>JAJKFL010000330.1:784642-1207601 GCA_021186555.1 Reticulitermes speratus
AAGAAGTTCACGTGGGTACCGAAGTGGTTGGGAAGAAAGGAATGTGTCGGATATATGGGAAAGTTGGAGGAAATGTGGGCAATCAGAGCTATAGGAGGAGGAGAAGGAGCTAATAGGAGTGAGTTCCAAGAATGGCCCTTTTTATGGGTCAACAGTTGAGAATGTGCAGGTGGACAGAAAGCAACGCTCTGACAAAAAAAAAAGTGGGTATAGGAGCACGGGGCTTAAAAACACCTGACATCTGTAATCAAAGTTTGTGAAGAGTTTCAAAACGTACACAAACATTTGTGAATTCCAAATGTCATGACCCATCAGACAAAAAAACACGCTGGAAAACTCATTCTACTCTCCATAAGAGGACAGCAGTACAAATGATGATGACGACGACGATGGCGGCAACCACTTCGTAATTTCTTAGTTTACTGGTATTTTAACTGACGGTACAGTGGCAGCCTTTTATTCCGCATACGTAAAGTTCCACCACCATTACTGGCGGGCAAAAGCAGCTACGCACCAAAGCTTAACCCTGAACCACCAAATCCCTAACACACGTCAACATATTCCAACAACAACGCAAGCCCTAATTTTAATCTGATATATTCTGGCTGTCAACGGAGCTGTCAGTCACAGTACCTCAAACACTAAATTTGTAGACACCCTGTAATAGTCTTGTTACGCTGGCCATGTTCTCTGACGAAAATAGAGCGACTGGGGTCGGGGTGCAACACACCACGACGTGAATCTTAAAACTGGGAATCTGCAGCGTGACCAGGGTGCACAAGCAAGCCCTTCACTTCTTGCAGCCCTGACGCACCTGCCGTATTCTCTATCGATGGACAGACGATACGCAGGGACCTCCAAGGTGTCACAAATCACGGCTAGGAACGCTTTATTCGCAGCGAGAAAGGCCGCTCATGTTTTATACACTTCACTGAGATGTGGACGCAAAATCGTGTTGTATAAATCGAGATCCTAAACAAGAATAGAAGCAAAGGCAAAAAGAAGGCAAGAAAGACAGAAACGGCAAAGAGATAACAAATACGAATCTAAAACACTAAGATAAAAAAACGGGGTAGGTAGTGTCGGAGTCACTACCGCTGAGGTTTTTGGCGGAAAACGTCTTACCCAGGCGGTGTTGTCGGGGCGGGGTGTTTGTAGGGTTGGTAAGAAAGAAATGAGCGCAAGGAACTTGCATTTCTTTTATTTTATTTATTTCTGACAATGCTGACTAATTTGTAAAATGTTGTTGAAGACAGGACGATGGTACGAGTAGTACGATATGTAAGACTTACATGCTGCACTCATATCTCTAGAGAACGTTAAGTCTATCGTGGTACTCTTTAAAGTTGTGAAGTCAGTTGGATCCGTGGCCAACACCAATCTGAACTTGTCGTTCAGAAACTGTTTCAGACGATCGCTCGCCTCAAATTGTCGACGCTGCCTCATCCTCCGCATTCGTTCTGCTGCTGTCATAGGGGCGTTTTTGGATTCCTCATTTATTCTTCTTTCACTTTGTAAGAGTTTATGATAGGCATTTACCTTCTTGTTTTCAAGATATTTCGACATTTCTGAAAGTTTAGGGAAAATTTGTCCAAGTTCAACACTTTCTCACTGTATATTTTTTCAAGTTCTTTCACTATTGTCACTATTAGTGTTTTACTTCATAGTACTCGTCGAGCTCTGTTAAACGACACCTCACACAACGTCCTACGCGTACGCGTTCCCGAGCTACACTAATTTTGCCGCGCGGCGAACCGGTAATTTTCCACTCCAAATTGGCGACCATCTTGTGGCGGCGTGTGACGTCACGCGCTCAAGGTTAATGTCGCGTAACATTCTTTCATCCTTGCTCTTTTAAACCGTGAATTGCTTATTTGGATATGCGTTATAGTTTTAAAGTTATTAAGATTTGTGTGGTATACACAAAATCGTAACATCGACTTTCCATACCGGACCCGCGGTGTAAGACGTTTCCCGTCAAAAATACAGGCCCCTAAGTAAGATCTCCTGCTGCTGCTTCTCTGTACAGGCCTGATTTACATTCTGAAGGTAGCAGGTTCGAATTGTCAGTATCCTGCAGCCATGCAAGGACAGTTTCCTCACGGGTCTTTCAATGTTACGTACCTGCCCTACTTCACAGCGCCTACAGCCACCCAGCCTGCCATCAAATCAATCACTTCCATATCCTAACGCAACAATGCGGCAGTCTCGGGTTCCATGTTCGGTCCGGAGCTTCATCGTAATCTTCCTCAACCCAAACAGATTTCCATTTAGGCCTATTAAATTAAAACAGACAGCAACCGCTTCCTTGACACCATCCTGTCACTGGACTCCATATAGCCCATGCAGCTGAAGTGCGCCGTTAAATAAACTAAAAGTCTATCCAAAAGTTTTCATAGGGAAACGACAGGTCTTCCTGCACGCAGGATCAGACCAAGAATTTTTTAGGTGAGGGATATAAGACGGTGCGGCATTCGTCAGGTCATTCGGGTATTCTACAACGACGTATCAGTTAATGAGATTACACAGCACTGTAGTAAACGTACACACATCAAGGACAGTGAAAATTAGGGCACTGGAGTGAGGCGGACAGCCGTGACACTACCTGCGGCATACAAGAGAATAACTGGCACCGAAGTTTGAGGCCATCATGGTGCTGTTACTGACGATGCACCACGGACATCTGTTACGTGTCGAAGTGCAATCTTTCAGATATAAATTTACCGACGTTTCGGTACAACCCATGTCCGAGCTGAGTGCAGATCCCTTGAAGACGAAAGCCGTATATGCCTCTGAAACCTCGATAAATCTAATCAGACTACAAGGCTTCAGTTCCGTAAGACATCAAGTTTCATAATTTTACGTTGTGTTCACCGTGCATCTTGACATTAATTTTCAGTTTCTTAAACCAACGAATGCACTTTTTTTATCTCTGTTCAATTCACCCTACACATGTTTCGGCCGCGACTCGGCCATCATCAGGGGTACACTGATAAGTTCACTTCACTGTTCACCGGTCCATCTGGTATTATCACAACCGTTACACTGTTTAAGGCTATTATTTACATTGGCAATCACCAGTATACAAAATTTCTTCAAGTAGTTTCTTGAAATGTCTTTGTGTATACAGTATTTACCTTGCGTTTGCAGTATATAGTATAGCACTATATATTGTGAATGTAAAGCACTATGTCGTTGGTAGTTGCTGAACAGAAATAAAAAAGATAATTCGTTGGTTAAAAAAACTGAAAATTAATGTCAAGATGCACGGTGAACACAACGTGACATTAATGTCAAGATGCACGGTGAACACAACGTGACATTAATGTCAAGATGCACGGTGAACACAACGTGACATTAATGTCAAATGCACGGTGAACACAACGTGACATTAATGTCAAGATGCACGGTGAAACAACGTGACATTAATGTCAAGATGCACGGTGAACACAACGTGACATTAATGTCAAGATGCACGGTGAACACAACGTGACATTAATGTCAAGATGCACGGTGAACACAACGTGACATTAATGTCAAGATGCACGGGTGAACACAACGTGACATTAATGTCAAGATGCACGGTGAACACAACGTGACATTAATGTCAAGATGCACGGTGAACACAACGTCAAATTAATAAATGCCCAACAGGCAAAACCTATATATCATTACCGGAACATCAAAGAAAAACTTCACAAAACAAACGCATCCATTTGGTGTAACAAAATCTGCAAAATAGAACAACTTTCACCAAACTATATACATATTACAGTAAACGGTAACAATAAAAAAAGCCCAAATACTAAGAATGTGACACTCAGTCACAACCACGCAACAACACAATAATAGCAGCAGCATACAGACGTCAACATCTATACAAGACCAACTGCCAGCAATTTTAACAATTTTTAGTAATAATAATTTTAATAATTTTAACGATTTCAGCAACTACCAACGACATAGTGCTTTACATTCACAATATATAGTGTTATACTATATACTTCAAAAGCAAGATAAATACTGTATAAACAAAGACATTTCAAGAAACTACTTGAAGAAATTGTGTATACCGGTGATTGCCAATGTAAATAATAGCCTTAAACAGTGTAACGGTTGTGATAATACCAAATGGACCAGTGAACAGTGAAGTGAACTTATCAATGTACCGTGATGATGGCCGAGTTACGGCCGAAACATGTGTAGGGTGAATTGAACAGAGATAAAAAAGTGCATTCGTTCGTTAAAAAAACTGAAAATCAAGTTTCATGTTGAAACATTTCAGTGGTACAGACGCACCAAGACAGGATAATCCGTAGAGTCATGCATATCGGACACAATTGTTCAACGATATCGACGTCTGTGAATGAGTGTGTTCGTGACACACGTGACTCTGTGCCGGATGTAATATTCTAGAAGTACACACTTTCAGTCAAAATATACACGGCACCGTAGACAATGGAGTCATAGTCCCTGGCACAGGGAAGCCTGTGATGTTGCATGAAAACTAGTTTTTTTTATGTGGCGCAACAACCCAACTCGGGCCTAGGCCGCGTCTTTTTTGAGGTTTCGAGATCACACACCCGGTACGACGCCTCTGAAGGAGATCAGCTCGTCGCAGAGGCCGCTACCTACACAACACACAGCAAACACAAGACATGAACATCCATGTCCTCAGCGGGATTCGAGCCCGCGATCCCAGTAACCAAGCGGCTTTAGACCTACGTGTCAGACCGAACGGCCACCGGGATCTGCAACTGGTTAGTTACTTTAAGCTGATTCGCCCGCCCAGGCGTGCGCATAAACACAGCCACGACCAGGGCGCGGCACTCATGAGAACCATTACCTCAACGCAGGTAAACTACACACGGTTAAGAGTACAGTCCAATCCCAAGGATACGATCACAGTTGTCATTTCATTTATACGTCGAGTGATTCCACAAAGTCTCCGGCTGCAGGCATAGCTACAGTTAGCGAGCCTAGGCTGATGTCACAAGTCGGGAGTGTGCGCGAAGTCGTGTGCGCGTAGATCAGTATGTTAAAGTGCTTTCCGGACCTTTCCGTGCTCGAATGACCACTAGTCAGAATACGAATAGGATGCCGCCCGGTCTGTCCCGACTTCACAGGAAAACGCTCAAAGGCCAGACACGGGAGGTCGTAGCGAATGCGCTGCAATTCATGCAGAAAGAGGCAGATCAACGCAAATTCGTTATCCCAGTCACGAAGGTGCACGAACGTGTTGCGCCCGCAGCCGGAGTCTCTAAAAGTGCAGTAAAAAGCATAAAAAAGGAAATGCTAAATTTGCAGGCTGGGGCAGCCACCTCATACAGCACCCCAAAAGGAATAGAAAATTTTTAAATTTATAAATACAGGATTCTTTTTCAGAATAATTGTCTAAAAGGCTTGGATAGGTATAGACGTTTGTCTGAAAATTGATTCTAGTTAAAATGCCATACTGCACTAACCACTTCGAGAAAGGTGTATTTGGGTTTCCTACCCGATCGATTTTAAGAAGGAATATGAACTTACGGAGCAGGTAGATGGATACATCCTTAAGAGTGTACTTTTTATTTGAAGTGTTTAGGATTAATGGCCATTTAAAGCGAAAAGAACCCCGGCCGTCAACGGCTATGCTGGTGTTTAAATCTCTCGTACTTTTAAGCGACACTGCGACTGTCGTCTGCATGGAAGTCTGAGATGGTGTGCTGTCTGCCTACGTAACAGCGGCAAGTGGGTGGGCCGAGGTGGATACTAGGCCTCTGATACATGGTGGCTGCTGTCACGTGACTGAGATAGGAGGACAGTAAAGGTTTGTGAGACTCGCCCTGAAGGTTGTCATTTAAAATGACGCGGACCTTGTGGAATTACTCCAGCTATACCAAATTTTAGTGTGCATGCAGTAAGAACACGATTAACAGCCAAACTTACCAGTGTGAATAAACGGAAAAGGGATACCGTAATGAACATTCTAGCGTCTCGCACTTTTAATTTTTGTTTGTCCAAAATTAATTCATGTTAATCACTAAGTCCAGAATTTTACGTCCTAGCATAGGCACGAATAACACTGGTACGCCAGACGTGCAATAGCGTCGTCCAATATTGTTCATGGCGATATAAAAGTTCGGATTTTAAGTTGGGTTTTTATGTATCTCAAAAATATTATTTCCCAATATAACAGATTCTGTTACGTAAACATACACGTTATTGAAAAGCATGTTATCATCAAAATCTGTACTTTTCGTTTGCGAAATTAGTCCGCGGACTACGTTCGAAAATGACTTGCTTTGTGTGAAGGACGGCGCACATAGAGCACACCGCAAACCGCACACGTACACACACACACAAAGACACACACACACACACACAATATATACATATATACACTTAGGCTATATCAGTGCAAACGCATGACAGCTAGCCACGAAACTCACAGACACACGTACGTCTGCGGACACTCAAACAGTTATCACTTTCACAGACCATTGCTGCAACGCAAAGACGGTTAAACTGCTGTAAACTGTCCCTATAAAGAAAGGTTTATTGGAAATCGCAGCGAAATACATCATGAATGTAGCTCAAAGAACATTTCGAAAAAATTAAAATGCGTTGCACTGGCCGCTTTAAATTCTGAGAACGTCAGACCAACGAAGGGAGTTTATATTTTGCTTTACGTTAGTATCATCTCAACCCTCTGTCACTCTTATGTGTTGCTGCGTTGTAATCTTCCGCCTCAGTCACAAAATAAATTTAACACAGCGCTAGTACCTCGTAAAAAGCTACATCATTTTAACTGTCGTTCGGAATTAACGACCAAATAATACCATGTCTGTTCCAGTACCAAATCCACTGTTATTTTGATCCACTTTCCACAAAACAGGCTCAAGCTAGTATCCCGTTTCAGCAAATTGCACGTATTAAAGGTCACAGAGGATCAGATTCACCAAAAATCACCAGCAACAGCAGCAGCACCAGCAACGTCGACGTCATCCGCAGCAACACATTTTGAACTGCAAGCAATAAACATCTGACTCCTGCAGAATTAACCAACTAACCCCTGGCCTGTCAACTCAACTTTATTGTTAGCTTATAAATTTACATTACCTACATACGACAGTAACACGTTTATAGGACTTGAGATGTGCAGTACAAGTTCCATCCCAAAATGCTGTCTGGGTGTTAAAGTTTTAACAAAGGTTGGGGGGAGGAAATATTTCGTCAATGAAGACACAGAACTTCACTGGCCAAAGTGTGGGAATTAAAATACAGACAAGATTCAACATAACCATGCTCAGCTGAATTCCCACGGATTCCAGATATTTCACCGGCTTGAATACAAGCCATGACTTTAATAAACTCTAGTCACTGTGGAAGGTTGACGAGCGACGCAGATGTTACGTTACGATTAGAATTGCTCTGGCCTGCCACCAGCAGCAGCAGCAGCTGCACTAGGTGCCCTGTCCTGTACACCAAGTCCACATCCAGCAGAGCGACCGCATCAAATGGTCCTACACGAACACACGTCACGAATTTGATTCTCGGCCCTGAGGGTCATTAGGCTTCTCCTACGGTTACCACCGCGACTCCTTAATCGGAGACCTCGTCACTATTAGGGAAGTTACTCCCAGATCTCATAACACGGACCCACCCTCAGGCGAGTCTTTTGCCCTGAGAGAAAACTGTGCCACGAACCATAACAGGCGTCACCTGTGTCTCTTTCGCAGAATGCGGGGAGAATTTTTTTCCCCCAGCGAAGGCACGAAGAGTAGGGGCCCAAGATAATACAACTCTGTAGGGTTCTGATGATGGTAAGAACATAAACCAAGCTGCACATAAGTTTAATCCCTGTTTTTAAAAATTACAAGTAATTAGACTTCACTAAGATAAACCACTCGCATTTTTCTTTTGCTTCGTTACATACACTTCACAAAGAACAACAGTTAAAACACACACACACAACTTTAATGCTGCGAAAACATATTTTGATAACTTAGACTTCTCCGTAATTTAAATCTCTCCTAATTTCTCCATACCCATCACTTATGTTATTATTATTATTATTATTATTATTATCATCATCATTAAGAATTTAAATCTTTCAAACCATTACACGTAATTCATTACAGATGGAGCTTTAATTTATTTATTTATATTAACTACAGAAATTTCTGGCATGGCCCAAACACCAAATTTTCACCTTACTGGCAACAATACCTGATAGTGACGGTAGATGGCAGCAGGCTTTCTAAGTTCCTGAAAGTGACAATGAAATTGCAATTTATTATTTCTGGCAGTAACGTTAATTCAAACAGGACAGTAGTGCCGTATCGTGCAGTATCGCACAGTATCGTGCAGTAAGTATCGCACAGTATCGTGCACTAAGTATCGTACATTATCGTACATTATCGTGCAGTATCGTACAGTAAGTATCGTACCCTGTCCACACACACACTACTTTCCACTAGACCACACCACAATGTCAGCACAAAAATGTTCGTTCGCTAAGAGTAGTTTCGCAGATAAACGAGCGGACGGGCGGACGGACAAACAGACGGTCAGGCAAGACAAATGTAATATGCCCATAATCACTTCCAGGACCTCGACACCGGAAGGTAGAAGAGGGCGACTAAGCAAGCAAGTAATCATTTCCAGGACAGACTTTCAGACTTCTTGTCATGTGTGTTGTCTGCAATTAATTTACATTTTCAATGCATAAGCATCCGTTAACTAGTAAAGTGCTACATCTAGAGCATAGCTTTGTATTGTGCTGAAACGTGGGCACTTCGGAAAGTAGATTAGAAATACCCGTAAAGTTTTGTAATGTGGTGCTGAAGAAGAATGGAGAAAATCAACTGGACCAATCGTGTGAAGAATGAAGAAGTACCACATACAGTCAAGGAGGAGAGGAATATCATACAAACAATAAGAAGCAAGGCTTAGTGGATTGGTCACATCTTGCGTAGGAACTGCCGTCTAAAACACGTTATTGAAGGAACGATAGAGTAAAGGATAGCAGTGACGGGAAGACGAGGAAGAAGACGTAAACAGCTACTTTACGACCTTAAGAAAACAAGAGGACTGTGGAAACTGAAAAAACGGAAGCACTAGATTGCACTGTGTGGAGAACTCGCTTCGGAAAAGGCTACGGACCTGTCGTAAGGCAGACTGCGGACTGATGATGAATGAAGCATCCTTTTCTGTAGTACGAGTCAAACTGTTAGACATCATAAGACACATACTAAACGTCACAAGGCACCTACCTGACGTCACAAGACACCTATCTGACGTCACATAGCACCTATCAGACATCACAAGGTACCTACTAGACGTCACAAGGCACCTATCAGACGTCACAAGGTACCTACTAGACGTCACAAGGCACCAGCTGATTGTAACACGGTACATACTGAAAAATTACACTTAGCTGTATTTTGTTAACTATTCAACATATCGACAAATGTTCCGGAAGACCCCCGCTGATATTAGACATATCCATTGTCAGGTTACTGCACGTCTGTTCGGCGTACGATGGGCCACGAAGTTCGTTGCGTGGGGCAGCAGACGGTGTTGGTATGAATCGCGATTAACTTCGTCGAATAGATTTTAGAATTCATTCGGCAGTTTCGGAGATGTGGCAGGCAGGCAACGTCGCGAGTTCAGCTGTGAGCCACGTCAAAACGGTACACAGCAATACGGGCAGTCAGTCGCGACACAAAACCGCAAGAAGTCTAAATTCAGCGCCATAAATACACATGATGGCACGATAGCACACCGCAGCGTCTCCTTCTGTCTCAGTAATTAAGTGCTGAAGCCTGTTCCGATGTTCAGAAATTTTAGTGTTGGCGTTTCCATTTACGTCTGGGTCTTCCCACGTTTTGTCTCATTCGAGATTATGTAAGTATAGCGTAAAATGGGAAATGATGTCCTGCTCTTTATTCTGTCAGATTTTTACAATTATGTGTAGCAACAGAAGTTATATCTGGGTGTGTAATAGGGACAGTAGGGTCTTTGCTACAAAACGGTCAGTTCCTTTGTAGCAAATTTAAATTCGTTTACTGACAGCAATAAAAATTACAAAGGTATGCAAAAGGGCGTCTTTGCGTATGCGTGGTGAAAGATGCCCCATATACAATGCAATAAAAATAATAAATTTTTAGTAAAGAAAATTGCAATCAAATAAAATAATCTATGTTCTGTATCAAAATGAGACTCCTTCTTACTTCTTTGTAGATTTCTTACGTTTTTTAAGGTTCCTAGAACAGTTGTTACGCCCACAATCGATGTAAGTTTTGGAGAAAATTGTGCAGTTTTCATGCAGCCACTTTTCACAGACTGAGCATTTTATCCTCTCGCATTCCCCTTTTGTTACACAGCAGTATTCCTTACATTCTTTACAGCAGTCACTGTCATCATTTTTATCAAAATTACTCGAGTCCGGATTGTGAACCATTTTCTTGAAATTATTCTTCATATGTTTGGCCTTTAGTTTCTTCTCTGGATGATTGGCGAACTAGTGAGAACTTCTCCATGGAGACTTCTCGTTACCCTTGATGGCCCTCAGTTTCATAATTTTTGGTGGAGGGGACATTTCCATGGACGTTTTGTTTGGCGTTTCTTCCTGAGCAACCTGGATTGGCGTTGGTGGGTGGACGGATGCAGGAGTGAAGGCGTGCCATTTTAATACGTTCTTTAACATGTAACAGGAGCAAATACAATATATTATAGTAGGTAGGCGACAATTTTTGTAGTCTTTCATTAACATACGAATAAAATACAGTATACAATTTGATGTATGAACATAGGTCCATCAAGCGAGTTAAAATATCAGTGGGGCAATTTTACCCATCTTTCAGTGGGGCGACTGTGCCCAAATGTGGAGCAAAGATGCCCCGGCTGATCACGTGACTTTGGCGTGGCTTGCGAAAATTTGTAACGGTATAAACAGTATAGACAATTCCACTCTTCCTTCACGCAAACTGTTGGTAAATTTACTATATGCATAAACAAACAGAAAATTATTAAAGAATAAGTCCCTCAAATATATAAGGTTACAAACCACGTTACTTTACAAAACAATGTCAGGGCGTTCAGACAAACACAACAACTGTGACTTGCACAGTCCCAGACATTCAGACAAACACAACAACTGTGACTTGCACAGTCCCAGACATTCAGACAAACACAACAACTGTGACTTGCACAGTCCCAGACATTCAGACAAACACAACAACTGTGACTTGCACAGTCCCAGACATTCAGACAAACACAACAACTGTGACTTGCACAGTCCCAGACTCACCACTGGAAGACCTAGCTGCGCAGTATGTGCAGCTTCCTAGAGCTAAGATTTCGAGGTAACTGATGGTGGGGCTTCAATGGCCAGTGGGGTAACTTTGCCCATTTTCCTCTACTGGTTTTGGCACTCTACTGACTTGCAACATACTAGTAGTTACATGACGTGTCAGATTTAATTCACTTCCTTAACTATGTCATACTAAATGTACAAAAAAAAAAACACACGAAGGGACCCATTTTAGACACTAGCAGCGATCAGTTGGAACAAGAAGGTTCAATGTAATCCGATAAATGAATATGAAATCTAAAAACAGCCTTACATTTCATCGACAAGAAATTCCCACAACGCTATGTGTCAAATGTAAAGTTCTCTCTGTAATTAAGCAGTCAATTTCACTTGCAGTCCCAATTTACTTCCGATTTTATCTACCCAAGACTTGCAGGCGAACTGTCAGACGCAAAACCATGACGCACACTTTACAAAAACCGGTCTCAAAGTAGGCACATGTAAGGAAGTTTTACTGAGGCAGCAAAATGCTCGTTGACACAAAAATTATACCAGAATTCACGAATATTCTCAGAGAAACAAAATCCAATTATAAGGTGTGAAGTTCTCAGAGACGTGACGCCGTGCACTACAAACATCTACACTGTCAAATGTAGACAGTGAATGAAGCAGAGTTTCTGGGATTGCAAGGCCCGCTGCAAAGCGACACTTCGTTTTAATTTCCCAAGAGACCAAATACCAGTTTTTCCTTAACAAAAATAGAAGTACTGTACATGAAGCGCTTCAGACACGCCAGTTCTAAACAAACAGGAAAATGGCGGCTTATAAGACCGAGTACAAATTCATTATGTATGGTGTTTACTATTCAACAGACTCATAAATGCAGATCAATGAGGCACGCGGGCACGAATTTTGTTAATACAATGGATCCAGAAAACGTGCATGGGTCAATACATAAACAGTTATCACAGTTCACTTTCATCTGACACGATATTGGAGTCTACAAGCAGTTATACAATTAATATATGTCAGCTACTAAGCACCACTTGACTAGCATGCAAATATACGGAGAAAAATAGCGTTGGGTAAAGAAGTACGTCAAAAACAGCAATGCATGCATCTTCAAAGACGAGTATTCTCTGAAGTACAGCTTAATAAGACAGGAACATCAGCGCACCTCTCGCACCATTCTACAACCAGCGATAAACATGTGCGCTCTCTAATTCGGTTAAGCCTTGCTTTTGTTCATAAGCGGCTTTCAGAACATAAAAACAAACGTTAGTTCGATAAGAAACAAAAACGTCTCGTCAGATCTGCAGCGTTCAGATAATTTCCTGCCATAAACACAGATTAAATGAAGCAAAGTTACAGTCCACAATATGAAAATTTTATTTCGCTTTACATAAACTCTGCCATTCTCCCTTACTCCCGTATATAAAAGTAAAGAGTTGGAAAGCCAGCAGAGGGCCCAGCATTGCGTCCCTAGACTCGTGTAAAATATGTGACAGTCGCTCAATTTTTCTGCTCAGTTCCTTTCCTAAAATATTGTAGACCTACATACTGGCGGCAGGCTGTTAAAAGCACGAGTCTCATACCAGAAATCACGTCACCGATCTCTTCGTTAATGAGCTCGTTTCATCCAAGTAAGGAAGGCCCTACTGTACTGTACGAATTTCAACTTTCATAAACACAAAACACTGACTGAAATAAATCAGGAATGTCTCAAACAAAAGGCACTGAGTATTTGTTACCCAATTACAAACGAGAAACAACAAAATATATTACATGCCTTGAAGTTTTCACGGCGACATAATTCAGTAATTTTTTTCGGAATGGCAGCCGTATCAGTTGATTCAATTCACCGGAAGTTTCGGAGTCCGACTCCGTCTTCATCATGAAGGTACTGATACCAGAATACAGATGGTGGAGAATGAAGCCGTACTCTGAAACGTCGGTTCAAGTGAAGCACGTGATGCGGCTGTCAGCCCCAGAAGATTCTGTTGAACAAGAGTAAATAGAAGAAATACGGAAAAAGTCGAGCTCTGTGCAGGAGCAATTCGAGCGTTCAGTATTGCGGGGCATCAGGGAGCACAGAGGGGAAGAGTGCAAGTGACAAAGACAAAAAGATATTTATGGTCAGAAGGTTGGATAATGTACGTAACGTCCGGCCCGAAAAGAGAGGCGACCCATGAAAGATGCCGCCGACACAGATTGGACAAGCAATCAGGCTGCCTGAGGTAGACAGACGTACACGGAACGAGTGCAGGGATATACAAACGTGGCGGGAACACAGGCCAACCGTCTGGCGCCCTTCCTAGTTTGTCTCAGTCGAGCCAGAGGCTACTGGAATTACAACGTAACACAACTGACCTGTACATAAGGGTGGACCGCTGTAGCGTAACCTCAACCAGCTCAATTAATCCCACACCTTCACAGCCTACTTCGCCCAAAGTAAACTTAATATTATCTTCCCCTCTGCCCCTTCACCTGCCAAGCTGCCGCTTCCCTCCAAGTTTTCCGCCCACAGTTCTCCGAACTCCGACCGCAAACTTTATATTTAGCCTAATCTAACACACGCGGCTCTTTCATCACGTCATAAAAAAGAGCTAAATCCAGAGAGAAAACGGTCTGTGGCACGTGTCAATAGAGACACGGTGGTTCTTTTAAAGAAGCAAAAATTCTGAAGACAGCATGATAAGCTGGTGGCGTTCTGCGTGGTTTCGTAGGTCACCAGCGCTTCAAAGGAAACTGCTGCCTCCATATTCAAACTACAAGTCCCTGAAAACAGAGGCAGGAGGATACTGCAAAGCGATGAAGTAACCATCTAGCACAGCACGACGTCGTAAACCAAATCTGACCCTGAGAACACTTTACGGCCTGATTCGTACACGAAGATAAACGTTTGTCACCATTTCAAGCAGAACTGAAATAAGCTATCCCACTGCACACGTGACATTCAGTGTAGACTGAACACAAATTTGGAAAAGATCAGACAGTAAGCTATGATTTCGCTTTGGGTGCATTTTGTGCGTTACTTAGGTACACGCAAGTGACGTGGCTTTGTCTCGTTTTACTGCTTCAAGAAGACGCTCTGTTGTAAGGATAAGGCCTCACATGTCTTCATGCATAATAGGGTTCTGCTAAATATCCTGGTTGCTGAACGTTGGTCTATGGGAAAATCTACTAATAACGCGCCGTGAATTTCAATTCGGAGGATATTTTTAACCTTTATCAAGTAAGGGCTGTGTTATAACCATGCCCGTGGTGTTACAATCATGCCTGTCGTGTGATCAACATTCCTGTGATCCTCCCCTAATCACTTCTTAAACAGGACACGCATTTGAACAGTGGTGCAACACGCCTCCTTTCACTTGCCATACATCAAAATAACCAAAACAACCAAAATGCGGACTTCTGAAGTGGAAAAGCCCGAAACGCTACACATGAGAGTAACTTTATGTTTTGGGAGTTTATCAATGTACCTCCATTCACCATCGCAGACAGTGCCAACTGTCTACTGATACGTAACACGTAAAAGTGTACAATTTCCTGTAGAGGCTGTCCTGGCGCTCCGTAGATGCCTCGACCGGTCGGATGATCCAAATGCTGAGCCATGCATTCTGTTATGTCAGCAGGCTACTGTACAATTTTATGTGGCTGTTGTTAAAATGCTAATAATTCTACCAAAGTATCTGCATATTGTTCTACAACAATGTGCAACAGAGTTTCAACTAAATTCCTACAACAATGTAAGCCTATTGGGGAATTAATTTTGAGCTTGCACTGTAAGGCTCCAGAAGCTTTGCAACGCGGAACGCGAGAGCCTGAACATATGCAGAGAGCTCTAGCAGCATTACGAAACGGCAGAGTCGGTTTGAATGCACCGTCTAGTGCACAACGTGTTACAAGTTTTGTATTCAAAAAGACACCTGAATGCGAAGGATAATTTCACAGTGAAAAACAATGACGTAATAGGCAGCGTGGTAGCTACATGCGTCGATGAGCAATTAGTTAACCACATTTTATAATTCGAACAATGTATGCTTAGTACACCCGACCCTGACTTACGACGTCCGGCATTTAAAGCTGCCAAATTAAACCATTTTCCTAACAGATACAATAAAGACAACATAACCGATGGAAAGAAATACTTCTATTGTTTGATAAGACAACACCCACACGTAAATCCAAGGCAGACACCACAAGCTGTTTCCATGTCCAGGACAACAGTTTTCAATAAAAACAGAGTCAACGAATTCTTAAAATGCCTTTCACAAAACTGCAGAAGCTAAAAAACCTCATATTAAAATCTATTACGTGGTTGAACCTAGTTTAACGCCGGTTCAGAAGAAACTATACAGGGAAAGAGAATATCGCAAATTTGTTCAAATGCAAGTGGAGAAAGACACATGAATACAACAGCTGCCAGTTGTGTCAGCGCCGACACCCTCTGTGTACCCCCATGTTGATGTACGAACAAGAAAGATCATGCCGAACTTCAGACATGGGACACAACCATGCACTCAGTGTCACCAAAGAACTTTTCGTAAGGTGGGTGACATATTTTATGAACTGCAAACCCAAACTGACACGAAACACGAAGCTCTGCTGTCACTACGCGACATGTGGTGTCGTAAACGTTATCGTTGCCAGGTCACACCACGGATCGGACTCAACCACTGCAGGTGGTCGCCTTCAAGCCCATCAGCTTCTGATGCACAGAAGAAAATCAGCTGCGATAACGAGCTAATCCTGGGCAATGCAACATACAAACAAACGTGACAATGCTTTTTTATTATGCATATGGGAAAGCAGCTACAGTGGTTACAGCCATCAGGCCCTCCTGGTCTATAGATATATTTCCCAAAAACCGTTGCCGTTTTCAGCACTAATAAGGAAATGCAGGGTCGACGTGTCTCGGAAGAACATTAAACAAACCTTGATTTCAGGCTTCCGCCGCGATGTTGATGTAATCTGTGGTCTTTTGGGTAATTACACGGCGTCGTGTGGTAATTATTTACCGACGTTTCGGGACGTGTCGGTCCCATCTTCATGGGTCAAGATTCCGAGATAAACAAGTTTCCTCTCCTTACTAACCCGCACATGAAGAGGTCAGTAGAAAACGCCGTTCTCAAAATCACCATGTAAATTTACAATAGAAGCATGGTAAACGAGCGAAGGGCTCGTCTGATATTCCGGACGGATCCTAGTTCTGTAAAACATGCGAAGACATTTCAGAGAAAAAAAAACCTTGATCTAATGCACGTCTAGTATGAAATGGACTCACGAATACAGTGCAGGGGCGAGAAAAGGCAGAAAAACATGTTTCAACTGCAAGTGAAATGATTTCTTTAATGTAATAGATTTTGTGTCGCATTTATTCCGCAACTACGCTTCTGAATTGATATCTACAGGACGACGAAACGTCTTCGACAATCACGCCCCAGCGATTCAACAACATGTTTCGTGCAACTTGGCCTACAAGTGTCACAGTGTTACATTATTTCGCTGCTCAACTTCAGCCTCGACGTTCGACCTTAAATTTTCTGCCATTGTGCTAATGTTTATTGCTAGTGTAGACGTTTCGGGATGACTAAAAGTCCACCCTCAAACATCTTAAAGACACCTGTTAAAATTCGTAGAATTGTTTGCATTTTACAGTGACACCATCTCCAACGACCGTACCTCCCATTCTACCCCGCCCTCTGCCATACCATCTGACACAATTGGCCCTGGAAGTATCACAGTTTATGGCACCTACAGGCTGTTTTTCTCTGCCTCCTCACTGTCTAGTCCTAACACATTACGACTCCTGCGAAAACGTAAGGTCATTTTTTACTACACAATGACACGTTTGTACACACGGCTTCGGCGCAGTGCCAGGTGACGGGTCTGCCTGCAATCCCATTTCTCGTACCTAATTTGACAGCAGAGATATCCGTAGTTCGATGCCTGGTGCTAGACTGCTACGCCTCCCTGGCGTTCGGTGTTGCCTGTAAGTCCCCTCAGCATCTGGCTCTCCGCTGACTAGCTGTCTAGGCTCCGTTCGGTTGCCTTCACTGTCACGCCGTAATTTGCAACGTCGGCGGGATCGTTATCCGTCTTCTCTACAGGGCTTGCGGTAAAACTTTATTTTTTCGCTGTCACTCCTGGGTCGAAAAGTACCTCTTTTTCATCGCAGCTTCACGCTACAAGGTGCCACAAGCCCCGCAGCTGAAAGCATCACTTGTTTTCACTGTAATTGCCCCTCTACCTCCCCTCTACCTCACCTCTACCTCCCCCTTATTCACTCCTATTCTTGCCCTCTGGGACTGATGTTACATTGGGCTGCAGCAGGGCGGACCTACCTTAATTGGTTGCGTTGACATGGCCAGCTGATAGAGTAATATGGACGGTGAACACAAGAAACACCTAAATTAATTGGCGCGATGAGTTCCGCTCAAGGATTACCGGGGTAACTGTCATCAGAAGCACTTCGACAGGCGCTCTGGCAGCGTTCACAATAACAGGCGGGTACAGTGTTCATTCAAGCCGTTGGTATTTATTGGACCTTAACACCTTCAGAGTTCATAACAGACTTTCACGGTACCTGCTACATATGCACAGCACTCGCCGTTCAGATAAACGACATCAATTTCCTTTCAGCCCTGCGTTCATCAGGTCCCGTTTTACTCAGTAAGTCAATTTATTTAACTCACAATAATAATTAACTAAGTAACTAACTCCATGGAGCAGAGTCCTTCTTGAGAAGCTAACAGGTCGTCAGCTAGTCAAGAAATTCCCCGCATTTTATGGAACCCGAAGGTTCATTACCGCACTCACAATAATAAGTATATAAAAATATTTATTCACTCACACTTGTACTTCACTCGTGATAATTAATACCTATTCCATATACAGGGTGAGCGAAAAGTCACGCAACACATTTCTTTAAAAACGATCTATTTGTCAAAAAAGTAAATAAAAACAAGAAAACACACACAATACTACATAAACTATTCAGAACACCCACTGCGTTCATGGGAGCGTGCGTCCCTTCCTTTCTCGCGTTTTATGCAATTTGGTGAAGAGTTCCTTCAGTGATGCTTGAAAAACACAGTTCAATATTTTATTTGAATTCTTCTCATATGTTCGCGTTGTTTTTGTACACATTCCTTTCAAACCCCCCTCCCCCAAAATATAACTCCAGTGGCGTTAGACCCTGATATCTAGGGGCCACATGTTTCCGGCAACAGTGTGATCATCACCAAACAATCCGCACGGTTCATCCTATCTTGTAGAAACCAGTTGTCTTTGTCAACTTCGGACGACATAAAGTTCATAATTAATTCATCGTAATATTCCGATCTTACGGTTTCTCTGAACACAATGGTACCGATTATTCTCGGTCACGTGACACCTCGTCACACTCCCACTCGTGAAGAGGATAACAGTCATCCACGGACAGTATGTGGAATTTCAGAAGCTCCAAATTCAGCCGTTTTATCTGTTAATGTATCCATTAACGTGAAAGCATGCTTCGTCAGTAGAGGCACGTCGGCAAATGCATCCCTAAAGTTAATTTCCACTGGTGAAAAAAAGCATGTTTACATTTCCGACTGTTGAAAGGCGGTTAACGTATGTCACAAAATCACGTGACCGGGGTGGATTCTGCGCCCAGACAGTCACAGTGACGATTATGAATATTTGTTCAACGGATTCCGTTGAAATGTTTCGATTACAGCCATCAATAAATATTTAAATACGGGTTGCGTGACTTTTCGATAGCGCTGTATTTTACTGCACTACTAGCTTTTCAAACAAATGACAACAGTTCGTCGCCTCCTGCAACACGCAGCGTCAGCTCCACAGACGCCACTTACGAACGGGAACCGTACGTGTCACTTTCGTGACAAGCCGCAGTGCTGTCGGAGTGCGAAATCCTTTTCGAAGCCGAAATGACACGGTCTCTCTCAGCAACACACGTAGGATTAACGATATTCAATGATACGAAGGACCGCTTAAATAGGCATCGCTTTAGGATAAAAGTCCTGGGATTTGAATTCGGACTGCTCCATTACAAATATAATGCAACGCAACACCGACGGACACGTAATTACCAAATTGCACCCAGCTGAAACAGACGCACGTGACAGAATTAGCTTCCAACCGGAATCAAGTTGGGCTATATCATCTAACAACCATAGCCATATGACATGAATGGGAACATACAGCTCACCACGTGATACAGGACAGACACTTCATACATGAGATATGATTATATGCGGATTATGTTACAATTACACGCGTATTGTTCAGCGCACTGCGGCAGTATTTAAACCAGAAACACTGCAACGCAAATATGCGGTACGCGGGATTCAAACACAGCACCACACAACTCACAACTACTGTCGCAATACACCGGACATACTGTCAGCTCAGTAATGTAATGCCTATTCAGACGTGAATGCAATACCAAATTCACTGATACGTATTTCACGAGTACGTATCGCCCTCTTTCCTTGGTTTATTTGGAGACCTACAGTGTATGTTCGTGTCAAATGCGACGAGAGCATTCAACGACACGTTACGAAGTCTTCCATTCTGTGGCAACGTCCAGCATTTGCGTCCCAAATCATGATAACATATTGGGCTACCTAACATGGCACTCAATAGCTCAGAATACATTGCGTCGAAGGATTGGATAAGACGAGTAACGAAGCGGCCGTGGCCTAACATAAGGTCATATCCTGACATCTGCCTAAAGATCAAATGTAAATAAAACTAAGGGAGGATCGCCGATTTCCGGCCTCAAATTTAAAATCGTAATATCCTGAACAAGAAGGCGTCCTAAGAACTCCCCTCATCCTGCAAACGTTACAGCAAGCCTTTTGAGTGGCATGGAGCAATTACAACGCTTGCTGAAACACTGTGGAGAGGGAAACAATACTGGAACTTGAGACAGCTTGGCATAATGAATGATAATATTAAAATTTCATAACGGAAGAGGGATGAGAATGTGCGGCATGCAAATGACTGGCTCAGGAGTGGATGCAATGGCGGGCCTCTGTATACGGGTTCATAACAGCAGAGTCCACAGCGACTGCATCCCAAGACCGTATGCCAAAAAACGGAAATTGCTTCTGGGGCTAGTGAGAACTGCGTGATAGGATCTGACCGACTGAGCTACAACAAAAAATGTTTTGACGTACTTGTGACGTCTTTAGTAACGTCACCAGACCACAGTCGCTACATCACACAAATTCCCGAATGGACATATACACAGTTTTAGAAGTGACAAGATATTCACGGATGTAAATAAGAGTGGATCGTCCCACAGTGGGTCGCAGTGAAGTGATTACCATTGCAAATACGACGCGGAATTGCGCCAATATCTGGCGACCTGTTACAGGGGACAAGCGGCGCACGCGACATAGAGGAGATGCGAACAAAAGTCGATCTTCGCGCGTAACAGAGTCGTCCTGACAGACGCCTAATTTCAACATGTGGTAGGCACAAACGGACTGCTGCAGCCTCACAGGGTCGATGTCGGGGTGTGCTCACACGATCGACATTCCGACGTTGTGTGTATCACTGCACCTCTATAGGAACACGTCCGATTACCGTAAACACAACACCTTTTGTCGTGAACTGCACAACATATCCAACACAGACTGTCGTGTTTACGGTTTTGCAAGTCGTTGCTATAGACCTGCAGTGAAAAGATCGAACGTTCTTGAGGCGAGGTGTCTACGTGTCTTAAGCGTCTCTAATGAGACAGGCACCGACTGCCACACCTGCACGGTTAGTCAGCCACACATCTCGTAGCCTCAAACATCCACGGGGGGCAACCCGGTACACCGTTCTCACTTCCTCTGATGTGGATTACCTCAAACTTAAAACGAGATACCTGAAATATCCAACTTCCGATTCCTCGCAATTGACGAGGAACTCGTCATGGATATGCTACGTAGTATGATTCACAGCGACACTGCCCTAGTGTCGAACCGCTTTGCAGCGCAACTACCTCAGTGTCCGACTGCCTTATTGACGAACTACCTGTGACCTACTGCTTGACATCGTAACTACTTCAGTGCCCGCCCACTTCCCCAAGGAACTACCTCAATGTCCGACTACTTCACCGCGGAAACTACAATTTCCAACTGCCTCACAGCGAACTACAAGTGTCCGGCGCTTTAGTGCTAAATTACCTCAGTGTCCGACGCTTTAGTGCTGCACTACCGCAGCATCCGGCGCTTTAGTGAATTACCTCACTGTCCGGCGCTTTAGTGCTAAATTACCTGTGTCCGACGCTTTAGTGCTGCACTACCTCAGCGTCCAGCGCTTTAGTGAATTACCTCAGTGTCCGGCGCTTTAGTGCTGAATTACCTCAATGTCCGGCACTTTAGTGCTGAATTACCTCACTGTCCGGCGCATTAGTGTTGAAGTACCTCAGTGTCCGGCGCTTTAGTGCTGCACTACCTCAGCGTCCGATGCTTTACTGAATTACCTCACTGTCCGGCGCTTTAGTGCTGAATTACCTCAGTGTCCGCAACCTTCTCGCTATATACTCGTACACGTCACTCACATTACTCTGTAAACGTTTCGAACGAAAGGAATACAGATAATGGCCACAGACACCCCCGGCTTACAGAATTTCAAGTAACGCAATTTTAAACACGCAAATTTAAAAATGAAAATACTGAAAAAAATAACATTTTTGTAAAGCCGGCCGAATTTTTCCTTCCGGGAATGAAAGCGCAATGAGATGAAGGTGGCAGAAGAATACTGCTGGGCGACAACACAGGCGCGGGGCGGTCATGCTGCAGCCGATGAAGCTCCACTGTGTTGGAGTTTGGATTTCAACTGGACTCCCTTGTGTATACACATGTAGTATATTCAGTTCCGACTTGCGCAAAATTCGACTTGCTCCGCGTCTTCCGGAACGCAACTACTGCGTATGACGAGGAGTGTCTGTACATCGAAGGGTCTCTTAGGAAAATGTAAGTGAATGTGCATGCGACTTACGTGTTAACATTTCACTACAAGTACCAACGACCTACGCTTCGCCGTAGATACGATCAGCTTCTATGAACTCATAAGAATTTTCAGGAATGAACAAGAGTTGCTAAGGTTTATGAGAGCGGATGGTTTACAGAACCAGCATGATATTGGTCACTGTCTGTTGTCTGATACATCCCTACACAGTGCTTCGGGAGTTGGCTGCACATGGTTGCCACTTCTGTGACATATATTTATTTAATATTGTATTCATCGTGCATCTTAAATTAAAATTGAAATTAAAACCAACTTGATGCACCCTCACTATTAAAAAACTTTAATAGTAGATTAATTAACTCTTAATTAACCCGACATGTTTCGGTCAGGTACCTGACCATCTTCAGGGGTTTTTACTACATTTAGCTGCGTAGTCCATATGATTAGCATACCTTGTGGGATCATGTCTTGTGTATGTTAATCATATGGACTACGCAACTAAATGTAGTAAAAACCCCTGAAGATGGTCAGGTACCTGACCGAAACATGTCGGGTTAATTAAGAGTTAATTAATCTACTATTAAAGTTTTTTAATAGTGAGGGTGCATCAAGTTGGTTTTAATTTCAATTTTAACTTCTGTGACATGTTTTACTTACATTGATGGGAACGGAACATCAAATATACCCCAGAAAATTAGGAATACGAACTGAATATTGGTACAGGCCCAATCTACATATGTAAACAAAAACCATGCATGAATAAAATAAATTATTAACTCCTGCTTCTTTTACGAAACGCAGTCATGAAAATACAAATAAAGCAATAACATATGAATACTACACAAGGCATTATATTTGTACGTATGTATAAACACACACACATATATATATACATGTATATATATCTATATATATACATGTATATATATCTATATATATACATATTATATATATATATACACACGCCAGGAATCAGTAAATACAGTCTCTCCCAATGCAATATTTGATATTTTAATACAAACTCACCACACCAGATGGCATCTCTACATCATAAGAATTTAGCCCCATGTTCTTTTAACACACAGGTTAGCTACAGAACAACTCTACACTTTGAAAATTATACAAAAACAAATGCGGCGTGTTTTAGAACTTCATACCTGTGTCAAGCGATATACAAACTCTGAAAGTTTTGTTTCAAACGACCTGATGACTGCTGTCGCGCTTCCTTGCCATTTTGACCCCACAACAAAAGAGTTGGTGTGTTTCACGGCTGGCGAAGAAAAAGCCAGTAACAGCTGTGAAACTGTGGAACGTGTTCGGGCTTGCTGCCAAAGCAGCCCACAAAAATCAAAGCACCGAACTAGTCTTAACTTTCAGCTACAGAAAACAACCGTCTCCAGAAACCTGCAAACCGTTTGCTTACGAAGCCAAAAAACTTGAACTGCTCCAGGCGCTGAAACAAGAAGATGACAGCGTCTGAAGCAAAACACATCATTTTACAAATAACGTATAAAATAATGTATACAAATATTTAATATAAAATAATGTTTTATACAAATATTTAATAATCATTATTAGCGAAGATACGATGCGATACTTTCAAGCTCTCTGTAAACTGTGAGGTAGCTGACGCGGCAGAAAGTAAAGCTACAAACAAGTCACAAAAGCATACTCACTGAAACAAAATCCTGTTCGCCGGATCTTTACAGGCGAGACAAGACAGTGTAAGGCCTACTGTGGCTGCCCTGAAACTCAACACAGCTTGCACGAAGACAGGGTAGCTTGGCCTGGAAGTGCTGCAAACTTTCCGTACGTGCTCACACTTTATGAGAAGCAAATTCGTCGAAAAGAAACTTCACCATTACTTGAAATAGAAACCTGAAATTCGCAGACCGAACGTTAGCTACACAGAGACGTTTTCAGATACACAGGCCCGTAAGGAAATATTTTATTCATGGCGTATCCCGGCGCCGCAATGCAGGATCACGGAAACGGAAAGTCAACAAACACTCCTGTCAACAGAATTACTGGGCAGTTCTACTGCCACAACCTACTTCCATGTCACTAAGATCCATTTTGTTATCATCTTACCTTACTGTGCACCAAGCGGCCTTTTTCCGAACATCATAACTGACTGACTCATTCATTCATTCATTCATTCATTCACCGAACTGACGCAATAGATTACTGCGACATTTAACGATTTTCAACTACACAGCCTACGCAGCCTCGAACGACACCATTCAAAAGACGCGGAGGGACGCTATCGTAGCCTATTTTAAGACAGTATCCTAGCTATTGCTTAGAGCGACTAAGAAAAATCTCGGAAAATGTAAACTCACAAAAGCTGAAATTTAAAGGAAGCGCGATCGCAGCGCTTCCTGGTGCGAAACTATGGCAACAGTTCAGCCGTGACGTCAGATCCAAGACACTGCTATCAAACTACTGTACGAATTGGTAGTCTCCGAACATGAGCTTCTGGTTCAGCCGATTATTAACATCCATGACGTCACTAACCTGTCACGCCCGGAAAATACGACGAACGTCATCAACACTATAAAAATATTGTTCTCGAAGCTGGAGTACACTGTGCCTGCAAAATCACTTTATGTCATTAGTAACTCTCACTGTAGAACTTCCAATGTTCATTTACTGCAGACAAAAGCTTATTCTTCCATGAAACAAACTGCCTTCGCTGTACACACAGTTTCGTTTCCACCTACTACACTATGTTTAGTTTCTGCACAAAAAATAAACATTTTTTGCAAGTTGCAAATAAAACTGTGTGTAAGAAGGCTACACGGAACAGTATAACATTAAACATATGTCTTCGCTGTATTCCACCAAATAACGTTAGGAGTAATAAAGTAGCTTTACACAAGCAACAGATCTACATTTTGTGTCTTATATTCAATTTACATAAAGATGACACGCTTTTCCAACGTTCAATAAATCCCTGTTGCAAGTGCGCGATCAGGAATCTGTTGTAAAGTCATAAACATATGTCATTTCACAACAGTCACTATTATTTTACAAATAGTTACGTCGGCGTGTAACGGAATGAATTACACTCCAATCACATGCAAGCGTGTACAGTTTACTTGTCAAAAGTTCATATCTTTATAGCGTGCGTTTATTGTCTGCATTTTACGAAAGTACGCGTCGTTAGCTGCCTAAGTCTGCTCCAGTTTACATGAGTGCAGTAGTGGCACGCTTTGTTGATGGAAGTTCCTACCTCGGTATAAAATAGTGACATTTTTCCATTAACATGTCAAACAGAATGAGGAACGAAGTGGCTGTCTCCATAATACAAGGACTTCAAATCTTCCTGACGTCAGACAAAGCTCAAATTATGCTAAAGGTGGCGTAAGAATACGGTGCCGGTCGCGTTACTGTGACTGATGGCAAGGCGAGTGAGTAAGTAGTACCTGCCACAGCTTCAAATGAAGACACGAAAGAAAAATAAAGAAAAGTAAATACCGAAAGGTACGTGAAGCTTTACTTCTTGTGGTTCCGACAAAGAGAAAAAATAAATTAAAAGGAAAAAGATTAAAAATGCAAGGAAGGGAGAAAGAAAGAAAGGCGCACCAATAGCTGGAACACTTCATCAAGAAAAAGGGCAGATTTTTCACAATATGTTTAATGAAGAGAAACCGACGTCACAGGGAGCAGAGCCGTATAGATCGTTTGGAGGTGGGGGGGGGGGGGGGGGGGGGGGTGGGGGGTGTTATGGAGAGAGATGAACGTCTATGCAGAAACACTGCCGGCAGATTCGGAGTCATCTTTGAAATTTGGAGAACAACTTAAGATCCTTAAAAAGTATAAAACTTTATCACACGAACAGCTGAAAACTGTCATGAAATTCCCCTAAGTATCAAAATACTTCCATCAAAACTTCTGGTCTCCACCGAAGAAAAATCGGCTCCCGGCTATAAAGGAAGCAAATAACAACTAACGATTCCTAACGGCTGTACTGCGTCAGTTAACTACAAACTAAAACTTGCTGAGCCGGAAATACCCCTCAACATACTCTAGGCTTCAAAAATATAGTCCCAATAGCACTTCCAGTTTCACACAATAGCAAAAGGAGTGCGTAAATGCGGCACCTGGGGTTTTACTCAGTTAGTCTATTAAAGAACACTTTTTTACAACAACAAAATATAAAAACACTTCCTGTCCCTGATAATGTGCTTTATCAACCTTATGAAAAGGAACTGAAAAAATGGGGAAATAAAGAGTGACTTTCTTACCATGAACACTGTGTCAAGCTTTGGACCAACGTCTCACCAAAACAGTAAAGCAAAATATCGGCGCAGACTTCTGCAGACACTTGCATAAGTTACTCAAAAGGGTGACGGATTTCTACGAGAATATGAAGAAAACAAACCAAAGACACGCTGTTCATTGGACAGCCCAAGATTATCGAGCAAAAGACACTCGCACATGAATCTGGAGAAAGCTACTGGCAGAAAACGATTCAGCACATCGTCAAGTCACAAAACAAATGAAAAGCTAATAATAAATTAAGACAGAATTGATGACTGTGCTGGTTATTACATTCCTCAAAAACGTGATAAGTCTAGTACCAAACTAAGTCGAGAGTTTTGAATGGGGGCTTGCGCCCATAGGCGCTTCAAATTAAAAACACTCTGTGACTGCAAGGTACCTTGCGAACAGTCGACCGCACAAAACGACAGACAGACATCACGCAGTTCGGCACACTTCACCAAGCTCGCCTTGGCGAGCCGACAAAATAATGTAACAAATGGTTGTATCGGTACAGACCTTTCGTCACTGCACGTACATCTTCAAACGCATTTATAAATCCACCGAGCCAGCCACCTCTACGGTCCTATCTGATTTACACACTTGCCCTTCTGTACCTACACACGCAACCCCCTCCCAGCCATCACATCTAGCCCACACAATCAATCCAATATGATGTATCTAATGTATTTCATCTATGTGATTAATTAATCCAACCTAATAATTTAACAGTTTACGTACATCCATCCATTCACCCAGCCATCAATCTAACCCAATGTTTCCCAACCGAGGTTCCGCACAACTTTTGTTAAATGTTCCGCGAGAAATAGTGGAATAAACAAACAACAGGCGTGTTTTTTTTTCCAATGGCTCGACAGCCCCCTGGGGGCCTAGGCCGCCTCATTTTTCGAGGCTTCACGATCACACTTTTCGACACACCACACTCGGTAGGACTCCTCTGGACGAGGGACCAGCTCGTCTCAGAGACCTCTACCTGACAACACACAACACTCACAACAGACAGACATCCATGTCCCCCACAATCCCAGCCACAATTCAAACCCACAATCCCAGTAAGCGAGCGGCCGCAGACCCACGCCTTAGACCGCACGGCCACTGGGATCGGCACAGGTGTGAAATACCGCGAACAATTCCAAATATACCTCGAAATATCAGAAGAATTTATGTCCGGCAATTGGCAACACTGGAGTAATCTACGTACGCCACAAACTGCCTTCACGTTTTGTTTAATTTTAACAGGTAGGTGTTCATCGGGATACCGAAATTATTTTAATGGTTCCTACATCGAAACAAATGTTCGGGAACGCTGATCGAACGACTCATTCTGTTGCCCACGTTGATCATATTTTTAAACATCGCAGGAGGGTCTTAAATATACGCCTATGTCTACTGGACACATGGATACACTTTATTTGGCGTCAACTCCGGAGCAGAAGATTTTAAAACAGGAAGTTACTTCACAAAATGTGTTTGAAGGATATTCCTCTAATCCTTGACTCTTTGCTATACTTCTTTATTTAGTATCCACAAACTGTTAATTTTTACAGCCTCCTATTACCTGCCTCTTAACCTCAATACCTTGCTCGCTATCTCGATCATCATCAGCCTGTGCTCCTTCCTTAATGTGCCACACCAACACACAACAGGCAAAATTACTGTTTCGTACAGGACAGTAAGCATTCCTCGAATTATTTTTCTGTTCTGAATTCCTTCGCGACAGCAGTTCAGATTTGTTACTGCCATTTTCAAATACAGCAGAATCTCAGTAGTTCGAGGTGAACGTGACCGAGGTTGCTTCAAATTACCGAAAACTTGGGCTAAACGGGTTATGAGAATGGAAACATATTTTCTCTTGCTTTCTAGCATTCATTGTTAGAGTACGTTACAGTGCATACTTAAAATACATAACAATACACAAGAATACACAAAGAAAATGCTAAAAGGCAGTACAGTAATGCTTGTAAGGCACGTGTGTCCACAGAGATATGCACTTCAACAAAGTTCTGCACCCAGAACAGAAACGACCTTTAACACAGCGCGGCGGCTCGGACGAAACGGAAACTCGAACAATCGGGACTCGAACTATCGACATTCTACTGTTTTTTAACTTTACCGAATTTTCAATGCATTTATTAGCTACCTTCAGATTGCGATTCTGCTGAAGAGACACGAACACTTACGTCACTTCTGCGCCAAACCTCCTGACTCGCGACTAATAGAGCTCGTGTTTTTTTCCCTCCTTATATTGTTGAAGTTTTCACTCAGAATAATTAAGGCATATAGAAGAAGCTGACGTTTCCCGTTCCACTGCAATAAATTGTGGTTTTCTTGGACCTCCTACATAACGTTAAACTCAATTCCGCTATAACATCCCCCCGTTTCACACTATTCCGAACAGTAAATATAACAGACAAGCGTGTGCCTGTCCGGCGCTAGTACGGGCTTCATTTATATACACTTTAATTAGCCTAATTAGCCAAAGAGAAAACCAAACAACACCTCACTGTAACCACAAACAGCTCGTCTGCTGCCACAATACACACACCCCCTTTTTTTTTCTGAAGAACCGAACGAATGCAGAATATCTTATCAACAGTATCTATTATATCCAAACATGTTAAGTCACGTGCCTAAGCAATTAATGCAGCTGGTTTCATCACCCTTCGTATACACACGTACACCAGATCAGCTGCATGTATTTCGGTCTCCCTAAAACCATCAGGTGACGTAGTTGGTTGAGGCACTGCGCTACAAGCCAGAAGGTTGCGGAATTTTTCATTGATAATCCTTCCGGTCGCACTATGGCCCTGGGGTCGACTCAGCCTCTAACAGAAATGAGTACCAGGAATATTTCCTGGGGGGTAAAGGCGGCTGGAGCGTAGGGATGACAACCTTACCACCTTCACGTGCCGACTGTCTTGAAATCTGGGAGCCTCAACCTCCTGGAACCCTCACGGCCTGTCCCGGCCTTTACCTCTTTTAACACCATCAACGCCACGCACATCAAATTGCTTACACAATGCAATCTTTCACCATTTCAAAATGCAGTGTGCATCTGCCGGAAGATGTCTCTCCTCATCACGTAACAAGCCATGTCTTAGTTCGTAACCCTTTCAAGTCCTTTCATGTCCCTGTACATATTTTAACTTTTCTTAGCTTCACTGTCTCTTTCAACCAAACCGAACTGGTCCTTCAGACATTACCTACTTTGTTCCTCAAATGTTTACTAGTTTAACGTGTCACATTATTCTGATTATTTGCATTAAGTTGCCTCTGATCCTCCGAACACTGCAGATTGTTTGCTTCCTTTGTACCACATATTTTCTATATTCGTCATACCAAATAACTTACGACCCTCCTTATCTGAAATATCGATATTTTCCTCGTAATACTCTCCCAAGACCAGCTGGTGTCCCTGCTACCATCTAGGTCCTCAGAAGCCACAAACCTCTTTCAGAATTTAATTCTGCTCCTTAAGTTCCACATAGTTCAAGTACTTCAGGTCGCACCTCTCCACAACAAACTTCTGTGTTTCTCCTTTACCCATCGAGCTCCACCAAACTTCTGCAACCAGCACACAGCGATCAGTACCGCAGTCGCCACCTCTGACATGTTGGGCATCAACCACAGTCCAGCGCCATCTCCTGAACATCTTGTCTCTTGTCTCCTGAAGATCCAAGTGTACAGATGTCAAGACACTGTTATCTTGACAGTTACGAACTTTACATGTGAAAGAGCTCACTGCTTTCACGTTGTCATTGCTATTATTACGTAAACTACTGCTACCGACTGTCGGTTTGAAAATTTCTCCAGTGTCCAATTTTTCACTGAAATCTCATAATAAATATTTAGTGTGGTAACTGACCTTACACCTACTCCAGTTCTTCGTCCTTGTATCATCACGTTTATCCGAAGTTGGAGCATGCGCATTCACAACAGTAAAACACCAGCGAACTATCAGCACTACACAGTGCATCATCTCACTAAGAAGCTCAGCTCTCTTAAATGCTTATGTGATTCCTTTACGTAAAAAACTTCTGTCCTTAACTGATGCTTGTTATTCCATTTCAACACAATAAATGACAATCGTTTGCTTGCCCAGTCGCACCCTTAGCCGATCTGACGCCCTGTACTCTCACTAAACACATCTTACGCTTTGCCAATCTGCTGTAACTGACCAGACATGCCATGTTCCAAACGCTATGCCCATTTTCGGCCGCTTACATTGTTACAAACAATCCGACCAGGTCCGAAGTCACGTGTAACATTTCGAAAATTCCTGGTACTGGACGGTTATGATTTGTCAGGGCAAACAAACTGGAGGACCATCCCCTGTCGGCTCTCCATGACTGCTTACTCAATATATTCACAGCTACCCTCCATATCTGCAGGCCGTCTCCTGCATCCACAACCTGAGGAGACGACATGCCGTGGCGACGTGGCTCCACCGGACACAGTTGTAAATTGGTAGCAACACGGACAAGACTGTCTCACTTTGGCTGAATTCAGTCAGGCGTTTAGAAGAAAATACTCCGTTTAAGATGACGAAATTCCGCGAAACACTTCCGTTTTGTTTCAGTTCTATTCATACCGAACATGCTCTTCTTTGATGTTCTGTGTCTCAAGCACTGAATTTTCACTAGAATAAGAATCCCAGAAAAAAAACATACCAATATCTAAGAAGATCTATTCTAGACAGAAAGGCAAATACCATGGAAGCTTCCCACCACTTGTACCGTTACTTCTCTCATAAATAGATTACGGTTCAGCAGGAAAATTCCATTAGAATATGAAAACGATCATTTAAAAACTTGTTACTATTACAAACGTCGCTTATATACGTATCTTATTAATGTGAACAATTAACACATTGCTCTCACATCCTGTTTAGCAGTTACTTTCATTACCCTTACTTATTCGTGGCCTATGTTTTAGCTTCATACACACAAGCACTTCCGTTGGCGTTCCGCGAACATTTACCGACGTGAAAGACTTTCGCGGCCAAATAAATTACGAAAATATTGGAATATTACAAGCGTCGTAACGACAACTTAAATTCACCGAAGCACAGAAAAAAACCAGTCACAGTACACCACTAACTGCGCACGTCCCCCTTATCAGTGACGTCACGAGACAAAAAGTAGAGAAAATAAAATCCAATTTAAATGCAGCGGATTTAATAGGAACGGAACACAGCGCATACATTGAGCCCTCAATCCTGATAAAAAGGATTTTCAAATCAGACCTTCTACGAGGCACTCAATTAAGCATTCTTCTGGTCTCTTTGTTCAGGCTCTCGAGTTGTCATCGCAGTGCTCCACAGGCGCACTCCCTGCAATGAGTCGTTCATTCACTTATGCTTCCATTCACTGCTGTTCAGTTCCTCGCAGTACGCGGGTCTCTTCGGGGCGTCTGCAGGTTCAGGATGCAGACACGAGGTGCAGTTACGACTGTGGTGAGTAAGCAGTGGTGGAAACGTGAAGCTTTCCCTCCTCACAAAGAACACGTTACGAATGTTACGCAGGGTGTCGGACTGCAAAAGGTAAGCACTTTCAGTCTCTCGCTGAAAGACCAAAAATAATTATTCCGAAAATTAAGAACTCAAGCGACACTTCCCAGGAACGCAACTTCAGCTTGTAACATTTCTACAAGCGGTTCAGGAAAAAGCTATTTATTGACAGGTGGGGTAACATTCCTTGTCACCATTACTTCCTTCGTAAAACACTTTCAAACATAAAGGCTCTCAAATGGAATATTAGGCGCCACAAATAGGCAGACAATGCGCGAGTTTCTGTGTCAAGTTGGCCTACCACACATTTGTGTCTGCTAAGGGGTTCACATCCGTGCCACAACCTGCATATGGCACCCCCCCCCCTTAACTGCGTCACTTCTGAATGACGCTCGAGTGCGTTAAGGGCCTGTCATTAACGACGGGCCACTGGTGACGTGATCATGACGTAACGACCCTCTTGGCGGCCATCAACAACTTATCACTTATTATCTGGCATCACGCGCATTAACCTGAGTCCCGTGACAACGGCGGTGGCGTTTTAGTGGCGTTAATTTGGTAAGTGCGTAATGCATCGAGGGCTTCCTAAAATAAAGGCGTAGCAACCAGTTTCAGATTTTACAAATTTTTAAAAAGTTTACAAAGTTTTAAAAATCGTCTCGCACGCCCTTTAATTTTTATGCTGCCCATCAAAACTGCACATGTATGTCACCCTGTGATTAATCTGGGCACATTTGGGTGCATATACGCCTGTCTGATACGCTGGTGCGGTAGGGTAACTATCCCTTCACCCATACGTGCTACATGCCCCGCCCACCTCATTCTTCTTGATTTGATCACCCGAATAATATTTTTCGAGCACTCTCTCCATGCAGTCTCCTCCACTCCCCTGTTACCTCGTCCCTCTTAGGCCCAAACATCCTCCTCAGCACCGTATTCTCGAACACCCTCAGCCTATGATCCTCCCACAGTGTGAAAGGCCAATATTCACGCCCACACAAAACAACACGCAATATTACAGTTCTGTATATTTTAATCTTGATATTTTCGGGCAGCAGAAGAGGCAACAAGGGATTCTGGACAGAATGGTAGCAAGCACTTTTAACAGCACAATGGCCAACTGTACAAATCGACACAAATACGACATAAAACTACATAAGCAAGCACACAGGCAACACAACAAAAACAAACAAAACATTTTACAACTAACTCGACCCGTAAATTAAATGGCACAATTCATTCTAGACATTCACCAACAAAATACACAAATCACTAACAAGGTGCAAATCAGCCCCTTATCATAATCAAACCCTACACATGTTTCGGCTCTCTATGAGCCATCATCAGGGGTTTTTCACTATTGAAAAACCCCTGATGATGGCTCATAGAGAGCCGAAACATGTGTAGGGTTTGATTATGATAAGGGGCTGATTTGCACCTTGTTAGTGATTTGTGCATTTTGTTGGTGAATGTCTAGAATAATAAAAATGCACGGTGAATTAAGACTAAAGGCACAATTCACGTTCAGAAACACGCCGTCTAAACAGGACTGTACAAACAATTAACTACAACACCGAACAGTAACACAAAGGCACAAAACATTAAAAAATGCAATACAAATTACCTACATTAAAACCATGTCTCAAGAAATATTTGTGTATGAGCCAGGAGCGTGAATTCGTTTATGGCTTCGGATTTGCTTCCTAGAAGCATGTACATGCCAACTTTGCTGCTGCTGCTGCTGCTGCTGCCAGTCTAGCGGACGTTACAGAGAATTTCCCGATTATTACGAGACGGTGTTCTGAGACTTACACTCTCGGAACAGAAAAGGACAGATTTCGATACATGGAAACACGATGAACAGGGAGCATCGAGGTGGCGCCTTCTATGCCATAATAGTACAGAACTTAACAGCTAAGTGCAAGTATGAGAGAGACAAAAACAAACTTTGAACCACAGAGGAGCCAACTGCGTTCCGGATTACTGCCACAGTAATCCTAACTGTATTTCAGTCATTGAGAGACACATTATGGCTTTGGTCAAAGTAAAGTGTCGTATAAAGTGTCGTATAACAGTAATAAACAATCGATAATCGGGAAGGAATAGGTCAAAGTGCGCATGAGTCGTAACAATATAACTGAGACAATATATCGTCTACATGGTGATAAAAAAAAGAAACGTTAGGAACTACATCTGCACGAGTTATACATCAAACACCCTGTACGTAATTACAGCTATTTACATACATTTTCATAAAAAGGTCATGGCTCCAGTCTTATCAGCAATAGGTTCCATCCAGCCAGCACCACACCAACTGCTGCGATCAACATCAGATTCCAGATGTGTACAATCGTTTAGACATCAGGTACAAAAAAGTTGGTATAGCCAGAAAATAAAACATATATGGAATATTTAGCGGAGTTACAGAGATAATGAATAAATATATTGGCCAACGGGGAGCGCTTCAAAAACTGTCGTACAAATACCACGAATTCAAACAAAAATAATACCGACTGGTTATAAAACCGTGCAGTTGACATTACCATAAGGCACGGAGCTTATATGCAAGCAGCGTATCAAAAACGAGGCCAGTGGCATTGCTATGTCAATGAATGGCATCGACCTGACTTGTGAAGAAACTAATAGGAAAGTGTAGTCTATATACGATACCAAATTCATGACAGCACAATTACATTTCATAAAACCATGCTAACAGCAGAAGTTCATTTATTGTTAGATCACCAACTATATGCACCTTTTATTTAAAAAAACACTATAAGGTTCTTTAAAACATTTTAATAAAAACCCCTACATATGTTTCGGCTTTTCTATGAAGCCATCTTCAGGGGGTGTGTCACAAAACTGCATATGTTTAAAAAACACGTCTATGGATTGGTTCACTGTGTAAGCACTGTTCACCACCTTCACCTAGAAGGTGAAGCACTGTGTGTAAGCACTGTTCACCACCTTCACCTAGAAGGTGAAGCACTGTGTGTAAGCACTGTTCACCACCTTCACCTAGAAGGTGAAGGTGGTGAACAGTGCTTACACAGTGAACCAATCCATAGACGTGTTTTTTAAACATATGCAGTTTTGTGACACACCCCCTGAAGATGGCTTCATAGAAAAGCCGAAACATATGTAGGGGTTTTTTATTAAAATGTTTTAAAGAACCTTATAGTGTTTTTTTAAATAAAAGGTGCCTTTAGTTGGTGATCTAACAATAATTGTGTGAAAAATGCACGGTGATTTTAGAATAAAATTAGTAGAAGTTCAATTTACACTTAAAGTAACGAGACAAATGGTCACGCATAACCAAATCTAAAACTTCTGAAAAATTACTGAGATATAAGGTGCAAAATTTTGAACAGAGACGTCACTGCCTTATCAATAAACACAGTTACTGCTCAATAATAATTATTAATAATAATAATAATAATAATAATAATAATACTGAAATCAAAGAAGATGAGATGGGAGGGACATGTAGTTCGCAAGCATGAAAAGGGCAAGAGAAATTGTTTCAGTTTGAAAAGCTGAAAGGGACCGCTCGAGACAGCTGAATGTAAATGACAGGATAACACTGAGATGGAAGTGCAGTAAGGATGTGAAACAGATTCACCCATTTCCATATACGGTGCTGCGACGCACTCCAGAGAGCAAGGTACAGCACCTTGGGCTGCGTAACATATGCTACAGTTATTAATGAGCACGTAATAAAGGTGTGTGAATTACGCGGTCACGGGGTTGTGTCATGCCCTCGCCGCTTTGTCCCCGCTAATCAGGGGATAGGAGGCCCCATGGGTTCCTGCGTCGGTCTCGGACGGGGTAATGAAGACACAAATTTCTACCATCCTGCGAATCGAATCCCATTTCCCCTGTTGTCCAGTCCGTAGCCTAGTCACTATACCGACAGAGGAAGCGTGTTTTTAAACCATTACCACGAATATCGGCTACCAGTTCGCAGCACTTACCGTATTTTTTTTTTCAGTCGTCCTCTTCTATCTACTCCGGTTTTCCCGTTTCAGTGTCGAGGTTGGGATTTGTTTTGATCACACTGAGACACACCACAGTCGGTAGGACTCCTCTGGACGAGGGATCGGCTCGTCGCAGAGGCCTCTACCTGACAACAACACACAACACTCACAAGAGACAGACATCCATGCCCCCGGTGGGATTCGAACCCACGATCCTAGCAAGCGAGCGGCCGAAGACCCACGCCTTAGACCGCACGGCCACTGGGATCGGCGCACTTACCGTATAACTGGACACAAATACACAGCACTTAGGCCTACTTCCATCACATCCCCCCCCCCCAGTACCCACAATTCCCTACGTTCCCTTCCAATCGTCTAGCCAAAGTCAAGTGTTTTGGGATGGTTGATTTAGTCCACAGAAGCGTCGGACGCCGTCGTCTCCACCAACAGTGGCACTTCTGTCCGTGGCCTCCCCGTACACAAGACGTAGAGACGTCATAAAGAATCTGACTGTAGATGATGACAGTGGTGAGCATGACAAAACAATGCACGTATAGCCTAATATTGAGGATCGTTCGCGTAACCATTGTTGCCGTGGAAAAGCAATAAGTATTACAAATTCCGAGTGTGTGTCTGCAGCCTTAGTTATCCAGCATTTAAAGCGCATGCGCCGTATTATACTGTCATCTGTGGTCTGTCTGCTCTGCCATATTTTTCCACATTATCTCATAAACGGTACGATTTTCGGAAAAACGTTACTGAACACAAAATGTGTGTTTTGATTTTCTCTACACGTTCTGTCTGAAACATTTCTCATTCTAAGAAGAAACGTGCGAGATATCATAAATGTGCACACGTCTTCATGTAAAGTCAGATTTTCATGAAACTTTAATTTCCTCGACACATTGTCGAGGAAATACTTCAAATATCAAATTTCATGAAAATTCGTCTAGTGGGAGCCGAGCTGTTCCGTGCGGACGGACGGACGAACATGACGAAGCTAACAGTCGCTTTTCGTAATTTTGCGAATGCGCCCAAAAAATAACACTGCATCTACTTGGTCTATAAACTGTAGTAATGATTTCTGTCAGTGTTGCTGAAGTTTATGTTAATGATGACAGTAACAATGACAGGAAGAACATATAAGTGTCGAAGGCCTTACGCCTCAATGCCAGCCCGGCAAACACAACATTGTAGTGTTACATAAAACACAGGGGATCAACAGCTTTATTTAATCTCGCCCAGAAAGTACGTTATGGCTCTACGAACGACGAAACCTGTCATGAAATTAGCTTTCAAACACGTTTTTCGTCTGCAACGCATGAACAGTCACCATACTGAGACATGCACGCCGACAAGAAAAGTGCATTTAGAATGGAAACAGTTTTCGGCTCTTGACCACCTTATCATAATAGTGACGTTTCACGTGCGAGATTTTTAAGACACTGGGAGTGTCGGGACTGACGTCATGTTACTGATTTCAGGGATCTATTTCTATTTTCTCTAGACCGCAGTCAATCTACGCTAAATTCTTGACCTACAAGCTCGAAGCTTGGCATCGTGGCAAATACTGCTCATGTAAAACAATATTTCATACGAAATATGTAAGCACATTTGTGGTCTAAAGCAGGTAAAGCAATCCCTGTACAGGCCCGGATAGGCTCTGAGGGTTCCAGGAGTTTGAAGCTCCCAGATTTTTAGACAATCGGCACATGAAGGTGGTAAAGTTGTCAGCCCTACGCACCGGCCGCCTTTAACTCCCAGGAAATATTCCTGGTACTCATTTCTGTAAGAGGCTGAGTCGACCCCACGGCCATAATTCGGCCGGAAGGTTATTCTGACCACAGATCGAACCCTCGACTTGCGGTTAGGCGGCTCAACACGCTCCACGCGGCCATGTGCTAAGATAGCAATTCTACGTGCACATCAGCAGTAAATTATAAAACGATTTCCTTAACTCCAGAAATTTCCTGGTACATTTTTAAGTGAGTCGACCACGCAAATCGGCCGAAGGTTGTCAGTGACACCACAGATCGACCTCGACCTGCGTTGTACGCAGGCTCACCAACTGCTCCCGCTGCCTTGTGTCTAAGTGATAGCAAATTCCTAACTGGTGCACAGTCAGCAGTAAAATTAAATGAAGAAACGAACAGTTTTGCGAAAATCGATCAGCACGAAGTATTTCAGAACACCGCATGACATGGGGTTAATATCTGCCCCACAGCCATTAGGGTTTGCTGAGCGACGAACAACCTACAGGCCTGTGTAACAGTGCTCCCTTCTACCACGTACAAGTCCCTGATCCTGCATGCTGTCTAAGTCTACAGCAGTGCCGTACTGAAACTTCCTGTCAGGTCTGTGGCTGTTCAGTTAACAGAAAACTTGATACCTTCTGCTACTGATGGGAGGTCAATTAATTACAGGAGTATGTTTAAAACACACATTATACTACGAAAAAGCAACCATGTTTTGCTAAGAGAAATTTGGCTGATATGAAATGTTTTTGCTCTGTGGTAAGTGCAGAAACTTGACTATTAGTTGCGCATGGCGCTGCTTTCGCTGCAATGTCGCGTTTTTGTGACAACGGTATCTTGTTACCAGAAGTGTGTGTAGATGTTGGCACAGTGCGGTTTACTGTTCTTTAGGTTACGAGAAGCGATACTTTGCCCCCAACAGTTGGCTGAAATAGACTTGAATTTCTACACAAGTTCGCCCTCACGGCGGAAGGCGTCTCGCCTGTATAATAACAACACACCGCACAGTAAACTTTGCACCTTCTTACCTGTAAGTAAACAGTTTGCTGTACGTTCGTTCATTCTCTGGTTACTGAACTGTGTAAGTTTCACAACAATCTGGAGCACATATACGTAAGTCTACTTTCCAAACGTCTTCTTCGCTATATTGCACACAACTGCGGTCTTACTTCTGCCGCTACAAAGATGACAGAAGGCACAAAGCAAGACATGCTCACATAAATCTACAATCAGCAGTTTTTACCGCAAATATGCAATACATCGATAATGTTCGACAAGGGCAGGACAGTATAGTTTGCGAAATTTATACGGTAAAACTACAATTTTCCGCGTCACATCATATTTCGTGGTACGAGACATTATACAAGCCAAGACATTGGGGAAACATACATGAAGAAGAGCTAAAACCGCAGAACATATGCCACATTGAGAGGCTCTCTTGAATTCTTCGATTGCTCACCGTGAACTCGTATAGGCCTATGTAATTCTACAGTAAAGAAAAACCGCTACACTATGCCATGGAGAACAAACATACGTATATTATCATAGTACATATTATGGTCCAGGCTGGGCCTTCATCACGGAGAACATGTAAAATCTACAGTGTTTATTTCATGCCGGAAGTAGGATGCTATACTGGCGTATAACTCTTCTTGAGTATAAAGTTGAAGTTTACTTAAAATTAAAGTATATGAAATCTTGAAACGGTAAAACATATGTTGCCTGTCTCCAGTAAACTGTGTGCCACAAGTCATATCTTCTACATGTCACAAGTCCCCTGTTCAATCGCCCACAGTTTATTTAGCTGTTATTCATACGTTTCGAAAGTATCCGCCGAAGGACAACAAGATCCTCGGTGACATGTACTATGTACCGCTGTCAGGTAACACTGACATACCGTGGTCACGACACGCATGTCGGAAGACAGATGGGGCTTCTTCAGGCGATTACCAGAGACTACTACAGGCCGAAACATGTAACGTAATTCCGGGAGAAACGCCACACCTTTTGCAACTTTCGCTGCAATTCAATCCGAAAATCGTCAAAACGGCTGAAAATTCACAGATATTATACATAAGGTTTCTACTTTACTAAGTTCTGTGCAAAATATCTGCAGACGTGAAAGTCTGACATACAGAGTGACGAAAAAAGTTGTCTGTGCGGCGTCTCTCCCGAACATGCTCGCAGAGACGCCGCTTTTTGGCAGGAATACGAGTAGATGCCGCCGTATAGAGAGAGGAGCCGCTCTTTGAAAATATCCTGTGAATTCAAGAAGCAAGGAAAGTAAATTAAAACTGTTGACCTTATTCAAAGTAAAGAAGCAATATCAACATTAAAATAGAAAATATATCACAAGTACACAATATTTCAACCCAGTGAACTCAAGAGTCTAAGTTGTGGTGAACGAAATGTTCTACATCCTCTTCTGCATCTTGCTGTTTTTCTCTCGCAGTAACTTTCTACCACAGTCGAAGCATTTGTCTTTGCATGGAGAACATAACTTGTGCAGCGAGTTTCTGCAACTCACACATTCGATCCAGTCATCCTCCTTAGTTGTTTGCAAGTAGTTTTCCCAGCATGCACTGCATTTCGTGTCAGAATCTTCAGGTGTCTCCTGATTATGAATATCTTTTTTAATGAGTATTTTTTCTGTATTTTCTGACCTTGTAGACCTGAAGTATTGGGAAGGTTTACACTTTTGATTTTCCTATGCTCTTTGACTTTATTGCCTTCTTGATTCTTTCGCTTTTCCTCGGTATTATTAGCGTCTTCAGTGGGAACAAAAGAGTTGCTTTTCTGAAATTGAATACTTCCTCGGTATTTTCGGTACTGGACTGATATTCAAGTCTGTAAGGAGTAACTTCTTCAGAGGAAGTGTCAGAAAGCAATGTAGTATTCACAGTACTTAATGAAGGTCCTGCTGAGATAGGTAACACATTTTGAGAGTTCGTTCCTGAAGTAGAAGGTGCACAAATCGGTGCCATATCTGGAGGTGTTTTTTTCATGAACGTTACAGTTTCACTGGTATCAGAAATGGAGAAGAAATATTCAGGCACTCTGTTGCGGTTCAAAGGATAAATAGCCGTTGACTCAACAGCACTTATACCAACACCCATGGAAGCAGCTTTATTCCAAGCAAACCCGATGAGGCGCGCCATGTTATATCGATGATTTTCCTTTTGGATTCTGCTTCTTCCAAGCTGCGGCTGCGTTTTTGAAATGACGCTTTTAAAGCCCAAAAAGGCACTTATCCAAAGGCTGTAAGGCATGAGTACAGTGACTCGGTAGACAAATGACAGTGACGTTATTTTCAATAGCAGCCTGAAGCAGTCAAGAGGAGCTGCAGTGAGCTCTGTGGCCATCTAAAAGTAGGAAGACCTTCCCTGAAGTTTTGTGTCTTGAGGAAATGGTGTGTGAACCACTTGATGAATAGGTCGGTGCTAATTTACGACTCTTTCCGGTTCATTTACACATCTGATCCTGGTGGTAAGACGACAGATAAATAAAACAGATAGTTCTTAGTACTCTATAATGTATATGCACGACGTTTCCGAACTGGTTTGAAACTGTTTAAGTGCGGCGTCTCTCCCTTACTTTTTTGCGGCGTATCTCCCAATCTTCAGGGAGAGATGCCACACCCCCCCCCCGGCCCCACTTACCGAACGGAATTAAGAACATGGCGGCTACATGATGTGAAGGCAAGGCCTGCAACGCCGGAAACCTCTAATGTATGGTTATTGCATAGTCACTTCGATTGGAACTAATTCAGTCACATTTCGTGAACACTAGAAAAAAGTTCGAGCATAAAATTAATAAACTCGCCGCATAAAATCAGTCACAAGTCTCGTAAAACAGCGCCGATATTCACTACGTTCACTCACAACAACTCTCTATACTCAGTGAACAAGCACATGTGCTGCGGTCTGCAGAGGATTGCCAGAACCCACCAAACTAAAAAATGCGGCGTATATCCCGCTGCAGCAACTCTCCCGGAATTACTATACCATGAAAACTAAACTTGCATTTGTTCTCCAGTGTATACCATGCTGGTCTTTGCAGTAGTATCAGACGGTCTGTGCAATGGTGCCTCGCAATTCGACGTCTCGCAATTCGACAGTTTCGCAGTTCGACAGTTGAGTTGCGCCAGCCGGCGCATGCGCGTGCATAGAATTGTGCGTTGTCATTCGTTATTTGTCAGTTCTTATTGAAGTGCGTTGGTGTTTGCTCGTGTTGTTTGTGCTAATTTTCAATTCTGCATTTTTCATACCCTACACCATTAAGAATGAGTACAAACAGAAGTGAACAGAAAATACACACTTGGTTGAGCATAGAGAAGAAGAAAGAAATTGTAGATAAAGTGCAAAAAGGTAGCACAATTACAAGTGTAGCTCAAGAGTATGGCGTTCCTAGGTCAACTGTGGCAACAGAGAGAGAGATTATGAGTGCTAGGGTGTCTGTTGGAGCAATGAAGATTTCTGACAAGAATGGATCTTCGATCAATGAAGAGATGGAAAAGCTGCTTATTACCTGGATTAAAGAAAGACAGATGAAGGGAGATCCAGTAACTCAAGCAATGATCTGTGAGAAGGCTAGGTTAATTTTTGAAGAATTGCACAAGAAAACTCCAGGATCTACCTCAAATAAAACTGAGGAATTCAAAGCAAGCCGAGGATGGTTTTATAGATTCAAAGGTAGAACAGGCATTCATAGTGTTCTCAGACACGGGGAGGCTGCTAGTGCAGATAATGATGCTGCAGAAAAGTTTGTGAAAAAATTCGAAGATTTAATCAGGAAGGAAGGCTACCTGCCACAGCAAATTTTTAACGGGGATGAAACTGGGTTATTTTGGAAGCGTTTGCCAAATCGAAGTTACATCACGCAAGAGAAATGAAACTCCCAGGACATAAGCCTATGAACGATAGGCTTACCTTGTTATTGGCGGCAAATGCAAGCGAAGACTTTAAACTAAAGCCACTTCTGAACTATCACTCAGAAAATCCTCTGTGCTTTGGGGAAAAAAAATCATTAAATACAAGCTGCCAGTGATGTGGAAATCCAATGCAAAAGCCTGGGTAGACCAGAAAGTTTTCAAAGATTGGATTTTTGAGGTGTTTGCCCCGAGCGTGAAGAAGTTCCTTACTGACAACGATTTGCCTTTGAAAGCACTGCTGATCCTTGACAATGCTAGCGCCCATCCTCAAGACTTAGAGGACATTCTTGGAATTGATTTTGACTTCATCAGAGTCCAGTTCTTGCCTCCAAACACGACGTCGCTGATCCAACCCATGGATCAAGAAGTGATTGCGTGTATTAAAAAACTTTACACAAGGGCTCTTTTCTCACGGCTTTTCGATGTGACTAACTCTTCTGGCAAGACACTGAAGGACTTCTGGAAAACCGAGTTCAACATTCTCCACGCCATTTCCTTTATTAAAACTGCCTGGGATGGAGTGACACAGAGAACTCTTCGTGCATCGTGGAAGAAACTCGTTCCTTCCTTTTCTCAGGATAACAACAATGCAGACCAATCAGCTGGAGAATCAGAAGCAGTTGCAGCCATGCGAGAAATCATTTCGATGGCGGAGAATCTCGACATAGGAGAAGTTGATGAGGCTGATGTAGAAGAGCTTTTGGATGACCACGATAACGAACTTACCGTCGAAGAACTAAGAGCACTCAGCGAACAGCAAACAAAGGAGACAGAAAGAGGAATTTCACCTGAAGAAGAGGATGGCAGGGAAAAAGGGCCGATGCCAACAGCTGTATTATGCAGCGATGTGTGTAGAAGTGTAACAGCTAACTTTGGCACAATATCGTGGCGAATTTACATCGTCGTGCCATTGAACAATACGCAACAGAAGCGGCATGAATTACTCCAGTCATTGAGCACATGCAATGTGCACCTTTTTCAGAAAACTGATGAACTGATATGAAGAGCAATGCGAATTTACGGACCGACATCAGATCATGACAGCTTCTTCAGTGCCTACATCAGAGCAGAAGCTGTATATGCGTAAGTACACACAAATACAACATAATTCTCATGAAGTAGGTCCTCGTTGTGACCTTTCACCTTCACTCCTTACAATCCTGTCCGCATGTCAGCCAATCTTCCCCAACCACACTGCCTGCGGAGGCTATACCCACTTTAAGCGCACCATCGTGCCCCACCATAATTCCAAAACGGCAACCGTGTAAACTTTCATTCCAAATTTCTTGAAAACCTGTCAATTATTTACGAGTTATCACAGAATACAGACATATACATACGTGAACCTAGACACCAAAAGTCTGCCGCTCTGTGGAGTGGAAAGTGGGAGAAAATGTCAGAGCAGTAACAATTTCCTAATCAGGGAAATGGGTTTCACGAACAGGCCGCATTTCACATGGATAAAGTTACAGTTATTACGTGGCGTGGCTTCCAAACCAATCTATATACCAATGTAATTACGGGGTTTCCTATATAACTGTGCGGGGTGCGAAACTTGTTATAAAATATTCACTCGAACGGATTCCCTGTGGCATTTGTGTAACGGAAGTAACACGGGCTCCTGGCCTGGCTTCTTAATCGAATACAGCTGTAAAACCTCGCACAGAAATACATCGCCTGGCAGAAATTTAAAAGACAGGGCGCAGCTTCAGTTTTCTTTGAACAGAGTAAACAGTTGTGACAAGGCACTGGATCGCTGTCAGGACCAATCGCTGGGACAGATCCAGCCAAGACAAAAGGTGCAACTAATTTCTAAAATTCGATACACTACCAAGTATTCTGACGGCTTCCATCTGATGAACTGAAGAGAATTGAAATTCATTATCAAGTCAATGTGATAATAATTTAGCCCTTAGAAGACTGAGTGGAAGAAGAAATAGAACAAGAAAGTGAGGGAAAGATGTCTAAAGGTTCCGTAGCAGTGCCAAATCGTCCTAGCAAAGTCACGTTGCAGGTGTAGTAGAGCTCTCGGAAGTGAAGAAGTTAAGGTACCAAGAAAGAGGCAGTTGTGAACTTGAGCGGTTAACGTGTGGGGCTGAATTTTGTACTACGAAGGTTGCATAACAGAGCAACCTAGGAATTTGGTAGCAGCTGAGCATCTGCTCTGGGGATGACGAAACCCCACGGGGAAAGCTGATCGAGTTCGCCGGTACTACGACCTTCCGACCGCAAACTGACATTTCGATTGCAGTCGGCGTCCAAGAATACGAGAACCCTAGCGGCAGACGTTGTCTTGTGTAGCTGCTTTACTTTTAGAAGCTCAAATGAATTTTACGATAGCACGCGTCTGTTTGGCGTTTCTTTCTGTGGAGGAATAACAACCAAACTTAGTGGAGCGTCAAAGCCGTCAGCCTTATACCCGCAAATTTTATCAGGGCGCTTTCGTAAGAGCTCTAAACAAAGAAGGCTTCGATACTTTGTAAACCCCTACAATTTTCAGATTCTAAGTATTTTAGGCGTTTATTTTTTTATCGAATTACAACGTGTCAACTATTATGTCTTATAATGCTGCATTTTCCGTGTATATATTCCCAATATTTATTGTTTAAAAAACATAACACACAATATCAGGTACCAAGTAGGCCTACTTAACAGTTCACTTGCCACCCTTACTCCTACACGTCCTACAGAAACCAAACATGCCGGAGTACAGGTGTAACATAAATGTTACATACTTGTCACCTGATACGGTGTACTGTGTTGGTTAAACAATAAACACTGCAAGTACAGTATTATGTGTTGAAATATTTTCTTGTTGCCAACATCCGTTTCTGCATAGGTCCTACCTCACAGGAAACACAAACTCCAACCCCATTACAAAGACCAACCCGTCAATGCTGTTTAGCGAAATATTCTGTGTTTATTTCGAGAATTAGGCTATACGAAGCATTTAAATACAATGTGAGGGAAAATGCAAAACCCACTGGTTACAGCAGGCGGCACACAAAAAAGTACCACTGAGTTTTGAACGGCTAAGTACAGTGGTAAAGGTAGGGACTTCCTGCCTTGACATTCAAAACGTACACATGTTGTTCACGGACTGCATTTATGGATTTGTATGATTACACGAGTACAGAGATGAAGCACAGAAACAATGACCTTTATAACGAGAGCGCGGTGAGTTTCTTATGAGGTAGGACCACGTGACCAAGAGTCAAAACAGACCCCTTGCGAACAGAGTAAAGGCAACGTCAAAGTGACGTCACGTAGTTCAACCCATCCTCTGACGTCGCACACACGTCACAAACGTACGTAACGAACACGCTGTCACGCGAAATAAGTCTTCTAGCAGTTCACGAATGTTCAGATTCGCAACCACGAGACACACACACACACAATTAATAATCGTCAAATAACTACTCAGTGGGATACGTGGGTAACATCCTCCTAGTGTCAGAAGTCCGAAATACAACAAGTTTGGCATCTCTCGCACCGTGGCAATCGTCCCGAAAAGACTCAAGTTTTTTTGCCTGGCATTCGGCGACTGATTACCCGTTCGGAGCTCGGACTGCGACACGCAAACACGTCACTGTCAATTGACTTCAACCATACATCGGTTTTTTGCATCCATTCGGGTTTACTGTCAAGTGCAATTAATTGTATCAACCTACTCGAAGTTTAAGGACATCCCGCGGTTTCAAGAGTGTTGTGCCGACAGAATGGCCCAAAAGTACGTTTACCGGTTAGAACAATGGACATTAAAATGAGCTGACTTTTGGGCCACTCTGTACCTGCATGCGACGCGACAGAACAGTGCCATTGGCGCCATCGTGGTCTGCGTTACCAATGGTGCCGTAATTGTAAACAGGTCTATAAAGCAAAGTGTGACTACTTCACTGTAGGCTAGTTCCATCTCGCTTTTGCCCCGACAGGTCACGGACGTTGCAGCTAGCATGGCGACAGCAGTATCAGCATCATAGTGTTGCAGCTAGCATGGCGACAGCAGTATCAGCATCATAGTGTTGCAGCTAGCATGGCGACAGCAGTATCAGCATCACAGTGTTGCAGCTAGCATGGCGACAGCAGTATCAGCATCACAGTGTTGTAGCTAGCATGGCGACAGCAGTATCAGCATCATAGTGTTGCAGCTAGCATGGCGACAGCAGTATCAGCATCATAGTGTTGCAGCGAGCATGGCGACAGCAGTATCAGCATCATAGTGTTGCAGCTAGCATGGCGACAGCAGTATCAGCACATAGTGTTGCAGCTAGCATGGCGACAGCAGTATCAGCACCGTAGTGTTGCAGCTAGCATGGCCACAGCAGTATCAGCACAATAGTGTTGCAGCTAGCATGGCCACAGCAGTATCAGCATCACAGTGTTGCAGCTAGCATGGCCACAGCAGTATCAGCATCACAGTGTTGCAGCTAGCATGGCCACAGCAGTATCAGCACAATAGTGTTGCAGCTAGCATGGCCACAGCAGCTATCAGCACAATGTGTTGCAGCTAGCATGGCCACAGCAGTATCAGCACAATAGTGTTGCAGCTAGCATGGCCACAGCATATCAGCACATAGTGTTGCAGCTAGCATGGCACAGCAGTATCAGCATCACAGTGTTGCAGCTAGCATGGCCACAGCAGTATCAGCATCACAGTGTTGCAGCTAGCATGGCACAGCAGTATCAGCACAATAGTGTTGCAGCTAGCATGGCCACAGCAGTATCAGCACAATAGTGTTGCAGCTAGCATGGCCACAGCAGTATCAGCACAATAGTGTTGCAGCTAGCATGGCCACAGCAGTATCAGCACAATAGTGTTGCAGCTAGCATGGCACAGCAGTATCAGCATCATAGTGTTGCAGCTAGCATGGCCACAGCAGTATCAGCATCACAGTGCTGCAGCTAGCATGGCCACAGCAGTATCAGCATCACAGTGCTGCAGCTAGCATGGCCACAGCAGTATCAGCATCACAGTGCTGCAGCTAGCATGGCCACAGCAGTATCAGCACAATAGTGTTGCAGCTAAGCATGGCCACAGCAGTATCAGCACAATAGTGTTGCAGCTAGCATGGCCACAGCAGTATCAGCACCGTAGTGTTGCAGCTAGCATGGCCACAGCAGTATCAGCACAATAGTGTTGCAGCTAACATGGCCACAGCAGCATCAGCATCACAGTGCTGCAGATGTCTGCAATCCCTGACAAACAAGAGTACGAATACGACGGCTTCGCAACAAACAGGGACCTAACACTGTGTAAACGGCCGGAGTAGCTCAGTCGGTATAGTGACTAGGCAACGGGCTGAACAGTCAGGGTCCCCAACCCCGCAGGTTCAAGACATTTTCTCTCCTTCAGAACGTCAAGTCCACCTCTGGGGCCCACTCAGCCTCCTATTGAATGTGTACCGGGGTTATTTTCCGGTGGTAAAGCGGCCGGGGCGTGAAGTTAAACACTCACCTCCATTAGTGCCAACGTTAACAAAGAGTGGAGCTATACCTCTACTCCCCCCCCCACGTGCTTTCTTGGGGTAGGCAAGGAAACTTTTACCTCTGTCTTCACATAACATTCCGTACGGAGCAAGATGACAACTTGACTACAAAATACAAGCAGTAAGAAAGTGCAGTCACTGCACCTCCCTAATTAAAACAACAAACCGGCTACATGTTTTGTCTTTTATGAAGCCATCATCACGGCAAACACAAACATCAGTACGCCGAAGTCGCATCGTCACAATTGACCTTGAAACTTGGGGCCCCATAGTTCTCACATTATTTTATATTACAACATATTTTTTACAGTATTTATTACAAATACGTTTTTCAAATAATGCTGTTTTCCTGCTATTATTCTGCATTTAATTCGAGCGATATTATATCATTATTTGTGTAATTTGAAGTTTTTGGCAGTGGTGTTGAGATGTGACGTCATATTCCATTACACTCTAATTTTCGTAACACCCATCTGACTTTCTTTTTGTACAGCCTATGCATCTACCAGCCTGAGCAGACATGACAGCTAACACTTATTCACCGTCTGCATAAAAAGTTCCCGGAATGATTTGATTACAAATATTATTCCTCTATCTTACAGCTTAATATGAGAGAGGTCGCCTTCAAAACAAACTCCTTGATTAGCCATGCAATCAGGCCAGCGATGCCGGCACTGTTGGCAGTACAGCAACCCGCAACCCAGCAACCGCAACCCCAGCCCACTGCGCGGTTTTCACTGCATGCCGTCGAAAATAATTAAATATACGGGGGAAATAATTACCGAACGTTGAAAATTTTAAATACACGCGGATAAAAGCGATTGGTTACTCAACAACCGCGGAGGCTGGCACCATCAGCTATCCAAGGCTGTGTACACATTTAATGTCAAAAACTGTATGCATTTTAATTGGGGGGGGGGGGGAGCATAAGCTTCCGTGCTCACGTGACCGTCTTTGCCCCATAAGAAGCTCGCGCAACGCGGGTTGCCGAACACACCGTGCTCACTTCATGGAATCCCCGCGTCGGGTGACGGGGGATCACTTTGTTTATGTAACTCCTGTTCTGTAGGAACGTCAGTTGTGCCGACACAGCCTCCTCAGTCTTCGCTCTCCTGACGTCTCCCTCCTCTCATGGCGGGCTTCTTTTTGCAAAGAGCCAAAAGTCACTGGGAGCCAACCCCCGATGAATTCGGGGTTTACACAATAGACTTTTTTGCCATAAGCTGTTTGACAAGGGCGCTCGGTGAGCTGGAGTGGAGTCAATTGTTGGGCGAGCGTTCAGCCCCTCTTCTACGCACAACTTTACGCAGCCTCGTCAATACCTCAACAGAACAAGCCCGCGTGACTTGCCCTGCGTTAGCAAACAAGACTCCGCACTTTCACAACATTTTCATCGAATCTGAGGGTTACATGCCAGCCGCTTGTTACAGTATCTTCCAGTTCTCTTGGCCCTCTTCGTACTGTTGACGTCACTCGAAAACATTCGCTCCCTTCACATATTGTGTGTCACGTGCCTCAGAGAGCACTGCACACGTTTCACCTGCACTCTTTCCTAATACCACATAAAATTTAATGTGAATTCTTTGCTATAAATTCGCAATACTCATTTCGCGACCAGAGACAAGAACACACACACAACTGTGATTTGTGCCACAGCCTTGACACAGTGGACCCTACAGTGTTTTTAAATCGTAGTATAAACGTACATGACTTCGATAGGCCGCGCGATAATATGAGTCCGGGAACTACACAGCGACACAAGAATAAATACAAATAATATTACAATATCATTCTATTGTAGTGCACAATACAAGAAAGGAAGCTGTAATATGTTAACAAAATATATTTTAAAATAAGACATCTTAAAAGAAAATACTTTATACATACGTATACATACATACATACATACATATACACGTACTGACTCCAACAGACAAAGATGACAGACGAACACACAGGCACAAACGCACCAGTAGCAGCCTGTTAAGTCTAGCCGTCACTCTGTACCTTGTCCAAAATTAATCTCGTTTCACTGGACGTATTCGACCCTGCTACTGGGAAATCCGGACATGCAAGTCTGAGTCTCGAAGCTTCTCTGAGATAAATAAGTTTCATGTCTTCAACGGCCAATCAAGACAAGTGCCGCTGTCACAGTACCATATATAATACATGTGAGATGTCACATTTTTTAAATTTCCCACATTACAATTTAAACTGCATAATATCTTTATTGGTAACGTTATTAATTCTGAGTTGTGTTTTTTTTATAAAATTACTACAATAAATCCTCTTTTTGCCTCAAATATTTTAAAGTATCCTGTTTTCTGTTGGTAATAGTTTTATTCATATGGGTACCTTATAACGTTGTAACTAAATTTATTAAAATAGTTGTTACTAGTTTAAATAATATGGTATTCTACGTTTTCGTTATGTAATGTGTGGTGTGGTGTGTGTGTGTGTGTGTGTGTGTGTAGATGCGTGAAGGGATTTTTTAAAATACTTGAACCAAAAAGACAACATAGAAATTTCACATGAAAAACACAACTCTAAAATAATGAAGCCACTGATAAAGACAACATTTATAAAACTGTAAATTATAACAAAAAATGTATACATGTGCAACCTCACGCGAAGTATATATTGTTTTATACTCTACTTTCTTGTTTAAATAAATCTCATACCCAGCCTGATGGTCGTTTGAGACTGAAGCATGTAGCAGGATCATAAATATTCAGTTGTGTTGAGAGCATTTTCTGTAATTGTTAACAGTTACATAAACACACCGAGGTGCCCTCTATTAAGTTCAACCTGAAGTATGTTTCTCTAACAACAGTTATAAACATGTCTGCGGTGCGAAAGTTGGAGGCTATCATATACAAAGTAATAATTCTGTGCAACATATCCTAATACACATAACATGCTTTGTCTGTGAGTGAAGTCACAACCCGAAACCATGAGAAATGGAAGACAGCTGAATCACGCATGAACGCAGTATCACATCGCTGTGACCGTCTTCGGCCTTCACCGTTTCATCTCCTACAGCGATACAGCGTATACATGTCAAATGGGGGCGGTGTAAGGAGAAGACTACAAAATTAACTGAAGTACAGCGTAGTGACGAAGCGCACGAGACCAATATTTTTCTGAGACTATGGTCTTATAAACTGTACACATGTATCAAAGAGAGCATTTCTCGCCACTGCACAGTGGGTCAAATTAAGCGAAAGGTGGCCAAAATTCAAACTGTTCCGACTTCGATTAAATGCTTAAACATCTACCTGAGGGGCAATAGAAAGCTCCCAGGATAAAGAAAATGTAAGTTTTATGACAGTTTGGTTGGATTTGTTCCCGGTACAGGCACACAAACAGAGCGTTTTTATGCAGCGGGTGGGAGGGTACTTTGTACACAAATTGCGGTATGAATTTGTTAATTATTTTACGGTCACAGTTTAATTTATTAAGTGAACTGATTACAGAGCAGAGAGATAGAGGTAAGTAATGTGTAACACTAATTAAGAACATGGTATTTTATATGAAATAATTTTTTATCAATTTACATGACGCTAATTTTTTGTGGCATAAAATTTGAAGTCCATTATTTACACAGAGCTGCAAAATTTATCTCAGCCAATCCAGCTCCGTTTGTTGCATTGTTGTATAGCTTTAAACGTTATTATTATTATTATTACATCAAAAAATTAGCTGCTAATACGTGCTACTCTGGAAGTTATGAACTACTGCATAAAAGTAGTGAAGTAGTACTATACAAAAATTGTATATTTTTAATGTATTTATATTAAATATAGTAACATTTGTATTGTGTGTACTAGTGTAAGGACTACTGCCACCGGGTGAAAACATTTGTTATTGTGTTGTACTATGTGTAAAGGACTACTGCCACCGGGTGAAACATTTGTATTGTGTGTACTAGTGTAAGGACTACTGCCACCGGGTGAAAACATTTGTATTGTGTGTACTAGTGTAAGGACTACTGCCACCGGGTGAAAACATTTGTATTGTGTGTACTAGTGTAAGGACTACTGCCACCGGGTGAAACATTTGTATTGTGTGTACTAGTGTAAGGACTACTGCCACCGGGTGGAAACATTTGTATTGTGTGTACTAGTGTAAGGACTACTGCCACCGGGTGAAAACCCAATTGCAGTAGATAATAATAATAATAATAATAATAAAAATGAATCATGTCGTTTGACATGTAATCCACCATTTTGAGTGGCCACGGTCGATTTTAATAAATATTTAATATAGTACAGATGACTAACCAAGCTTACACATTATGTATGTTATGTTTATACTAATATATATTTTATGTACCTATTCATATACATATATTTTTTTTTCTATATTTTAGAATAAGCTACGAAAAAATCGCACAATTATTTACAGATGGATACAAAATTACAGCACAAAGAGGTGTTTAAGCTTTGGATACAAAGAAGAGGCGACCACAGCAACATAAAGACTGAATACGTTCAAAATAGTGTCATAGGTATGTACACATATTTTTCTTTATAATTAAAAATATACGTACCACTTGTATATTTCGTTTATAAAAATTAAATCAATATTAATTAAATATTAGTTACTTTATTTTCAATTTTCAAACAGTAGTTATTGTCAGTTTGGTTAATATAATCATAATTATTATTTTACAACTCTTTTGGGCTTGAAGAAAATTATCCCAGTGCATTAAGGGAAATTCGTGGAATATATCTCGTGTCTGTAGTGAATTTTTGAAAAGATGGATTGATGCGAGAAGAAACCAACAGTATTTTGTATCACAGAACGCAGAAAGGTTGGACAAAGAAATCAATCAAGCTTGGGCTGCTCATGCTAAAAACATTGTGGTGCCGTATACTCCCGAAGAAGCACTGTCTTTGTTTATTGAAGCTCATTTGACAAAAAGTCAATACACAAAAATTCGAAGCCAAGCAAAAATGAAGAACTGCAACATCTACCCCAGTTACCACGTAATTAAAGCTGCTAAAGAAGAATGTTATCCTCCTAAGGATAAAATACTCATCCAGGAATCTTTAGTAGAAGTGGATCTGCAAGCCATACAGGATAAAACAGCTTCAAGAATTATCATGGCTCAAAAAAAGTAATAGATATTGTTCTGGACGATACTTCGAAATAATTCTTTCTCATTTCAAAATGGGGTTGCGATGGAAGCAATGGACACAGCGAATACAAGCAACGGTCACTGGAAGATGTTAGTGACAGTGATAATTTTATCACATCTGTAGTTCCTCTTCAGTTGTATTCAACAAAAGTAAATAGAGATGAAATTATTCTTTGGCAAAATCCTAGGCTCGTCCCATTCGGATGCAGTTTAAGAAAGAAACAGCTGAGTTAGCTAAAGAAGAAATATCGATTGTTGAAGAAAGAATAAAAAAGATTGAAACAACAGTGATAACTTTGGAGGAACAAACTAGTGTCGTATCTGTGAGTCACAACGCGGTGTTAACAATGATAGATGCTAGAATTTGTAACGCGGTCACTTCAACGACATCTGGCCAAGTTTGCTATGTGTGTGGCGCTGCACCAAAACAGATGAATCGTATCGATGAAATTGTTAAAAGAGATGTCGAAACAACAACTTACAAATTCGGGCTATCTACACTTCACGCACGGATTAGGTTTTTTGAATGTTTGCTCCACATCTCATACCGATTAGAAATAAAAAAATGGCAAGCAAGAGGAGAAGACCAACGAAAGGTACAAAATAACAAACAAGCTATTCAAGACCTCTTCAAAAATGAAATGGTCTTCTGGTCGATAAAGCTTAGCCTGGCGGAAGCGGAACGTCAAACGACGGAAAAACAGCTAGAAGGGTTTTTAAAAAATATCGAGAATCTGCTAGAATTACTGGTGTCAACGAAGATCTTATTTGCAAATTCTATGTAATTGTGCAGAGTATTTCAACAGCATTTGAACTGAACACTGAACAATTCGACAAGTATACAAAAACCACGGCTAAATTATTTGTTCAAGCATATCCATGGTTCTACATGCCAGCCAGCGTTCATAAAGTACTGGTCAATGGAGCCGATATTATTTCTGGGGCCATTTTGCCTATTTGGCCATCGTCCGAGGAAGCCCAGGAATCTAGAAACAAGGATCTCAAGTCCTTCAGACGAAGTCATTCAAGAAAAATGTCTCGATCATCAACGAATGAAGATGTTTTTAATTTACTTCTTCTTTCCGAGGATACACTTATCTCCAGTTTGAGAAAACTGCCCAAAAAGGTTACCAAAACATATTTGCCAGAAGCATTAAAACTATTAGATGTTCCGAAATAATGGGAAGATTTGAGTAGCTCTGACGCTACTGTCACAGAAGATGATTCTGATGACACTAGCGAAGAAACTTTTAATTAGTTTCATTCAGAGTAAATACTTTTATATTTTTGTGTTTTTTATGAATAGTTTAAAAATAAAAAATTGTATGTTTCCAGCAGTAGTCAGAATTTTGGCCAGCTTTTTTGCAATTTGACCCACTGTGCACTGTGAATACTTTTTTGACTACGAATAAAAGTCTTGCATCACCATTTATATATGTCCGTCCGTCAAACTTGACGCCAAACATACGAGTGGTAACAATAAACACGACAGGCAATAAAAACGACTCGACTAGGATTCAAGTGTACATGCGGCCAGCATACTATCCCACGGGCTAAACCAATTTTACTGTTGAATTATACCTCCATATTACGCGAATATGACACTAACAAAACAGAATTCGTGGATGTCCGCAAACAGAGAAGTGGACGGTACGGTACAGTAAGAGACGCTTGTTTCTCTACTAGATTCCAGTAATTCACGGAAAGCCAGACATCTGCCAGTCCACACTTTGATAAGAATATACACATTAAAATGGTCTACCTCAATTCATAACTCGTGCTGCCTGGATATAGTCTGATGAAATATGAAGCTAGCACAAAACTTGTTACACCAAGCGTTTTACGCAGACGATAAACTCGAAGCTCCCAGGCACCGGTCTTTCACACAACATGCCTGGTGGCAATGTAATACGACGCCGGAGATCAGCAGCCCGGAGCACTGTGGAAATAACGAAGCACACAAAATTGCAGACAAATTCTACGCTTTAATCTTGCCTGTAGATGAGTCTTCAGATAACACAGATTGCTTCAATGAAGTAAGGGAGGCAGGTTGGAAAGATGAGGTGCAGAAGAGCAGAAAGAACAAGTTTACTTGGCATTAAGGCATGGGAGGTTAGTGGGGTGAAAGCCGTAGGGTACATAATAAGCCATGCCCTTCAACAAACATGGTTAGGCCAATGGAGAAGGAAATAAAATTAGATGGACTGGGAGTGGAACACACAACGATCAGAAGAGAAACGCGCACGAAATTTTGGTCGGGAAACTTTAATAGAAAACACCACTTGGAAGAAATAAGTTTGGACTGGACAGAAATATTATAATAGCTGTTAAAAAAATATGATACAGGCTAGGCATATGGGCCAGTGCTATCCTCAGGAAACACAGCAATGAAACGTCATGTTCCATACAAATGAGGGACATTCTTGAACAGCTGAGCAGCGACTAGCTTTCATCGCGCTTTGTTCCGTGAAGTTAGTGACGGAAAAGTGCGTGACAATTGCCCAATCTGATCACTAGTTTGGCTATCAGCTTGTAGCACTTGGCTGGGCGTTCGGTCCGGGCGTCAAGATAGGAGCACATGCCTGTCTCTATCAGGAACCGATACGGCAGTGCAAGTCAATATCCAGAGATGTACAACACCGCAACTGCATAATTCATCTTGATCCTATAGAGGTCAGGTCAGGAAGTTTTCCACCAAAGATATGCAACACATATCCTACACTGCCTTGTTGCTTTGAAAAAACGAGTTGTACAGCGTAGACGAAACGGGCAGTAGACCTATCTGACGAGCCAGGTTAGGCACTAAGCTGCAACAGGCAGTATCTCACGAGCCAGGTTAGGCACTAAGCTGCAACAGGCAGTATCTGACGAGCCAGGTTAGGCACTAAGCTACAACAGGCCGTATCTCACGAGCCAGTTTAGGCACTAAGCTGCAACAGGCAGTATCTCACGAGCTAGGTTAGGCACTAAGCTGCAACAGGCAGTATCTCACGAGCCAGGTTAGGCACTTAGTAGCAACGGGCAGTATCTCACGAGCCAGGTCAGACACTCAGCTGCAACAGGCAGTATCTCATGAGCCAAGTTAAGCACTCAGCTGTAACGGGAAGTATCTCAAGAGCCAGATCAGGTACTCAAATGCAACAGGCAGTATTTCACGAGCCAAAATAGGCACTCAGCTACAACAGGCAGTATCTCACGAGCCAAATTAGGCACCCAGCTGCAACGGGCAGTATCTCACGAGCCAAATTAGGCACCCAGCTACAACAGGCAGTATCTCACGAGCCAAATTAGGCACCCAGCTGCAACAGGCAGTATCTCACGAGCCAAATTAGGCACCCGGCTGCAACGGGCAGTATCTCACGAGCCAAAATAGGCACTCAGCTACAACAGGCAGTATCTCACGAGCCAAAATAGGCACTCAGCTACAACAGGCAGTATCTCACGAGCCAAATTAGGCACCCAGCTGCAACGGGCAGTATCTCACGAGCCAAATTAGGCACCCAGCTGCAACGGGCAGTATCTCACAAAGAGTACACGGGACTCGTATCTCTACTTCACAACGGCAGATTATGGCACAGTGATGTACTTCCACATCCCACAACATTCTTCGCGTACTGTGACAGAAGCGTGAGAACAGTTACAAAACCTCGCGCGCGAGCGAGAATGAAATTGTACTACGCATGCGTACTGCTTTTCTGTAAGGTCATCTACGCTTCCAGTCATGCAGGGTGAGCTACGGCCATGCCACTGGAAACTACACAAGATGAATTCCGTTTGAAACTCAGCCATCGAACAATTTACGAGCAGCTCAGCTTGTATTTCGGATGTCTCCGACTGGAATCTCTGTTGTGACAACTACCCTTGCTATTTACTGTGGTCTTTCCCAGTCCCTCCAGACAAATACCAAGATGGCACATCAAAAATTAGGCCACGACCACTGTCACATCCTTTCCATTCATTACTCTCCATCCTCCTATCAATGCTACGTAGAGTTGCTGCCAGCGCCGCTATGTAATCTGTGGGCCCAACAGGCAACACAACGAGCTACTATACACGGCGTTTCATACGGAGCCGCTGCAGACGATCTTCCTTCCTCCCTACGGCTGCCTTCTATAAAGGCCGCAGTTATCGACAATTCATAACCACCGTACCACCGCACTCGTAGTTCCGAAGCTGTAACAACGTCAACGTCATTCATGTCCCTAGAAATTGATCAATCTACAAACTGACATTGCCAGAAATTAGACACACGTCTATAACTGGATTAATATTCATTATTTTCCGCATGTCTGCCTAACCGTCCGTTCACAGCCCCCCCCCCCCCAACCACAGACCGATTTCGATCGAAAAAAGCAGCCAGCCTACACGGGACCTACAGTACGCTTTGTCGAGCGATTTTTATTTACTTTTAAGTCTGTTCAACCCAACGGCCAGAATTACCTTTTACTATGCTCATGTCATCCACAGATATTTTACGCAATCTGTTATACGGCATTTTGTTTATTTCGTGACACACACAAAACAAAATTACAAAATGTCGAAAGACTGGACGAACAGTGAATAACAGAATGAAACAGATGTGAAACGATCTAATTTGAGGTTGGTCTAAAACCCAACAAGGACTACATAAAAGCACGAAAAGCTCCAGCTATAATACCCGGTGGCTGGGCAGAGACTTGAAGCCAAGAACCCCAAATACTAACCAGAAACGAGACCACTATTTTGCTCCATCGTCACGGGATTCGAACCTTCAACCTATAGCCTAGGGGCGAGGCGTCATACTGTTACATCAGTCGACGGCGATATTCCCTGATACGTAAATATAATTACATGCCATTTGTCTACTGTACGAGCTAACTACACCCACTCCATCGGCAACGCATTAGAGCAGGCTGATGTGAGACACCAGACGAACACAATTCGAAATGCCGTCTCCTACATTTCTTAGTTATACTTACAAACTGCCGTATTCTGGAGCATCACGAACCGGCTGGGCAGCCCTGTGTGTCGACGTGACAAGGGGCATTCAATCGTGAAAGGGCATACACTGAAGGGAACCACCAGAAGGCTTCCGAAGGGAATGAAGAGAAAATGCAATTCATTTTCACCGCTCAAGTTTGTCGACCTATTTCACACCTCCCCCGACACCCATCACACCCTCTGGCTACGCTCTCTGAAGTACAGTGCTTACACCTCCTTCTATTAACCCTCCGTATAACAATGCAGTGTTCAGACAATTGTACGAATGACAAACAAAAGTATGGAACAGTCACCCTTCTTACTACAGCGCAGAAATTCCTACACTGAAGATAAGAAGCCTGGAGATCAAGTAATCTCACAAACACGTACCTACGACTGGTCGTATGCGCCGTGACACGGCGTACTATCGTCGCTGGTAATGAACGTTTCACAGAAACCTGCTGCTGCTTCTTCCGAAACGCTAGTACCCACACAGGAACACTGAACATCTCATCTCTCGATCACTGACTTACACCTTCAGGCTCCATATGTATTATTTATTATTTCCACTGTTGAGTATCCAAACACAAAACGCCACATACTGCACATTTGTTTATTAGATGCACATCAGTACACACGCTAGCCTCGAGTTCGACGTCAGGATTTCGAGCACAGCTGGCAATGTTTCTATACACTGCATAAAGACCGGCTCTAAGATCCAGTCAGTCTATTTAACGGGTACTGAGACCGGGAGTGGGAGGGAGGACTTCGCACGGAATGAAACGACCGGAGCGTGAAGCTAACGTCAGATCAATCTAGTTTCGAGCTTCAGGATCAGTGGAGCATTTTCACACCCCTTCCACTTCCACGGAGTGGTGCTGAGGGACACGGGGAACTTTACTGTTCTTGAATTTGTGAGTGTCGTGCCAGCTGGGTGGAAACTGCCACGGGTCGCAGTGGATTGTGAGTGTCGTGCCGGCTGGGTGGAAACTGTGCCACGGGTCGCAGTGGATTGTGAGTGTCGTGCCGGCTGGGTGGAAACTGTGCCACGGGTCGCAGTGGATTGTGAGTGTCGTGCCGGCTGGGTGGAAACTGTGCCACGGGTCGCAGTGGATTGTGAGTGTCGTGGGCCCGCTGGGTGGAAAACTGTGCCACGGGTCGCAGTGGATTGTGAGTGTCGTGCCGGCTGGGTGGAAACTGTGCCACGGGTCGCAGTGGATTGTGAGTGTCGTGCCGGCTGGGTGGAAACTGTGCCACGGGTCGCAGTGGATTGTGAGTGTCGTGCCAGCTGGGTGGAAACTGTGCCACGGGTCGCAGTGGATTGTGAGTGTCGTGCCGGCTGGGTGGAAACTGTGCCACGGGTCGCAGTGGATTGTGAGTGTCGTGCCGGCTGGGTGGAAACTGTGCCACGGGTCGCAGTGGATTGTGAGTGTCGTGCCGGCTGGGTGGAAACTGTGCCACGGGTCGCAGTGGATTGTGAGTGTCGTGACAGCTGGGTGGAAACTGTGCCACGGGTAGCAGTGGATTGTGACGTCGTGCCAGCTGGGTGGAAACTGCCAAGGGTCGCAGTGGATTGTGAGTGTCGTGACAGCTGGGTGGAAACTGTGCCACGGGTAGCAGTGGATTGTGACGTCGTGCCAGCTGGGCGGAAAAATGTGCCACGGGTCGCAGTGGATTGTGAGTGTCGTGCCAGCTTGGTGGAAACTGTGCCACGGGTCGCAGTGGATTGTGAGTGTCGTGCCAGATGGGTGGAAAACTGTGCCACGGGTCGCAGTGGATTGTGAGTGTCGTGCCAGCTGGGTGGAAACTGCGCCACGGGTCGCAGTGGATTGTGAGTGTCGTGCCGGGCTGGGTGGAAACTGTGCCACGGGTCGCAGTGGATTGTGAGTGTCGTGCGGCTGGGTGGAAACTGTGCCACGGGTCGCAGTGGATTGTGAGTGTCGTGCCGGCTGGGTGGAAACTGTGCCACGGGTCGCAGTGGATTGTGAGTGTCGTGCCGGCTGGGTGGAAACTGTGCCACGGGTCGCAGTGGATTGTGAGTGTCGTGCCAGCTGGGTGGAAACTGTGCCACGGGTCGCAGTGGATTGTGAGTGTCGTGCCAGCTGGGTGGAAACTGTGCCACGGGTCGCAGTGGATTGTGAGTGTCGTGCCGGCTGGGTGGAAACTGTGCCACGGGTCGCAGTGGATTGTGAGTGACGTCCAGCGTGGAAAACGTGTCCAGCGGTTCAGGATCAGTGGAGTTTTCCCTCACTCCACGTGGGTGAGGAACTGGGAACTTTCGTGCGTGAATTGTGAGTGTCGTGCCGGCTGGGTGGAAACTGCCACGGGTCGCAGTGGATTGTGAGTGTCGTGCCGGCTGGGTGGAAACTGTGCCACGGGTCGCAGTGGATTGTGAGTGTCGTGACAGCTGGGTGGAAACTGTGCCACGGGTGCAGTGGATTGTGATGTCGTGCAGCTGGGTGGAAACTGTCCACGGGTAGCAGTGGATTGTGACGTCGTGCAGCTGGGTGGAAACTTGCCAGGGTCGCAGTGGATTGTGACGTCGTGCCGCTGGGCGGAAACTGTGCCACGGGTCGCAGTGGATTGTGAGTGTCGTGCCAGATGGGTGGAAACTGTGCCACGGGTCACAGTGGATTGTGAGTGTCGTGCCAGATGGGTGGAAACTGTGCCACGGGTCGCAGTGGATTGTGAGTGTTGTGCCAGCTGGGTGGAAACTGCGCCACGGGTCGCAGTGGATTGTGAGTGTCGTGCCAGCTGGGTGGAAACTGTGCCACGAGTCGCAGTGGATAGTGAGTGTCGTGCCAACTGGGTGGAAACTGTGCCACCAGCCGTACTTAATTCGGCGCGGATCGATGAAAGGGGACAAGATAAATGAGAAAGACGACGGCAATGCTACAGGAACCGAGCAAATCGGGACACAGAACGCAGCAATTATGTGGCAACTTCCGGTAGGCATGAAGAGTACAAAACAAGAAATGACAATGAAATTTCTGCGGAACAATTACAGGGCAAGATAGGGGTGAGAAGACACCATACCTACAGAGATAAGGCCATAACAGAGAAGCAGATGGTGAAGATTTGAAGAGGGCGCTTGTGAATATGGCGATGCACCTTCGGGTTCTACACAAGCAGCGAATTAATTAAGGATCCGGATAACAACCATCCCTGTATCACGGGGTTAGGAAGTGACGGAAGGAGTAAATCCGGAAATGTTAAGTGTCTACGGGTAGACGTAACTACTTCGCGTAATATACTGTCGGATGACTTAAAGGAGCCACCCCGAGGGACTGAATTGTGAGTGAAGGCGGGCTATATCCTGGAAGAACAAAGGCGGCGGCAGGAGGACAATACTACGATCTGTTTTACAGAAAGACAGCAAACACGTGGGTGCTGGAATGACGGTGGTGTGAAACGGTGATAATTTTTCGAGAAATTTTCTTCCGACCATTAAGTTACGGCGGCAAGCAAGTTGACTGTAAGGCTGTTTACCAATGGGTAACAAAGCCCGAACTGGCTCGGCACTACTCATATTCAGTGTGTCAATCGTTTCTAAACAAGGACTAGGGTCATAACAAAACAGTCTAGACCAGGGAAGGCGAAGTATGGGCACCGATGCCAAGCTTGGAACAGTCTAAGATTTCGGCTGAAGCCACGCTCCGGACCGCTTTACCCCTGAGGATACAGAACCTCGCACCCATTCAATTGAAGCCTCTATGGGCACCAGAGCTAGTCTAGGCGCTCCTGTCGGGATCCGAAAGTAGGCGTTATAGTTTCGTACCCTAGCTTATGACAGAAACGCGCTAAAATACACCGTAGGCTAACGGTAACGTGCAATTTCGATATGCCACTTGCTATGTACTCGAACAAATTTCCCATCACGTGTGCATACCGGTACGTAACGTAAACTGGTGTCAAGCGCAACCTTGCACGGTGTGTTTATCCCGCATCTGCTGTGTATTATCTACACCACAGGGCATTACTGTACCAATTGCACCCTTCCGAAAGGTCACATTTCCCATGTGAACAGTTCCCAATTTCGCAACAAATACCGACAGTTAACCAATAACGGCAAATATAAATGTTTATTTAACGGCCGTATAAAACCTACAGGCCACTGCCATGCCCTCCTCTGCGATATACCCGCACCACTGTCGCCCCGGTTAACGCTTCCAACAAACTGACAGCTACTACTGCCGTGTAAGCCGTGCAATCACGCACACACATCTAGCGTCAACACAGAATAGCGTGTCAGATGATCAGAACCGATTTTCGCAATTCCTGTATGCTATTAGCAAAAGGTGCAAATGAAGACTGCATGGCCCCGAACATGTGTCCGTCCGGAAGTTACAGTTCTCATATTACTCAAATATTTTAAGACTAAATTCGCTATTGCAGTCCACGATGAAAGTTGGCATGTCAACCTAAATGTGACACGTGCCAGTCTCATATAATGCACGCTTTACATACAGTGTGTCCACAAAGTCCCTTCGGGGTTTTGAAACATTGTGGCGCGCAAACAAATTGAGCTAGCCCATGCGGTTTGCGGCAGATTACAGTGAAACTCTGGAAGTTTTTTTTGCCTCCAACAGATGGCATAAGCGGCCATCTTTACGTTTCTCAGTCACTTGTGAAATGGCGACTGCGCAGGAACGCCAGCGTTGTGTGGGATGGCAGAGACGATCCAATGCCTTGGCCTCCACGTTCACCAGACATAACACCACTGGATTTTTTCCTAGCGATCTCGGCTATTCCAGCGAACATGCTCCACAGAACATGGCAAGAGCTCGAATATCGTCTGGACGTTCTCCGTGCTACCAAGGGAGCCCACATCGAGGTCTACTGCGGTCAGTAAAAAACTTCCAGAGTTTCAGTGTAATCTGCCGCACACCGCATGTGGCTAGCTCAAAGTGTTTGCGCGCCACAATTTTTCAAAACCCCGAAGGGACTTTGTCGACACACTGTATAACCAAATTGCACACCATCATCTGTGCCAAAATCGGCATACTGGCATTGCCCTAAAATAACTCCTACACTACATCATGTCCGAGATCCAAAATACAAATCTCATTATGTAACATTACGAAGCGTTACAAACGGCGTGTACAACTCGCTTCTTGTCTCAACAAAAGATGCATCTCGGTGCAGCCAGAGAAATCTTGGAAATACGGATGGTCCATTATATTTCAGGAGTATGTCAATGTCAGCCAGTGTGTCACAGTGTCACTGTCAATACGCAGTATCGACCGACTCTTTATGCCCCACGCACCTCTACGCGACATTTTCATATAGAATTTTCACACTTCAGGTTACAATGAGTCACTGTGTACAATCACGACACCAACATATTTCTAGTTAAACTTTACGTTACTTGCACCGCACATTCTCTTTGATTATACAATTATTTGATTATATAATAATTATAAATAAATATTATATTACAACCTACAGAGTCGTCATTCACGTGACTTTGACCTATATATACTCCCGCACGGACTCTGTACAGTTAGTAAGCCATTAGAAAACCAACAGTGAACAATAGATACAGGTATGTACAAGCAACAACCGTTCGACCTAACAGAATTTTAATTATAATTTGATTTTATTTTAAATATCTTAACTTAACGGGTGTTTTAATATTGTTTGCAGAGATCGAAATCCTACACATTAATGACATTTTATTCACTTAACTTATGTTTTAATAGCACCACACATGTACAGCTGTTGTAATTTGAACAAGTAAGCCCCTGAAGATGAACTAAAAAAAAATTGGTTCGAAACATGTTCGGCACTTTTTAATAATAAAGAGTTGTGTTAAATAACATAAACTGTGTACATTTGTTGGAATAAGATTTATATAATATTTCTAGTTACCTCCGTCTTGCTATTTTCCGTTTCAGTAAAGATAGTGTATCAATAAATATTTCATACTTTTAACAGTCATGATCAATACACAGAATGGCGCCCATTCACAAGGTCGCACAGCCGCCACCACGTTCGTAGTGTTAACAGTAAGAGACGCCAGAAATCGGTAACACAGTAACGTACACACCGACGTGCAGAATGCTGCGCGTCTCAGTCTGCAACGTGCGTGGCACCTCGGCTAATTTCGCAGACATAAGAAGCGACATGTAGTTACTTATCCACAATTCATATGACGTTCTTGAAACGACGTCAGAAATAAGCCTTCGAAATGAACCCACGGCCCGTGTATCAATATCGGTTTGTGTGGCTATTTCACAGCAATAAGGCTGTACTGAACGAGATATAAATGTTATGTTGATATTTGGTTTGCGGCCAAGACCGAGTTCAGAGGTTCTTAAACGGGCAGCTGTACTTTACAATAGGCCTATACCTTGACCTTTCACGACCGCGTGGCCCTCAGCTAACGAAGACAAAATTCAGCCAGCCTTCTTAACGCTCTATAATCGTCAATTCAGTGACACGCGTTTCAGTCCTCACTGGACCGAAGTCTAATTCTTTTAACATTTAGCGTAATTAAGCGAAATACAAATATTCACAAGACATGCATGCAAACTGTAACCTAACAATAAGCAGACAACTCCTTCAGAAGCCAACAGTTCCTCAGATATTCCTGAGATTCTCCGACGTTTCACTGCAGGGTTTACAACAGCCCGCCTACGTTTGCAATTCCCAGCCACATCCAGTCCACAACTTCCCGTGCATTTCCTTAAGATCCCTTTTAATATTATTCTCCCACCTACAACCAGGTCTTCTAAACAGTTTACTTCTTGTATTCGCAACAGAAATGAGTGCGGATCGTGGAGACGGTATAAAGACCAGGCTACTGGTTGGACAAACGAAGAGGCGTGGTTCAAAGCCCAACAGAGGCAAGAGGTCGCTCTTATCTCTAAACCGTCCAAACCGGCTCTGCGGCTCATCCAGCATCCTATTCAAGGGGCAACGCGAGCTCTTTATCAGTTGGTGGCGTCGAATAATCTATTGCCTGGTTTGTGTAAATCGAATCAAATATTCATCAGCTGAGTCACACCGTACACACGCCTGTGTCCGCTGACACCGGGTTTTCAGCAGGTCGCCGCGTCCATGTCCAGTGCTGCGAACAATATTTTTACACATACAATACTTCATATGTAATTGAAGGCTTCCGCCGTGGTCGTAATGTTGCTTAAAAGTTTTTGGGTTGTAGCCCGGCGTCAATTTTTGGTGTATAACCAACGTTTCGGGAAGACTTGTTTGTCCCATCTTCAGGGTCTTACCTAAGACCTTAAGACCCTGAAGATGGGACAAACAGGTGTTCTCGAAACGTTGGTTATACACCAAAAATTGACGCCGGGCTACAACCCAAAAACGTTTAAGCAACACGTACTTACCAATACTAAAAACATCTCTCCAAGCCTTATAAACCATATATCGTTCCAAATGTTATGATCACTTACTGCCTTATCTTCTCTGTAACTTGTACCTACTTTGTTATCTTGCATTCTGTTCCACAATTCTTCTTCATAAAAGTTCATAGTTCATTTGCATAATTCTAAAATTCAAACCTATTGCCGTCTACTTATGCCTAGAACGAAATGTGTGCTGCTTGTGGCAAATAATTTATGGCCGTTTTGCAGAACTGAAAATCATATCATATACCGGCCAGCTAGGGCAATACAAATTCTATGAAGACATGGCTGGCCAAAATCGCTGTCACATCTTTCAGGCTATAGAAGCCACTGGACTGGAACTCTACGCACTTGCATTAAAAACGGTTATGTGTCTTACATAGATATACACAAAAGCTGAGAGTTTTATGAGTTGTGTTGGAAAATGTGCATGTTCTTGTAGTAACTGGACTAATATAAATATGTAACTCACCATTTGAGAATGCTTTCAAATAGAAATACATGGAAGATAAAAAAACAGAAGTGCGATTCATAATGAAAGTAGCAGAAAACAGGCCTACATTAGTGACGTTAGAAACTGCCGTAAGACAGTGTACATGCCGAACCGCTATACAGCAATAATAAGTTTGCAGCTTGGTTTTACTGACAGAGGCACGGAAATTACAAGTTTCTGAAAACAAAGTGCTATGCGAAATATTTACACTTACGAAACGGTAACTTGAGTCATGAACAACATTACAAGTACACAACGAGCAATTTCGTCATTTGCAGGCCCCCAGGTAACCAGCATTGTTGGTAGGAGAATTGCACGGGCCACGATTGGGTAGACGACGAATACATTTAGCGCTTTGTTGGGGAAACGTTTGTTTGGAAAAAACCAACAAAGAGATATGTGGTTAAAATGAACAGCGACATTAGGGAGATGCGTTGCGAGAACGGCGGGGTTTCCTGGACTAGTTCAGACTCGTATCCAACAGCAGGCTTTGCTAATCACGGTGTCGAAACTTCGGGTTTTGCTACCAGGGTCAGTCAGGCGAGCGGCTGACTGGTTAATACATACAAATTTCCTTTGAACTTAATTCCATCGAGTTACCAATTACACTTCATTCATGCACTATGTCTGACATGGCAAGGTTCATACACGATCATACATTCGTTTTGCAACGACCCCTTTGATGTCCTCCCATTAGCACACAAAAAGTTCAAACAAGAGAATAACGTCCTGCTGTACGGCGTATAACGAGTCCTTCTGCTCCCTACTAGAGCACAATGAAGTTACACAGCGCAGTACAAAACAGACACACTGCACAGATCGAGGCAATGTTGCACTGAAGAACATCACAATTCCAGGTGGCTTACGGGTCACATTGAATGAGACCTTCTAAACACAAGCAGAATTCAGTAGCACGTGCTTATATATTACGCGTAACCCTTTTAATGAAAAACTTGGGGCAAATCGTTCTGACTGAAATTTGTGTATGGATTCTGTTTGAATTGGTTCAAGCCAAAAAAAAAAAAAAAAAAAGGGGGGGGGGGGTATTAACCTCCAATAAATGACCAAAATATTCCTTTAGCAAACTCCGACACACAACAAAATATCTCTTTAAACAGAGGTTCGTAGTATTAAGTGAGAATTTGGAATGATAACATTGAAAGGGTCACAACGTTCTTGATACGGCTTCCTGGCGTAAACAAAAAAAGTGAGTTGCACCTACCCTAAAATATTCGGAACAAAGAGTAAAATGGGAAAACTTTATATACATATATAATTATAGATGCCTGTATAGAAATATTTCCATTGGTTCCTTGTACGACTGTTTTGAACTTCATTGCCGTAATTTCCTAGCCAGTGGAACAACAAATTACAAGCACAAGAAATAGAAAACAGTGCGACGTGAAACATCTACAGAACCAAGAGGTGTTAGCCTATGTGTGTAGCGACATTACACACCCTTATTACTATGGGACCTTCATTAAGCTGATAGTGAAATGGGCACGCTGCTAGAACAGGAGAACAAAGGAGCATATCGGTAGCCTACTGTCAGTTCGTAGGGACATCACTTGAATATTGAGATATAAAATGACTACCAAAACGCTCTCCTGCTGAGGAACACCTTCACGGCAATTAAGAGCAACCATGGCACAGACCATGTTTAGGTGATTGCTAGGGCAGCTGGTTATGATGAAGCGGATGATACAGTGGTGAAGGCTTCCTAACTAAGTGACTAGTGTCTAAGTCACTCACTACATGGAACAGAGTCCACCCTGAGAAACTAACAGATCGTCAACTAGTCAAAAAATCCCCGTACTTTATGGAACCCGCAGGCTCATTACCGCATCCACAACAGCCCGCCACCTGCCCCCATCCAGAGCCAGATCAATCTAGTCCATGCCCCCATCCCACTACTTGAAGATCCATTTTAATATTATCCTCCCATCTACTCCTAGGTAAAGGCTCTCGAGAGACAAATAAGTTCTCGTTCTACATAATAGCCTACGCCGTAAAGGAACTGTACTGAAATAAACTCCTTTCAATGGGAATTGGTACACGCCTACGAATTAATAACTTCCAAATTCCTACTAATGTTGGGCGGAATAAAGATTCAGATGCACAAAATTTCGTAAGTTCTAAGTCACTAACAGTATACTTCTGACGATCTAACATACATCGCCAAGCCCTTCATAATGGCAGAGCTTTAAAAGACGTCACGTTTAAAACATCTCAGTATTCAGGAACACACCGTGCTGTGGCAGCACTGTGTCGTCCCTCTGCACAGGATTCCTCAGGACTACCAATACTTCGCATCGAAGCTAATCACAGTAGTCAAGCTCTCTACAATACAACGCTGCATAGGATCGTAATAAGTTTTCGTATATCCGGACTTCCGGAAGAACTACAACCACAGACAATACTAATGGAAATGAAAATACAGCAATGCAGTTCCGCCATTTCTTACATTCCATACTAAGCAACATCAAACAGAATATTTACCTATGTTTCAAATAAACCTGCTTCCTCCTGAAGATGGAGGCAGCAGAATCCTTCGAAACGTCGTCAAGTGTATAGCAAGATACACGGCGTCACGTCCTATAACACAGTAATCTCCACGGTCACCTCCGTAGGAACTTCAAATCTGGCGCCCTTAAGCACTTCTGTAATTCTCTCAGAGGGTTAATTTCAAAACAGATACATTTCGAACAGCTGCTAATTCCCGAATGCAAGGCGCGGACACAACGTATTCACGTACCATTTCAATTTACTTTCCGTATTTAATTACAGAATAGAGATAAGGTGTGGCCAAAATGAGTGAATTTCACCATCTGTAATACAAAAAAAAAAATGTATCCCACGTAGGCCATATGTGTGATCATCATGCCTCGTGGTAGCTACGAAACCATGCAAGATGCTATAATTCACACAGGGTCAGTGTTCAATGTTATTACGTTGCTAGCCAAACAAACATATGCACTGTAATGACATAATGCAATCAATTTAGTCCGCGCCACGTGCAATCATCACGCGGCGCTGACGTAACAAAAAATATGCGAGACGCACAAGAACAGCGTCACGGCCACAGCTAACAAATATCACGGATTACATGGAACAGAAAAATGACACGAACAGGTACAAGATGGAGGAGATTCTATGAGGCATGCGATGAGACGGGGATTTCACTTCCATCAAGACGCTCTGAAGACGAGCAAGATAAACACCGACGTCGATACTTCTAAGCCAAGACCGTTACGGGATCAGAAAGTGATTCCATCAGGTCGAACACACGTAAAATAGAGGATCACCAGCTTTACGTTCAGTTGCAGTGGCTGATAACCGGAAACGGAACTGCATCACATATCGTATATCGTATATCTTACCCATAATATCTCATACGAAACATTACAGGTACGGTATAAGTGAAGACTGCAAAAGTAAGGTGGATCTTGTAACTTAATAGAAATCATCCAGTTGTATCTTCTGAAAAATATCCAAAACAGTATTAAATAGTCTAACAACTGTGTTTTTATTTAAAAGCTGCGTGTTTCGGTCTAGATATCGAACATCATTAGGTAAAAAATATACAGGATGTCTACAATGTGTCTAAAAACTCTCCAAAATCAGGGCGTTTCATTGTAGACACTCTGTACAGTCACTAAATGCACGGTGCAAACAACGATGCGAAGAAATTTGAAGGTTATTTGAAGATTAATAACTGAGCAGCGGTTACCGTATTAACAGAGTTTATTCTGCACTTAATTGCATCACGATCTCCACAGCGATCGTACGAGTGTGAAATAACTCCCTCACCCCAAGGGAAGAACACAGATTAAAGGTGCTTCAGAAAAACGTGGCTTGGAAAATATTAAGGAGGTCAGGAAGTGTAAATAACAGAAAGATACACACTGAGGTGCTCCATTGCCTGTGCTCTGCCCCTAAAACAGAAATATCATGAACTTTATTCTGATTTCACCGTGCATTCTTGACGTGAATATCACTTACACCAACGAAATGCACCTATTTATTAAAAAGAACGCAACCCAACCAGCACAGCAAGAACGACCACCCACAACACAAGGAACGCAGTACCAGACTCTTCCAGCATACTGGCATTCAAAAAATTGCAATCACACCCTCCAACGGAAACAACACGATGTCCACATCTCTACATTATACCTGCTAATTTAAACAGACAAAGGAGACATAATAACAAAAAGTGAAAACCGTAACTATATATATATATATATATTCTAACATCAAAAAACTGCTAGAAATATCACTACAATAGTGAGGGTGTAGACAATATACTTTAAAAGTGTACAAATACTACGACCTGCTTCTAAGAACGCGTTTGTCCACGTAACAATAATGGTGATAAGCCTAATGAAATATGACGATTGCTATACTTTTTTATATAGATGAACAATGTGTGTGTCGACCTCGGTGGACTAGTGGTTAGCGTGCTCGCCACTGGACCCAAGGTTCGCGGGTTCAATCCCGACCGAGGTCGATGGATTTTTAAGGGTGATAAAAATCCGGAGCACCACTTCCTTCGGAGGGGAAGTAAAGCCGTCGGTCCCATGTCGTAGATTTTACGGCATGTAAAAGAACCTTCGGGCATGAATAAAAATGTTGCGTAAGCCAAATTGCCTCCATTTCTCGCCCAAGTCTCCTGACTGCCTGCCAGATGGCTCTGGTAAGCACATCAGGATCGATAGAACAGTAAGCGCGGCCAGTTGACCAGTCACCAACTGCCACGAATGCGCACGACTTAGTAACCTCGAAAAGAGGAGGCAAGAGGAGGCCCGGGCCCATATAGGGCTGTTGAGCCATGGTTATTATTATTATAACAATATGTGAACGTGTTTTTAATACAAGCAGTTGTGACATACCCCTGAAGATGACCTATCGATAGGTCGAAACATATGTAGGGGTTTTAACTAACATTTTAGGAACTATTTAGTGTTCTTTTTAATAAACAAGTGCATTTCGTTGGTGTAAGTGATATCATGGTTTTCCCGAAATGTACATCACGCATGGCGGTGAGAAATGCATACATATCCGACGTCGGAAAATATCAAGAGAAAACACTGCAGACACAGGCGTCGGTGGAGGGGATGACGGTGGTGTGAAGAGGGCGGAGAGTTCGAAACGTCTCACAATCAGAGGCCAGTAGCGGAAGTTTCTTAACCAGCTGCGCTACGATCAACTTTTCACGGAACATTCTGTATTTGCAGTTTATACACACTCTGTTACAACCGCTTTCGGATTATGTTTCAATATGTGGGTTATTGCTAGGGTTGGCGTATAACAAAGCCGTGTGTGCGGGTTCCAAATTCCCGACCGAAGGAGCGCGCATCTGCACACAGCATTCATCAGATGAGCCCTTCAAATTCCACTCAAACAGGCAGCAAGCTATTCTGGACGAAGGAAACGGATCAAGTTCCTCGCCACTCAGTTATACGTAAGCGAGTTCACTTCTCCGGAAGCCGAAACGAGATGGGTTTAAGTTCAAGCTTACCTAAATCCAAGCTTCCGACAGCATGCATCTTTCCATAGGGATTTGTGCCCAAAATCTAGAGTTTGTGATTTTATTTAGCCTACTATTCTTTCCTTTTAGAAGTTTCTCAAGAATATAGATATGGCCACTGCAACTGTTCCGCGCTGAAATGTAGCTCAGTGTTTTCATCTGTGTGACGTGACAGGTTTTAGCCTCTAACTAGGAAACAACGTAGTAATGTTACTATCACTCATGCCTTGTTACTTGTTTCCCTTCCTTCTCTATTCACCTGCGGCTTGTTTCTGTAATTCTACATTTTCTTTGCCTCCACTGATTCTTACCATCGCCTGATATATTAAAAGCAATAAAATTAAGAAAACACAATGTTTCGGGGACAGGATTGGTCCCTGTCTTCAAGCTTGTTTCAGAAAAACTCTACCACCCTAGAATCACCTACATTGCTCTATAACCCAAACCAAAACTGTGATCATGTTACTATCGGTTGGCACACTCTACCACCCTAGAATCACCTACATTACTCTATAACCCAAACCAAAATTTTGATCATGTTATTATCGGTTGGCACACTCTACCACCCTAGAATCACCTACATTACTCTATAACACAAACCCAAACCAAAACTGTGATCATGTTACTATCGGTTGGCACACTCTACCACCCTAGAATCACCTACATTACTCTATAACCCAAACCAAAATTTTGATCATGTTATTATCGGTTGGCACACTCTACCACCCTAGAATCACCTACATTACTCTATAACACAAACCCAAACCAAAACTGTGATCATGTTACTATCGGTTGGCACACTCTACCACCCTAGAATCACCTACATTACTCTATAACACAAACCCAAACCAAAACTGTGATCATGTTACTATCGGTCCGCACACCAGTACAGTCTACACACCATCACCACCACAAGCAACAAAATACACAGCGGGAAGTGCTGAAGACCCTCCATGAAAAGTATTTAAGTGTTCACTGGTGTGTTCCGGTTATGTGTTAAAACAGTAACGTGATTCTATGGCGGCAGAGTGTATTAGAACAAGCCTGAAAACGGGGGTCGAACCTGTGCCCGAAACACAGTGTCGTGTTACTTTTATTACCGCGAATATAATACACAATCGCAGCGTCTCTGAAGTTAACACTGTCAGAATCTTAAGGGATTCTGTATTTTCTTATCAGTGTAAAATGCATCTACGTTATTTTTTCTGCCTTGTAGATTCCAAATTTTCTTTCCCTCATTATTTCATTCCTCTCTCAGAGTCTCTGTCTTCCCATGTCTGCCTGTTAAACAGAACGTGGAACAGATCCATCCGGTGCGGATCGAGTCCTCTGACAGGCTGTTGTTTGACAGAGCAGAATGTTAGTTAACGGAAGAAAACGTCTACTATTTCGTTGCATAAAACAAGCTACATTGTAAACAAATTATCGAAAGGCCAGGAAGTCATTTTTCGTCTAGAAACATACACCACACAGCACGTTTACTATGTGATGGAACACAGAAATGCGACGGAGAGGAAGTAACAGAGGAAAGAGGAGAATGAAGTGAGAAGTCAGTACAGCCACACGAATGCTGAGCAAAGCCGTAACAGCACTAGAACACACGCTGCAAAGAGACGTGCACACTTTGGCTGCCAATAGCAGACTGGCCGAAATACAAGGACTCGTTAATTTGGCAGTTGGGCGAAAGCTGGTTTCAGCGCATGTGCAGTCACATACTAAACGCAGCATACCTCAGTCCGGCACAGCAGAACAACAGTCCTCCAACTTGAAGTACGAAGTGTTCAAAACGCGACTTTGCGCTTCTGCGTCCCTGAATTTCCTCACACTCGTACTAATTGCTTACAGGTGTCAAGTCCATCTACTACATAAACACCTACATCGACCCACGAATATTTTAATTTGCAACAGGCACCACGTCGAAAATGCCTCGAACAATAAGCTTCCTTATTTTCCTCGAATGGCGCGACAGCCCCTAGTGGGCCAGGCCTCCTTATTGTCGAGGCTTCACGATCACACTCAGACACACCACACTCGGTAGGACCCCTCTGTACGAGTGATCAGCCCGACGCAGAGACTTCTACCTGACAACACTCTCAAGAGACAGACATCCATGCCCCGGCGGAATTCGAACCCGCAATCCCAGCAAGCGAGCGGTCGCAGACCCACGCCTTAAGACTGCGCGGCCACTGGGATCGGCATAAGCTTCCTTATATAATTTCTACGTTTTAACTCAAAAGACATTTGCGACATGCAGCCTTTTCATTTACGAAATTCAAACCAACGTAACGTACAGTCGCAGTTGACCTATGCAGACGCAGACTCATTTCTGAGAGCAGTTGGCTAAATAATGCAAGCTCTCTATATATAAAATCTTGTATTGGTATTGGATGAAAAATATGGAAACAGGAAGGCATGATTCCCTACCACATGTTGACCTACACAAGCGAGCAGCAAAATACGGCCTTTCTACCTTTCAAATGTAAGCCGCAATCTAATCTCACAAACATGAAAACATATATATTGAATGCGACGGATAACTATTTCAGCTGCATTCACACGAAAAGATACTCAGAAGTACGTTATATTATTGACGACACGACAAACTTTTCGTACCAAAGTATAAACAGAAGTTCTACAAACTCTGTTTACCTCGTGAAGAGTTTCCAGCGCTCAGTAACCATGGACGACTAATGACAAGCCTCTTCGGTAGAACGTACATTTGAGAACAGTTCCAACCAGAGTTCAATGTTGTGAAAAATCCATACCGAAATCTACTCGACGATGAAAGAGCAAAGAGCTACCTTCGTGTTGCAACTTCTCGATCTTCAGATATTAACATTTAGTGACTAACGGATTGCACTTTTCTGATTGAAGTTCTTTTCTCTTGAAAAGTAAACAAAGAATTGCTAGAGGAACGACAAGTGAAACGCAAATACAATTATCGATGTGTATCAGTTCAGTTCACTTAGGGTTTGTTATAAAACCGACATCAGCAACGACTTGTCAAATAAAATTTTTTCAAATTTTGTACGATTAATTCAGATTTTTCAAGATTAATTCATATAAGTTTTACCTTCCCAGTACTGACACTACTGACGACAGGGTAAGTAAGTAAACAATGCAGGTATTATTTAAAATGTATCCCACAACACGTTTTTCTCTCGATTCGGCCCTAGTGCCCAAAAGGTTGTACTGCTGGCAACGGCACAAAGAAGTATGTAATACACGTTCATAACAGGCAAAGTTCACATGTTGAAAATAGCAACAGCACGCTCACCTTAAACGGCAGTTATCCACATCGACGAAATCTACCAACTGGCCGTGAAATATCGTTGTTATGCAACACGACAGTCATTCAGTAACTACGGCCAAACTGCGAGGCACGAAAGAAACGGGGAGCAGTACAGCGCCGTTCGTATAGGCAACTTCGCTGACAGTACTGCTATACGTGCAGTAGAAACGAACTGCCGCAGGCGTTCATGTACTAACACTTTCCAAAGTACGAGCAATAGGACAATCGATTTTCGTCCCCAGCAAGCACCCGGCGGCCCACATGAAAAAAAGCGAATTTAAAGGATCCACCAGCAGTTTGAAAGAATTACAGGAGCAAGGACGACAGAATCAAAAACTGTGAAGGATGTGAAGAAACTTCAGAAGGAAAAGGGGAGACAGGGAGAAAAGCAATAAGGGAAAAACGGAAAGAAGAAAAGCAGAGGAAGAAGGTACAGCAAAGGGGAGAGGATATCTAAAATACCAACGCGAATTATATCACCCTGCAATGCAGACAACATTCAGTAGCCATTGCAACACCACCAAAACCGATCGGTAACTATCACGCAAACAAAGCACCCCGTAACTGCGATGTCGCTACACGAAACGTCCGTTCTGCCAGCACGACGTTTCTATTACGACTATCATCCGGTCCTCAAACACGACAGAAGACAAGTAGATACAAAGCTGTTAATCGGTAAGTGCTACTCGGCAGGGAATAATAATAATAATAATAATAATATTAATAATAATAACCATGGCTCAACAGCCCTATATGGGCTCGGGCCTCCTCTTGCCTCCTCTTTCCGAGGTTACTAAGTCGTGAGCATTCGTGGCAGTTGGTGACTGTCAAACTGGCCGCGCTACTATTCTATCGATCCTGATGTGTCCGCCAGAGCCATCTGGCAGGCAGTCAGGAGACTTGGGTGAGAAATGGAGGCTTTGAATTTAGCTTACGTAACATTTTTATTCATGCCCTAAGGTTCTTTTACATGCCGTAAATCTACGACATGGGACCGACGGCTTTACTTCCCCTCCGAAGAAAGTGGTGCTCCGGATTTTTATCACCCTTAAAAATCCATCGACCTCCTCGGTCGGGATCGAACCCGCGAACCTTGGGGGGGGGGGGGTGGGGGGAAAGAGAGCTGTAATTACCGTTTCCATAAATAAATTTATAAATAAAAACTGCCTAGTGAATGCGGCAAAACCGGTGAATAAACGTGCGAACAAACTCTCATTGGCGAATTTTGTTCCCTTAAACAGCGACATCAGTTGCAAATACGTGACACGTGATGTGCAATTCACGTACCCTGCATACAAAGAAAACTACAGGATACAAACACCGTGCGTGTAACAGTCTTGTAACTGTCGTATCCTATTTAGTAAAGACAATCTTATTTTATGGATGTTATGGAAATAATTTGGAAATCTGACTCGTGACGTAATTAAAAGAGGACTGTCGGCAGAAACGCGCCCAACAGCAGGTGTTGGCAGTTTAGGTAATTAAAGGCACGTGAGCAGGACGCCCAACAGCAGTAATCAGTAACTCAGCGGGCATTCTGCGCCTCGCGACTCGACGACATGCGCATTTCGCCACCTGCCTCCTGGTTCCCACATTTTAGGCACGATCAGCTACAGTCTGACTTTCGGTATTTCTCGTAACTGCCACTAACACGACGTTCCTCATTATTTAATATCCTACATTCCACACCTTTCATTTCTCCTAGACCCAAGTATGTTCCTGCGAACTATGTTCCCGTTTTTCATCCTTCAAACCAGCATGCTAAATTAACTTTCTATTCTCAGTGTACCTCTCGAGTGCAAAATATCACAACTGTTCTTGGAATAGTACGATGCCATATACTGAGAGATTTAATTAACACTTCTGCACTTCCTGAATGCAGAGGTGCGGATACGAAATTAAATGGATTTTTCCTACTCTTCAATATTCAATTAAACTTTGCCTTCAGTACTATGCAAACACTCTCCTCCCTACAACGGCAGTCCCGTTAACATGCAGATATTCGGTCACGACTGTGCAGAAGTTTGTCAAGAAAGCGAGACCTATTCGCACGTAAGAAGAGGGCAGCGGTGCAGATATAAACAAGACACAGGAAAACCGAAACTCAGTAGCAGACCTTAAACAAGGCACACAGACAGCTACTTCCAAAGCATTCCATCAAAGTGGATCCTCTGTGTAACAGACTGTTACAATTTGCTGTTTAATACGCCCAGCTTTTAAAGCGGCGAAAGGCACAGGACATGACTTTCAACATACATCAGAACACCACGACACATGCCAGATGTATAAGAGCTATCCCAATTCACGCCATGAAGGCGTATAGGGGGAGTAGAGGATTAGCTCCACCCATTTTTAACCTCGACACTAGATGGGGAAGTGGTCAACTTCACGCCCCAGCCGCTTAACCCTCCAGAAACAACTCCGGGACCTATTGAATAGGAGTCTGTGTGAACCCCAGAGCCGGTCCGCATGTTTTGCAGAAGAGAAAAGCCTCTTGCCCCTACCGGATAAGACACAAACCAGACGAAGAGAACCTCACATGTCAAGCGGAGTTAATCGTGGCTTTACGGAACACCAACAGCATCAAATGAACACGTGACAAGTCGTGGCACACTTTTTAAAACGACTGTATCCGACACTACTAAAGAAATCTAAACTAAATTTTGCATTTTAGGTCCTCTCTCACGGGTGGAAGAAGTTAATTTTGGTTCTGCAGCCATAATAAAACGTACACACGATATGACATCACTGATTTAAACGTCACGGGCTTTCTAGAAAAGCTCCAGCGTGCAAACAATTTGGCACGACACACGATACACATCTTAGAACGTAACGTGCAACACACGTTCGCTTAATTCTGAAGCTGCCTCTTCGTGACGTCACTCCGTCAATGTTACAAGCAGCACGGTAAATGACGTGCGTGCGCGCGCGCGCGCCATATTAATATAAAGACATGGAATGTCTCCAGTCTTACCTTCTTTACGGGCGTGAAAAAGAAGATGAGAATCTTTAAGCAAGCCTAACAGAGGAGAACCAATTGTCTTCTGGACTTTGTCCATCGTCCAGATAAAATATAATATAAAAATCACTACGTTTCGGAAGTTCGTTCGTCTTCCGTCTTCAGGTGATGGGAGGGGAAACACCTACTCAGATGGATCATTTAGACCGAGCTAATCTCAATCACTGGACAACCTCAGCCGGTAGAACCATAGCTATAACAATACCTGAGGCCAGGATATGTCAGCGGAAGATAACAGATGAATAAGCATTAAAAATTGTCGTATATAAGAACAGACGTAGAACCAAGATAGAATAGAAGATGAACATTCTTTGCATCCAAATCAAGTCCATGGAAAAACACTGCGTAGTGTAGGAGGCAGAAATTATGTGGGGGATCAACTTCCCACCCACCCCTCCATCTGTGGAGCACGCCACAAACAAAGTCTTTATGCGGATTCTGTCTATGATGTTGATCTTCTCTGAGTTGATGACCTCATTGCTGATAACGGTGATCCAGATGGGAGAAAGTCGCCCTCGGTGGACTAGTGGTTAGCGTGCTCGCCACTGGACCCAACGTTCGCGGGTTCGATCGAGGGCGATGGATTTTTAAGGGTGATAAAAATCCGTAGCACAACTTCCTTCGGAGGGGAAGTAAAGCCGTCGGTCCCAGCGGCCATTTCTCACCCAAAGTCTCCTGACTGACTGCTAGATGGCCCGGACAGTCACATCAGGATTGAACAGAACTTGTGCAGTCAGTGGGCTGGTCACTCACTACATCTATGCACACGACCATGAAACCTCCGAAAGGAGGCCCCTATGCTCCGCAAGGAGCGAAAGGGAATAAATAGATAGATGAAATGTCCAAGTTGGGTTGGCTGATTGGATTGATTAAGCATGCCATATGTGCCGATTCCTTGTATTTTCTATACCTGCTGTTGCTTTCAATTTCCAAAATCCTAGCTTCATCCCATTCTACCCTATGACCCTCTTCAAAGTCCAAAAGAAAATTGGTTCTCAGTATTATACACCGTCGTCAGAACCTTTTAGAATTTACTAACAGAAGAGGTTTGCTACATCAAGTTCATAAGATATGGGGTATATGTGCAGACACGTCTAGACAATCACTGTCACGTGTCACAAAACACGATGTTTCCGCTACATTACAAATGTTCAAAGATAGTTCCCTAGAAACGTTAACTGTCACCATGGTTATAAGCCTTTTAACTAGACAGCCCGACAAAGAGCTTGTCATGTGGTAACCTAGCGGTAATGCTATGCAGACAGCACTAGCGCAGGCAAATTTCCTAATCCGGACAAATTAATATCCAGTGCGTGCTAATGCACGATCCACACTATCACCGTAAGCACAACACAGATGATCACAACTGCACACAGCCAACCAGCCATCCCTCTTACGTGGGTGACAACAATGCCTACTGTGTAGCCTACTGTACTGACAGGAGACGGCCAAGCTAACAAGCACTTCCGACTGACCGATTGGTGGTTTAATGCAGAGTCGAAAGACGGCATATCCGTAACAAGGGCGAGCCGAAATTCGAAATTCGAGACTTGACAATTACAAAGAAGCGCCAACTACTACACCAAAATGTTCGATTACTTAACGCCTAAAGCTAAAAAGTACAATAATCCTTGATTTTCTTTCTCAGCTGAATATAACCGAACGGCAGTATTGTTGTGCATATTTAAATATTGAATTCCATTATGTAAGAGAAGTCCAGCACCACATAAATCACAGCAGACAAGAAGTGTTAAAACCGTATGGTCGGTCGTCAGCACACCGGATCCTAACTGGTGTTCACATGCCGACGAACCAAGTCCGCTTCCTCACAACGCACGCCCACTATTCCTCCTTCCACGTTACACACGGCACAGCAATGGTAAACAAATGATAAAACGGCTACAGGTTTTTGCTCGTTATTGAGGGCTTAGTAAGACAGCATTTACACGCCCCCACACGGGCTCACAGCCCCTCTAGTTGTTCTATATAACGGGCCATAAGCTACAGATTTTAACAGAATGCCGCTTCAGTGCTGTAATTAAGCCTTCTTCACAAACGCACACCATTTATGACTTGACGATGTCAAAACAGGGCCTGATTTAAGCCATCTTTTCAGCAGTCACGGTGTTACTGCATACGACAGTAGCATGACTACAGTCACGATACAGCCATCTGCGTCTGACTCAATGTACGCCCACGACGCAGACCTTTCGCGGTAAATGCTTAAAATAATTTAGTTTCTAACTTAAGCAAAACGCCAACCGTCATTTTTTGGTTATATTTTGAGCTGGCATCCGTCGACGTGAGGTGGCGTGTCTAGCTACAACTGTACTGTATTACGAGCTGTCAGCAGGCCTACAGCGGCCTCGAGTTACTAACATTTACCTAATTGATAACGAAAACAACAAAGTGGACTTTGTATCAATCACCGCTACATTACTTTGTGCCTCCCCGGCCTATACGGACATCTTCAGGGAGGCCATTTTGTGAATATTATACGGAAGTGTCCAAGCCTTTACATTCGTCTAAAATGTATTAAAGGATGTCTTCATATAAAATAATCCTGTGTGCACATTTGTTTCGGGGTCTAAAAACTTACATGACTTCCCCATTACATGAGTTTATACAAACCGAGTTTGTTAGAGGTGAAGTACACTGTAGCACAACGTACAGTCGTGCCCGCTACATATTATGCAGCAAGTGTATATACACCATATGTAAGAGCTAAAAAACAAAGCGAAGTTGCGATCGATACGCTGTACTTTGTTGGTTGCATTACGAGTTAAGTCTATGGTAAAGGTAAAGCTATCCCTATACAGGCCTGGACAGGCCCCTACGGTTCCAGGAGGTCGAGGTTTCCAGATTTCCAGACAATCGGCACATGAAGGAGGTAAAGTTGTCAGCCCCACGCACCGGCCGCCTTTATCCCCCAGGAAATATTCCTGGTACTCATCTCTGTTAAAGGCTAAGTCGACCCCAGGGCCATAGTGCGGCCGCAGGATTCTCAATGAAAAATTCCAATGACTCAATCTGGAATCGAACCCGCGACCTTCCGGCTTGTAGCGCAGTGCAGTTAAGTCTATGGTACAGGGCAAAAATGCATTACAGAAATATCTGTAGTATCTGTGTTTACAGGAGGCTAATGAAAGCAGTGGTTCTGAAACTTGGAGCATGTACGATTTATTTCGAGTACTGCAGAACCTGGACCTGGCGACAGAAACACACAAAAAGCAGTACAACCGTTTCAACCCACCTGAAGGTTAGGAGGGCAATGGTCCAGGAGCTCCAGCATGTGCTTGATGTTCTGCGCATCCTGGATGACGAAGTTCAGCTCCATGTCGAACTCTCCTCCCACGAGCTGCAACAGAGAAGACAGTACAGCCGTTATACCTCTGGCACTGGCCGAATGTGAAGCTACATGTTGCATGCTGCAACCAGCACTGACGTCATACGATGGTAGGCTATTTACACACGGTAACGTACCACAGCGTACAACAGCGCTGTACAAGGCACTTCTTGTATCCTCTGAAATTAAAGTTGCCATAGCGCCATGTAAGGACACAAGAAAAAGCTGCGCTGTCACACTTGGAAAAAAAAGTGGGGCGTGTATCCAGAAAAATATGCCCACATTTACAATCATGATAATGAAGGTAATAACAATAGTAATAATAATAAATAATACAGAACTAGAAAGCGCAGCTTTCATAAGATAAACGCGTAATGGGGAGATCGGTGTATTATCCGCAAATTTCACCTCCCGAATTACTTGACCGATTTCGACAAAATTTAGCATATTTAATATGTGGGCCACAACATGCGTTTTCTTGCGGATGTAGTTCAGTAACATATCTGTCCAATATTACCACTACTTTATGTAAAGCCCAAATCGTAACTCACTGACTCTTAAAACAAAGCTATGCCGTACAAGTATCAATAGCCCGGACACCAAAGAACAACCAAGCAATTCAAAAGCTACAATTTTCATTTCCATCAGTTTTTGGACATCGCAGTTTTCAGGGGCACATCAGCACAGCAACCTGTCACACTGTGCAGCAGTGCCATTACGAGTGTTCACATTCAGGTCAAGGCGTGACAGCAGCGCAAATAAAACAAGACAGCACACTATGACTCGAAAAAAAGCACAGGCAAAGTTGTCCCTGCCCACGCCATGAAGGCATATAGGGGAAGCAGAGGTACAGCTCCACTCATTCATACGGGGAGTGACTAGTGATCAACCTCAGACGTTGGCCGCTTTGAGTCCCATTATCCATTGCCCAGGAGACTGGGTGGACCCCAGAACAGGTCTGGAAATTTTGGGGAAGAGAAAATTCACTCAACGCTTCCGGGAATCAAACCCCGAACAGTCGAGGTTGTAGCCGTGTCATTATAAACAGTTACTTTGTGCCGGGCAAAATAGAGAGGTTTGGAGAAGAGGACGCGAGAGACGGCCGAGAGAGCTGTAATGCACTCGCTTATATATGTTACAGTTAGAACCCAAATTCCGTTGAAACCCCAAGTCACTAAGTGAAACCAGTTCCAACAAAGCCCTGTCGTCAATACTAGTAAGTAGTCACTTCTAGAATTGACTGTCTACTGTAAGTAAAATCTAATAATAACGGATAGGTTAGGTTACGTTACGTTGGGTTAGGTTAGGTTAGGTTAGGTTTGGTTAGGTTAGGTTTGGTTACGTTAGGTTTGGTTAGGTTAGGTTTGGTTAGGTTAGGGTAGGTTAGGCTAGGCTTTGTTGGAGATACTTTTACCTAGTAAGATCGGGTTTTAACGGATTTCGGATTCTCACTGTAACATACATGCTTAGTGCCGGTAACCAGAAAGACGCAAAACTTGTCGGTTAAAGCCACATACATAGTACATAAAGTGACAATGGTAAAGTCTGAGCGCACAGGAAGTGTGACGTAATCAGAAACGGGATCAAACGGTCAAATGCCAAAAGCTGAAACACACACTTTTCATTGGGCAGTGGTTTGTATCTGCAACCATTATGTGTGTGATACGAGTTGCGCACATAACAAACACAATTCTGCCCTGTTCTATACCTTTTCATTCCAGCCCTATTCAGCGAACTAGCATTTTGTAGTCTAAACCTGCTATAAATAAAGGAGAAACGGCCGGAAAGTTCCTCTTGAATGTGGCTTTAATGGCCTCCGAAGTTATGGATGCAAACCATTCAGCAGGAAAACAGGTTTTCACTTAGAAATAGATATTCAATACACGCTTCCCACACAGGCATAAATTTATTTCTACGAAAAGTAAACAGCCCGGGAGAGACAGCACTAGCTCACTATTGTTTCCTAACGTTCGAACTTCGTCTGGTTAAGTCGCGGCAGACAGCCTTTCTCTACGCAGTAAACACACATTTCATACACACATCGTTACAACACGTGTTATCACACTGTGCCAAACACCGCCTATGGCTGCCGACGCGGTTCGGTTTGCCAGTCGAGTGGCCAACCCTTCTACTTCGTGTTCGGGCTGCAGTCTTGGCCTGACGACTTGCCTTTACTGAACTGACGCTCTGCTCTCTAAGTAAATGGGATCTGCAGCCACGTCACGGCTGTTTCGTTTAACTTCCCTTCTGATTATTCGATGAACTGTTAGAAATTATACAGAAAAAACACTGTCGACACAACTAAGGATGTTTATTATACATGGGAAATGTGCTTACAACATGTTTCGGCCGAAATGGACCATCGTCAGGTAATATATATACCAAAATATACTAAAAAGAATTAGTGCACTATAAGGTGTTTTAATTTAAATGAGATATCACTTTTACAATTGACGATTATATTTTTTCCCCACGGCGCAACAGCCCCTAGTGGGCCAGGGCCTTCTCATTATCGAGGCTTCACGATCACACCACACTCGGTAGGACTCCTCTGGACGAGTGATCAGCCTGACGCACAGACTTCTACCTGACAACACACAATACTCACAAAAGACAGACATCCATGCCCCCAGCAGGATTCGAACCCGCAATCTCAGCAAGCAAACGGCCGCAGACCCACGCCTTAGACCGCGCGGCAACGGGGATCTTGACCATTTCATATTGAGGGATAATTTAGGTCGTATTCAGACATCAGTATATTTTAGTCTTGGATGGAAATAGTTAAGGGACTTCGTCTTTGAGCATTCTGTATATTCTGAACTGTGATAATCAGGATAAGTGCTGATTAGATGAAGAGTGTATGTTCGTATTTGACACTCAACAGATTGAGCTACAGACACAGTCCTAGCCTTCAATCAAATAAATAAATACATACATATTCCAGACATCTTCCTTTCAATCCCGTAGTCTTTTACTACTGGAGGGTAACGAAATACTTAGAAAATGGCACTTCAAGATGTTTCTAGGCAAGCCACGTGACTACACTACGTCTGAAGGGAAGCTTCTGAGCATTCATATGGCGTTCAGAAAGATTGGGATTTACGAGTAGTAGGCATCTCTATAATGTCGTTACGTTCAAGGAAGGAATCGCAGCGCGCTCGCTGAATCTGCAGTATTAGCCGCAGGGTACGTCAAAAAATTTTCACCACAAACACTTTTCCTAATATGTGACGGGAGAAAGAAAGGGGTGGGGGGAGAGAGTGACAGAGAGAGAGAGAAACATGGATCCCCCAATGCTTACTTCTAACAACGTACTTCATGAGACGTAAGGAAACTTGTTACAACGTGTAACTCAATACACACACCAAATACATACTGTTGCATGGCTTTCCAGCAACATCGGTGTTATTAATCTACGAGTATGTGGCCCAAACCGACGCCGCATACTGAAGGCACCGTCTGGGCTCATTTCATGTTCACTGCTGCACAGTTTGAAGTACAGACATAGGATTTGAAATTGCAAAGGTGGAACAGGGTGGTGCTTGAATGCTTGTGGGTGCCCTGGCTGTGGCGCTATACTATTTCCTCGCAGTGATTTGACTTCTGGAGGACACTTCACTCAGTTTGTGCGGTCTAAGGACGGTGCGTTCACTGGGTTCGTTCCGTCTGTGTAACGGGTTGCAAGTCATCAACTGCCAACATGGGAACTTACATAGAAATCCAAATGAACCCAACGTAACGTTCGTGGTGGTAATATTCAACGCGAGACCATCAGTCACATAAATCAAAATCAACAAAATGCACTCTGGTTTAGGAAGAACCACCTAACTGTCCACAATTAATCAATTTCAAAGTAAATTGAATTTAGCGAGCTACAAAACACTGGTATTTTAATCAAACCACTGGCATAACAGGTCTGTTCATCTACGCAATATTTACTGTTCTACACATCTCATATTCTTGGAAGCCCCTACATAATGGCCCAAATGGGCCGAACCATGTAGCCGATTGGTTATGGACAATTAGGAGAGCCTCCCTACAACAGTGCATGTTGTTGGTTTTGATGTCTGTGAATGAATAAAGAAATATATGGTAATATGCAACGCCATGCGATACCATCAAGTACACACACTGCTAATAAGCCGGCCAATCCCGGTGGCCGCGCGGTCTGAGGCATAGGCCTGAAGCCGCCTGACTGCTGGCATTGCGGGTTCCAATCCCGCTGACGGCATGGATGTTCGTCTCTTGTGTTGTGTAAGTAGCGGCCTCTGCGACGAGCTGATCACTCGTTCAGAAGAGTCCTACCGAGTGTGGTGTGTCTAACTGTGTGTGATCTAGAAACATCAACTGCGAGACTGCCTAGCCTGCAGTTGGACTATCGCGCCACAGGAAAAAAAAAGCCTGTACACGATAGAAAAGAGCACATTCCAAATTACTGCGACCAATCAAGCCAATCGTGTCCACGCCTTACAGAATATGAAATAGGAATTTATGCGGGTTAATGTCACTATATGTTTTAACAAAATGTGTAAACAACCTTCGATGTAAAACTAATGAAAAGTGGCCGATTATCACTACCACTAACAGTGGTAGTATTTCCTCTAAACCAGCACTAACGGCCATTATATCGTGCCTGCCAAACAGCATTGCTGCCTCCCAATCACGAGGTCTTGGCCGCAACTGTCGCTGCTCGAATAACAGCGGTCCTGACACAGTTATCGTGTCAGTCCCTCAAAATAATTGCTGAAATATTAACTTAAAATCAACCAACCCCGATCACCTTATTCCGATCAATCAAATTTAATATCTCTTGCCATACAATACAGACCCTATCCCATGCAGTCCGCAAGTGTCGTGAAATAATGTACTCAACTTCCACCGAAAGAAATGCGCGCTACAAAAGAGAGAATAATTCCTCATACGAGTCCCATATTTTTATTATGAGAATGCTGGGGCACAAGTGGAGCACATATGGTCTTCATCGCTTCTGCACAATTACCCCGGTAATGAGTGAGTGTTAATGCACACTACACCTGTCTGAATTGTGCCTGGAGCGGACATTTCACAACCATCTGCACCGAAGGGGATCACGCCCATGTAACCACAATTAATCAATGTCGGTGAATGCAGAGGGGGACACCCTTGTTACTCAAGTGCCGATGTCACTCCAAATGACGCCTCTGAATTAAAAATTCAACAAACCACTCAAAGATTCTACCAAATAAACATTTCTTACACACCACCTGTTTCACATACGTCAATTCATTTGCAATAATTTGTTAAAACATATTAGAAGTAAAACCTTCCCTGCTCTAACCAGCCTGATTGGGGGGTCTGAGTGTTATCTAACAATTCTGTATCAACTACAGTGACCAATTAACGTCCGATAAATTGAAATAATGCTTTAAAATCATGTGGTAAAGACCATTTTAGAAGGCAAAGTGAAAAACAGAGCCCACATATTGGAAAGCCTATTCCAGGCCTGACCTCAAACAGGGCACATCTGGAGAGAGACTGAAGCTGCGGCACTGCTGGACTCAAAACAGGTCACATCTGGAGCGCAACTGTAACTGTGGCACTGCTGGACTCAGAACAGGGCACTGCTGGAGAGCAACTGTAACTGTGGCACTGCTGGACTCAGAACAGGGCACATCTGGAGAGCAACTGTAACTGTGGTACTGCTGGACTCAGAACAGGGCACATCTGGAGAGCAACTGTAACTGTGGCACTGCTGGACTCAGAACAGGGCACATCTGCAGAGCAACTGTAACTGTGGCACTGCTGGACTCAGAACAGGGCACATCTGGAGAGCAACTGTAACTGTGGCACTGCTGGACTCAAAACAGGGCACATCTGCAGAGCAACTGTAGCTGTGGTACTGCTGGACTCAGAACAGGGCACATCTGGAGAGCAACTGTAACTGTGGCACTGCTGGACTCAGAACAGGGCACATCTGCAGAGCAACTGTAACTGTGGCACTGCTGGACTCAGAACAGGGCACATCTGGAGAGCAACTGTAACTGTGGCACTGCTGGACTCAGAACAGGGCACATCTGGCGAGCAAGAGTAACGGTGGCAACGCTCAAAGACTGGAAACTTTGATATAAAATTAACTGGGAAGCTCCAGTTAGAAAAACAGAGCTCCGCTTAAGAATGTGTCTCTCATTTAAATGTCTCCCGTGTGTGGTACAAAACCTCATCTTGAACATCCTCTTCATTAACTGGGGAAAAAGACACCATCAAGGTACACCAAGTAATCAGCTCTTTGTTCTGTTCTATTATTCCAGCTACATGTTTCGATCTTGCCGGACCACCTTGCCGAGGAAACCATTAGTGCAAACAAATGGCCGGTGTAGGCCATACATTACACAGGGGGTCAGTAAAATAAAACTTACATAACAAAAGCTGCTTAAAACTTATACACGTTCATTTAAAAGTTGTTTTTACTTCCCTTTATACAACTTTACGTAGTTCCCACTGTTCATTTTACGGAATGTTTTAATACATTATTATTATTATTATTATTATTATTATTATATTAAACTTGTGGGTCTTATTCGTAATATTACTTTTTCATTTTCGACTCTTGATAGTCTATTGACTTTATATTTTTCACTTGTTAGACCCAAATTAGAGTACGCATCTGTAGTATGGAATTCAATTACTTCTACTGATGCAAAAAAGCTTGAGCGCATTCAAAGGAAGTTTGTAGCTCTATGTTATAATCGATTCCTTTCCCGAGACAGTAATGGCTATAGTTATGCTAATGCTCTTCAAGTACTTAATTTACGTACTTTACATGACAGAAGACATCAACTTGATGCAATTTTTTTCATTAATGTTTTATTGGGTTCTAAATCTTGTCCACCTACCTTGGGCGTTATTGGTCTACGAGTTCCCACTCGGAACCTCCGAGACTTTTCTTTGTTTCATGTTAGCTCATATTATAAAAACTGTCCCTCCGGCCGGTGTGTAACTGCGGCAAATTCTATTTGTAATCATATGGATGTATTTAGAAGGGAAATTGTCACACTTAGTCAGATGTAATATTTTATTACATTATTTCAAGGTGTTCTTATTAATTATTTCAGTAATTTTTATTTGTTTGTTTTGGTTGTGTTTGTTTCATTTGTGTCCTGTTTATTGTCCGTTGTTATTTGTGTTTGTATGTTGTGCTGTTTGTGTAATTGGCCAACTGGCTGTTGACTCGGCACATTAATAAACTAGAATTGAATTGAATTGAATTGAATTATTATTACTCATGACCATGTTACGAGGATTTTCTTAAACGTTTAAAGCTTCGTACATCGCACGACAGAAGACTTTATCTTGATTTTTACTTTTTATTTCTGTTTATTCAGGTTTATAATGTTGTCCGTCTATTTTCGATATTACTGGTATTGGAGTTCTTCCTCGTTATTTTAGAAGCTGTTTCCTGTTTACTGCTACTTGTAAAAACTCTCCGTCTCCTAGATATGTTACGGCTGATAACCGTCACTGCAAAGACATCGATATCTTTAGGAAACCCATTATTTCTTTAAAACACATTCTGCGCCAGTCCGTAACATTTTTAAACCAAATTATCTACGTTTTTTCAGGGTATGCGATATTGCTTTCTTCCTGCAATATTTTATTGTTTTGTCTGTTTAGTGTTTTGTTTTTGTCTATTTGTACTGCTTTTGTTTTATTTGTGACTTTATGCTGCCTTTATAAACAGGCACTTGTGCTGTGAAGTCTGCATGTTAATAAATACCCATTGAATTGAGTTGAATTATTATTATTAAAAACTTTCATTGTAAGAACTGCAGACATTACTAGAAAAATGTACTACAGTTCAGCGCTTATTATTCCATGCTGTCATTTGTTATCTAACTGCCCACAAATATGGGTCATACGTTATTAGAATTATCTGAATTGGTCCAGATGTTTTAGTTCCTTGCAGTTTTTTGCTCGTGTACTGGAAACCCAAGCATGTAACCAGTAGCGCCTTTTCTCAGATAACTAATATTAACATCGTTATATACACTGAAACCATTACTGATCCATAAATATAAGAAAGTCCGCTCCTCATTGCAGACCTGGTATTCCAGGACACAGACAAAAAATCTACAATGAATGCAAGACATCTAGACGTAGCCAACAGGAACCAATTGGGATAAGAATTTTAATAACTGATGACAAATATTTATGGACCCTAAAACAAACAGAAGCATGTAATAACAAGTAATGAATTACAACACGTTTCATCAGTAACCTCTTCATTTCTCGTAAAAACATTAAATATAATAATAATAATAATAATAATAATAATAATCCAGGACCAGGTGGTCAACACTGTGAATTACTGCAAACATATTCTGAAAGAACCGAATGTTAATGACATATGTAAAGATGTAATGATGTGTCGGACACGATACAACACAGCACTGCAGGATGTAACATTTCAGTGCCGACAGAACACCTCCTGAGGCACGACCATTGTCCAACAAAAGCCTGCCACTAAGTGCAACCTTACTGAGGAAGACTCACCATATTGCATATACGTTCCAGCCAGAGTTCTACAAAGCGATAATAACACACTGCACTGACACCACGGCATTTTAACAGACAAGGCCATCGCTCATAACAGTCCAGATATAGCCTTCACAGATAGTTACCGATACCACATACGTGACAGACATCGCAGTTCCGGACACGGACAACGTGCAAAAAATATGGAACGAAAAATGTAACAAGTACCAAGATCTCGAAATCGAAGAAAGAAACATATGGAAAAGGACGGCAGTATACGTTGTTACAATTATAACATCAGCTATGGGAATTATACCCAAGCCTCTCTCGACTAGTCTAAAAAGCTCGACCTTCATTCTCATACAATTTTTTTCCCCAGTGGCGCAACAGCCCCTAGTGGGCCAGGGCCTCCTCATTATCGAGGCTTCACGATCACACTCAAACACACCACACTCGGTAGGAGTCCTCTGGACGAGTGATCAGCCCGACGCAGAGACCTCTGACAACACATAACACTCACAAGAGACAGACATCCATGCACCCGACGGGATTCGAAACCACAACCCCAGGAAGCGAGGGGCCGCAGACGCACGCCTTAGGCCGCGCGGCCACTGGGATCGGCTCTCATACGTATACACAAATACAAAAGTCTGTTATACTTAATACACGTGCAAAGGATCGAGAATTCTTAACTATCAGCATAGGACTACCGTGCTGTCCTTGTGTCAGAATACTACCAGCATCAGAACGACCAAGTAGAGAAATACATAATAATAATAATAATAATAATAATAATAATGTTTCGATACGTCAAGAACATTCCGTAAAATGAACAGGTTAAACTACATAAAGTAATGCAAAAGGGAAGTGCGCACTACTTCTACGGGAATGTATGTAAATTTCAAGCTAATTTTACTGTACAAACTTTGTAACAACGAGACACCCTACGCCATGTATTGCATTCAACGGCCATTTGTTTCCACTAATGGTATCCCCCTGAAGATGGTGCAGCAGGCTCGAAACATGTAGCCGGAATAATGAAACAGAATAAAGAGCTGATTACTTGTTCGCACCTTGATGGTCTCTTTTACCCGCTGTTAATACTGGAGGTGCATGGTTTGAGAAGAACACATTAAGGCCCTTTTTACACTGGTGGCAGCAACCTTGGAAGTATACACTTTCTGGGCAAGACGTATCCACAGGATCGAAACTAATTTACGGAACTGCTGTTCAAGCGTAATTTTCGTCCCCTCGAATCATAACAGGTTAGTAACCGCCACATTTTCCCCACGGAGGATTCTCCAACAGAACGGCACATAAAGCTCATGACTCCTGCGAAGGGAGCGACGACACAGTTCCCTCTGCGTACATTTAATGACTACTGCTCAAAGCATGACAGACACTGATTCCCTTCGGGAACGCGCACTCAGGCAGGGGAGTGGACGATCCTAACGCAGACTCCATGTCGTCTATGTAACGTCAAAAGCGACTATAACTGTTACTGACGAATTAATAAACGTGTGTATGAAATCAGGCGGTGTGCTTCACGCACCAGCTCGGCAAACGTCTAAAGGCACTAAATCGCTCAGCGCACACTGCAGCTCACCAAACGAAAAAGAAGAAATTGCTCCATTGATTACTACTATATTTACGGACGTCGTTTGAACTTCAGGCGTTGCACAGCCTTCAATGAGGCCGAAATATCGTCAATTGAGAGTAGCTAAGGATTTGGAAGATGGTAGTCCTAGCCTACGTGAAGAAACGATCTCGTCATTCGCCAAGGTAATCAGAAGAGTCATTCGAATCCAAGCAAAAGAACAGGGCGTAACCCACTGACACTTGTTCGCTACAAGAACATGACTATAAGCTCCGTCATTATTTGTACAGACCAAACGGACGCAGAGAACAAAATCTTTAAGATTGGTATATATATTACGTCAAACACAACAAAATTTTAATAACACCTTCAATAAATGCTACATGTTTCGGTCCCTAAGGACCATCATCATACACTAAAATATATGATTTAAAACATACGTAAATATGCACGTAGATGTTCTGAAATCTGTAAGACCTCACAAATTTTTACAAAGTTTTACAGAGTTGTTGTAACATAAAAGTGCATATACATTTCTGATATATACGAGGGGCGCCCAGAAAGTAATTCAACACAATTTTTTTCTCATTCACAATTGATTTTATTAAAACTTCAAATATGTCACATCATTACATGAATCTTTGGCTACCTAAACCTATTTTTCAACATAGTCTCCTTCTAAATCTTTGGCCTTACGCCACTGAGATGCGAGAGCCTGTGTGCCTTCGAGGTACCACTCTGCAGGTCTCTGTCGCAACCACCTCTTTACTTCGGTAATGACCTCCTCGTCGTCCTCAAACCTCTTTCCGAGGATTGCATCTTTCAAGGGACTGAAAAGATGGTAGTCAGAAGGAGCCAGATCAGGGCTATAAGGTGGATGAGACAGGACAGTCCACTGAAGCTTTGTGATGGCCTCTCTGGTACGCAGACTTGTGTGTGGCCTCGCATTGTCGTGGTGAAGAAGCACTTTTGTCACATCTTTATGGGAACGAACCCTCCGGAAACGCTTCTTCAGCTTCTTCAGAGTTTCCCTTGAAAGATGCAATCCGCGGAAAGAGGTTTGAGGACGACGAGGAGGTCATTACCGAAGTAAAGATGTGGCTGCGACAGAGACCTGCAGAGTGGTACCGCGAAGGCACACAGGCTCTCGCATCTCGGTGGCGTAAGGCCAAAGATTTAGAAGGAGACTATGTTGAAAAATAGGTTTAGGTAGCCAAAGATTCATGTAATGATGTGACATATTTGAAGTTTTAATAAAATCAATTGTGAATGAGAAAAAAAATGTGTTGCATTACTTTCTGGGCGCTTGTAATATTTGTTGGTTATTACACATTTTCTAATTAGTCCTAAAATTGTTAAAATTGCGTTCTAATTTGAAGAGAGCTGCTCTTCGGTAGTCAAACAGGCAGTTTGTAACAGATAAAGCCACAATAACAATTGCATTCACGGCATACTTCACCAAAAACGCTAAGTAAATAACAACACCCAAACACGTGTAACCTGTAGTAACTTTGGCTACAAAGGCAATCCAACAAGTAAACACCAAAAGTCAAACAAAAATCGCAAGTAACCAAAACATAAACGCGTTCAACACTAACACACGAAACTTCTAAAATTTCTAAATACTAAACCAACGTTAATATTTTTTACACATAGGCCTACAACAAATATTTATCGCTTTCAAGATAATTCACACTCGCCCAAAATACACCAGGCAACTGAACATTTAAGCAAATAAGAACTAATCAACACAATTTTAACAACTTTAGGATCAACAAGAAGATATACAATTACAAACAAATACACATGAGATATATAAAATATACACACTTCAATGCTACATCAATTTTGAAAATTTTGTGAGGTCTCACAAATTTCAAGACACCTATATGCATATTTACTTACGTTTTAAATCATGGTTCCAGCCTAAGGATGGTCTATAAGGACCAAAACATGCAGCATTTCTTGAAGATATTATTAAAACTTTGTTGTTTTTTAAGGTAATGTATATGCCAATAGTAATATGTCGCAGCACAGCGGGATGGATTCCATTAAAAAATGCCGAACGCTCTAAAGTACGGTGTTCACTGTGCTCCACCTGGCTCAGCACCCAAAACTCCGCGTTTTCCGCACGCAGTACACCAACGTCAGTCACAGTGCCATGACACCACTAACGTCTTTATCTGTGTAATTCTAACACGCGTATTCCGTAACGTTACAAACCGCATGTCCACATAAATTTCAGGCCCAAACGTTTAAGCATACTGTGGTGTAGAAACATGACTGACACACTGCATGCCACAGATACCATGCGACGTACCGTAACTCGGCAGCAGTCTTTTGACGTACTTCTGCTGCAAGTCATTTCCTTGATCCATCCATCAGGACAGCCGTCCCGCACCTCCAGTCTGCTTCGTTGCGTTTTGCCTGCTGGTTCATCCACAGGAAATGCTCGGCCGACGCCAATTGTGCACCCGGGCGTATGAAAATATTCAGCTGCCGTCTTTAAGGAAATAGGCACACATGGCCCGCCTCTTGTCAGCGCCGGAACGTGCAGGCACTTTTCCTTGCTGTGACTTACAGAGCGTGCGAAAAACTTAGTGTGTTGAACAATGAGTGTCAATTTGCAATATTTTTGCAAAGTGTGCGTCACGGAAAAGAATGCTGACAAAAGTTGTGTACAAAAAAATCCATCAACAGAGTAACATACAAGACGATACATGGAATACTGGGAACTGTCGAACAAGTTCAGTGTTGAAGAACAAAAAAATAAAATAAAATAAAAAACTTGTATCTTACTCACATGTGAACAGCCTAAACAAGACATGGTGTTCAAAAGTCACCTGGCAGTTCGTGACCTCCAGTACATGACCTCAGAGCCAGGGTCTCCTGGCGCTCTCCTGCTTCTGCGCAGGTCACTCTCAGTTCAGTCGAGCTCTGCCTTCCTTTAAGTGATGTTGAATGTTTTCGCGCTTCATGAGGGCCTTATCGGTGTCAATCAGTCAAGAACTGTGACACTGGAGCAGACGGCCACACGACAGTCGGTCGTATTCGTTTATTTATCCTACTGTTTTTGTTTTTAGACAGGAGCTTGATTACATACAGTCGCACGGTAGGATGATTACTCAATAACTAAACGAAAACGATGTGGAAAAACGTGGCCGAAAGGTGCTTCGAGGACAGTCAAGGAAACCGAGTAAAACACAAAAATCGTCACAATGTCTGCTCCTTGGGCTGAGATTTGAATCGGAACTTCCGAATACGAAGGAGTGTTAAGGACCGGACAGCGACGTTGATGTGTGTGTGTGTGTGTGGGGTGTTGTTGTATGTATGTATGCATGTACGTGTGTAATGTTTGAATGTATGTATGTACGAGTATGTATGTATGTAATATGCATGTGTGTATGTATATATATATATATTGTACGTACGTAAGTAGGTTAAGTATGTGTTACATACTTCGCATTACCTATGACGTAGTTAAGTAACCCAAAGCGCGTATCTACTTGGGTAGTGTACGTATCTGTGTGTGTGTGTGTGTGGGAGAAAAAGGGACACACATCCCCCCCCCCCGATCACACCGTACAGTCCGGCAGGCCTCCCTCGCCATCAGACTCCACCACGGCGTCAACATGCCACACCAGAAAGGCACCTTTACTGTCACGAAAGCGCACACAGGTGTAGCAACATTCTCTTGCTTGGATTTCGGCCGAAGAAGACGAGAAACAGCAGGACGGTCCTCATCGAAAAGCGTGATGTAAGATGCATGCGAGTATCGTACCTCACAGACCTAACAAAGCGTAATGAGTGTGTACGGTGCACGGGATGGCACGTGCACACCGCAACACGAGTGCCGACTGTCACTGCACTCACATCGCACCAATGCTTGCGACCGCAGCAGATGCTGCCAGACAACTGCGGGCTACCACAGGGCTTGAACGGCGAAAATCGTACTCGCTGGTTAAAACAGAAGTTACTACTCGCTGGAGAGACGTCTGTACTTCTGACGGATACTGCCTCCCATCACGACAATGACACACGGACGGACACAGCGCCAAACGTCGAATTCAAGTAAGGAAACAGTGAACAAGGTCACGGGTAAGAAACATTACATTTTGTAACGTTTTTTTTTTCAGTTTTTTAACCAACGAATGCACTTTTGTTTTCGTATTTCTGTTCAATTCACCCTACACATGTTTCGGCCGTAACTCGGCCATCATCAGGGGTACACAGATAAGTCCACTTCACTGTTCACTGGTCCATTTGGTATTTCACAGAACCGTTACACTGTTTGAGGCAATTTTTTCATTGACAATCACCGTATGCAAAGTTTCTTCAAGCTTTTTCTAACGGTTCTGTGATAATACCAAAAGGACCAGTGAACAGTGAACTTATCAGTGTACCCCTGATGATGACCGAGTCGCGGCCGAAACATGTGTAGGGTTAATTGAACAGAAATACGAAAACAAAAGTGCATTCGTTGGTTAAAAAACTGAAAATTAATGTCAAGATACACGGTGAACACAACGTCAAATTGTAACAAAGAGTTCATGAAATAATAAAAGCTTATAAACAGGAATACAGAACTTTGCTTGTCGATGCTATTACGGCTGATGGTCATAAGGTGTTCAGACTTCGTCTTATCACCAAGATCTCAACGTTATCGAATTAACTTGGGCGGACGTGAAACAGTGGATGGGTTGGTGCCAATAACACAACAGGCAATATAAATGGCGTTAAACAACTCTGTAGCAGGTTCCAACAAACTGAAAAGACGAGTCGATGTGTTTGTGAACACAGACACACTACAGGAACAGTATTATGAAGAGGACGGTATAACGGGAGAAGGACTGAAAATGTGAGAACGGGAAACGGCAAGATTGGCAGCATCAGTCGCGATAACAACGAACCTGATGAACGTGTGGGCGGACTATCGGGGACAGACGACTGCTGAGCTGTAATATGTATGTGGCTATCACCATCATCATCATCATCATCATAACGAAACAGTGTGCCGCTCGCTTCTAAAAACCGCTTGATAAGGACTGTCGCCAGGTATATTACAGCAAGTACAGTAACTGTATTGTCGGGAGGCAGCAAGGCGAAACAAGACGCAACATTATGTTAGCACTGCACAAATCACTCACTGCTAGCCTTCCGCTTGAAAAATGCACCTGCCAGAAAGGAACGCTGCACACAAAAAAGCTGATATGTTCCTTGACACAGTCTACCTCAAGTTTGTCTGTAGCCACTGTTATGAAACAAATCGACTTCGTTCGGTTTCTCACGATCGTGGCTCTGTTCACTTCTCGTCACCAAGCCTGACCCCGTCATTTTTACACCCCTTCTTCCTGACATCAACCGGAGTTCTACGCACTTCCTGGAGTGGTCAACTCAATGATCAGTGAAGCAAGAATTCCAGAGAAGTGAGAAACAAAATGGGTGGAAGGTCCCGGCAGATATAAGGCCGGAAATAACCTCACACTGGTCGGAGCTTCTCCACCCGTAACAGAAACGCGCTGAGAAATCTATAAAACACAAGAAGAGGTTTCAGCAAAGGAAGAAAATTCGCAGAATTAAAGACAGAATCTGGGACAGAGAGGCAGCTTAGCCTGGCGGGCAGTGTTCCATGTCGCTCGTCGTTCGATACGAGAAATGCTTCTTCCTTATATTTCGTTCACCACGTGTGAAAAAGACAAAGCATCAGGCAAGCGGGTTTGTCGAGCAAGCGTAGAGGCACAACTATTACACTGCGACGTCCCGAGAGTCCTTCCACCCCAATTCGCCATGCAGTGTAATGAACACAACACACGTACAGTGTAACTGATCGTGTTACTAGCGCAACAACAGGCACTGCATTACGGTGCTCACTTCGCTGATCAGACTAGTTATATTTCCAGTTTACTTCATTACTTGATATACTTAAGTACGACAGGGTTTAACACAGATACGGAAGTTGAAATAAGTGACAGCATGCAATGAATTATAACGGGCGTAGCTACTGTCACCCAAGATAAGTGCAGAATAATATTCACTTTCATAACAGAAATTTGTGCGTGCGTGCATACAGCGTGTCCGAAATATTGGACATTATACCATTAAAGCAACCAAATGTGTGCACTGGGACTGGGATACCACAACCATTTTATTGTATCTGCAACATGTTTTGGCCCACCTGGGTGAGTTCCGCCGTGCAGTGATAGTCACATTCGAGCCTCTCTACACGCCACTTATTGAACTTCTCTCTTGGATGTTAATGTATACCACTATAATTCACATGGAGCTCAGTCTAAACTTAACATAAAAAAACTAATTACATACGGACTACATAAGTTATAAAATTCTTAAATAATTACATTCGAAATTCCAAATCAGCATATTTTGATCTTTAGGAACTTATCAATATACTAAATCAGTTCCTTCAGAATTTATTCACCCGCGATAATTTCCCCTCAATACTGCCGCCACATACTTGACGCTATGACGGTCCTAATAAACAGAGGTATGAGTCACCGCACGACTTCTGTTCAATAAGTGTTGGAATTAAATCTCAGCCATTATTTTCATGGATTTTTAACACAAATCGCCAAGTATCATAAGAATATGGTACGTCAAACTAGCCAACAGTTCGCAAGACATATATTCAATGATGTTCTACTCAAGAAGTGGCAGTTACAACAGCAAACGTTGATACGAATCTGACTAATTATTAGGAGGTAACATGCCTTGATTTCAAGTATGGTTTCTACAATATTATCTCGGATTTATGTATATGGCATTTTTATACGATGACATTCGTAAACTTGTGGATTTCCACTTTCTGTTACACGTACTGAGCTCCTTGACAACGACCCAGCTTGGTCGAATTATATCGGACATACAGCAAAATAGTTGAAGTATCCAAACATTCCTTTGCTTTAATAATAAAAAAAACGCACACTGTAAAAACACAACATTACAAGATCGCATATCACAGTAAAATACAAGACCTGTCTAGTGCAAGCACTGTCCATTACGTCCCAGACATATCCAGACACACAGCCACCTTCTGCTGGCCTGTTGGCAGCAGATGGGCACGGATGCTAGCACATGCTTGGGAGATGTCACGTTCAAACAGCTTTCGCAGTACATCCGTGCACTCGAAACCCCAGAGTAAGTAAATTTAATACACTCATTCCATGCATTGTACTTCACATACCAACATATGCCACAATAACATTAAGTTATACATGAACATGAACCCTCCTACATGTTTCAGCGATAGATCGCCATCCTCAGGCAGACATCAATATAAAGGAATATACAATATTAATATCTCAATTTTACATGTACAGTGTTCAAAATATATCATACACAATATCCATATTATTATATTTACAGCTGCCATTATGTATGTTCAGCACGGTACATGTACAACTGATGTATCAGTATTATATATCCCTTTCTATTGCCGTCTCCCTGAAGATGGCGATCCATCGCTGAAACATGTAGCAAGGTTAAAGGTTACGTATAACTTATAATTTTATTATGTGCATATGTTCGTGTATGTAAATGACTCCCAAGTAATCAGCAGTCCAGTAGACTGGGAGCCAGGTGACACAGTGCCCACGAACGTGAACTTCTCTGCAGCCAAAACGACGGAAATCTGCCGTTTAGCTTCTCTCATCGTTGACCAAAAACGCCAATTTCCGGAAACTGCACATGCAATGGATGCAGTAGGTACTGAGCTTCATCACGGTTTTCTGCTTTTTTCCAGGAAATTTCAGCAATGGACCTTAAAACAGGCCACGATACGTGATGTAATTACAGCCTCATTCAACATAGGTCAATACTAGACAAGAGTTTAAACGGAATCATTAAGGGCTCTAGGACTCGATTTAGAAACTGATACATGCATATTTACTTATGGCTTAAATCACGTATTTTAGTGCATGATGATGGTCCGTAAGGACCGAAACATGTAGCATTTATTAAGATTATTAAAAGTCAGTTGTGTTTGATGGCAATAATATATGCCATATCGATATATTACGACTTTTTCATCGCCATGTCAATCATACATCCAATGGCAATCCTGAGATTTTTAAATAATTAATCTCACATTGTGACAGAGATAAAGGCAAATACACCGGAAATGGAGACAAGCTGGAATCAAGGGATAAGGCTTTATAATACTGTCTTGAAGGCTGAATGAGAGAGATGAATATATAATCGATAGCCCTGGGGTCTTGACACGACAAACCGCTACAAGATGTGTTGGTACGCAAACATCTGTAGCACGAACACACACAGCTGAATGAAGAAACGACGTAAATGCCAGCTACATCACGATTGCAGGCCAATGGCCATCCAGTCTGTCAGACGGCTAACAACATATAAGATCGCATGACAATACCACAGAGCTATCTGCTTTGGTTGGTACGTACGTACATCCGACACAATGCCGTGTATGCACTGGATCAGTTGCACTGTAAAACAAAACAAAAAATAACTTCGGGAACTTCCCTGCCTGCTGTAACTGTCGACAGACTACGATGGCTGGTGAGGTACAACTGCCGATTAGTGAATAACACGAGCAGTTCGGAGAAGCCAACAACTATGACGGTCTGTGAACTGACAGAGAACAAAGGAAGAACAGGCACTACACGCTGGGTAGAAAATATCTGCAACAAAGAAGGAAACGTTACTCGGTCTCTTGACCGTGAGGATGGGACCGATACATTGTCCCGAAACGTCAGTAATAATTACCACACGACGCCGTGTAATAACCAGAAGACCACAGATTTCATCAACATCGCGGCGGAAGCCTGAAATCAAGGAAACGTTAATTCGTACTTACTGGAAAATGAAACAATATTTTTCGAAAATTGTCGGATGACTAACGAGGAGTTTACGACTCCAGTGGATATGTTGGGGCCATATTTATCAAGGGACAATACATCACGTTGAGGCAATTTACCAGTGAGGCATGAGAGCGCACAGGCGGGGCGGAAAACATTCTCGCCGAAAACCGGAAACGGAACTGCCAAACATGGCGGCGGCCTATGCCATCAGTGAACGATGCCACATGATTAAGCCTTTAAAGTCCAATGGTCTCTTTACGCACCAGAGGGTATTACATTAAAAAATTCCACGTTCTGCCCATACAGCGCATTTTTCCCTATTACGGAACAAAGCGCGACAATCCCTATGCTACATTAACTGAAAGGTTTTTATAACAAGGACGAAGTGTGTTTACTGTGCGGTACGAACTGAATATTTAAACATACCTGATTTTAATTGTCGTGTTTCAAGAGGTGATGACGAGAAGAATAATGTGTCTCCTGGCAGTGGGTCTGTCCGTTACGTCCGATGTGACCAGTCGGAGGACCTTCCAGTGCATACTGACTTCAGGTCAGCATTCTGGCATTTAAATTAGACGCACCCTAGCAGAAGCCGGCAAATGTGCCGAGACTGGAGTCCACGGACACAACGTTAAAAAAAATCAGTTATTAATTCACAGACAACACAACGCTCTCCCATTACGAGAAGCAACCTGTTTACACTGTTCAGACAATTAGTCGCTGTTTATTGAAACACATAAATGCACTGCGCGGGCAAAACACAGTTCTTATTGCTAAAGGAAGTGGTACATAGGGTTAAAATGGTGCTTTAAAACGTTAAATCAATGTGGCCACTGCAGACTTGAAGGAATGATGGATCGATCTGGAGTTGCCAAGCAATTAGATGCTCGGGTTCTCAGCAGGGAAGGCAGCGCTGCATTACTAGGGTAAATCCCTCAGCACAGCTAGCCTCAGCGTCATCTTCCATTAGGAGAGAGTCTAATATATATAAAGCAAGCGGCTTAGTGAAAGCAAATTCTCATAAGCCCCTACAGTGAAGGGATAGCAAAACATACGGTCGGTCCGCACTGCACGCTATAGATACCAATCAGTGGCGGCTCTCTCTAGGGCCCTCGTTAACACATTCTTCCACGCAAACTGTATAAATGGAGACCTACCTTCAAAACGTCATTAACGCATTACTGTAACACACCTTTACCTTTTCGGCTCGCATTTAGTTGCTTACATAACCGGAATACACTCGGATAAAATGGCAATAATGAGCGGCTTAATCATTTCACTTCTCACCACACATTATATAACGCTGACAAAGTCTACTATGTTGAGATGGAAGGGGCACGTAGGACGCATGTGAGATATGAAATGTCATAAAATTTTAATCACAAACTCTGCAGCGAAGTAAAATCAGATGTGCGGATAGTATGTGACAGTGCGGGCTGGATTTACCTGACTCAGGAAAGCGGCCAGTGGACGGTTCTGGTGAACACAGCAATGAAACTTCGGGTCCCACAAAAGGCCTCTGCACCATGGAAGCACGCACATACATGGCAAGCCAACAAATTAAACCTGGGAGAGTCTGTTTCTAAGACAGGCAGTGTTCCGATAAGAGTGGTGGCTCGTCATTTGTTACACGTCAACAAGTTATCGGAGGAGGTGTTAAGTCCCTGCTCGGCAGCAACATTCACTCCACTCTTTGGCCCATTCAACGGAACATAAGACAAGATGTTTGATTAGCCGCCTGTCCCATTGTGCGACACGCTGCATGGCAGTAGACACCATCATTGTACTCGGTGAAAACAAAACAAAAACAAAAGAAACAATCTGATCATCAACTCTACAACAGGCGTTCCGATCCTGTTAAAGCCTTCACACCAACTTACATCACGGCTAAGTGCATTCACAGTTCAATACACTCACTCACACACACACACACACACACACACCATTGTCTTCTGGACACACGTTTTAGGTACACAGCGGCTCGAAATAACAATAACCACATCTTCATGAAAAACTTCACTTATTAATTCGTCAAAACATCGCGTTTATCCTATAAATGTATGACAATACGTGTCTTCAGCTACAACAGTAAAGATACACCGTACTGAAGGAGCGAGAAATGTTTGGAAGAATCCTCGGTTTGTTAGCTTACAGCAAGTAATTCTGAAAGAAAATTGCATCCGCGATCCAGGTTATTGAGCTTTCGAATTGGTACGCACAGCTGCAAAAAGCCTGACTTGTGAGACAAATGCGAGCAGAAGCAAGCAACAGAAAAATGCGAGTCGTCTTTCTCAGCTTCCACGCACTTCATAAAAACTGACAGCTTCACATATCCATGTGACGGTACAAACGACAAACCCACGCGTTCAAGACTAAACAAGTGTTTACGATGATAATACACGGGCCCAGACGTATGAAATAAATACAATTAACTGAGAAAATTGATAACAACGTCTTGTACGCCGATCCTGGCAGCCACACGGGTTACGACTAGCACTCCAAATCACGTTTCCCAATCCCGCTTGGACAGACGTCGATCAGTTGCAGAGAGTACACAATACGATGAAGAACCTCTGGACAGTCATCAGAGCAGTGTTACCACGATAACAGTTTCAGCGAAGTCACCCTTACTAGACTCAAAACGGCAAGCGTCAAAATCAGTTACGCTGTATTTGCCTTAGCTCCAAAAACCGAATATGAGACAACAAAATTTCTGAGTTTTAGCTTTGTGCCATGTTACGTCACGAGAAGTTTCCGCCGGACGATACCTGCTACCCTTCACCTACTTTTAGTGGACCTTTCCTTTCCCTCCCCTTATTTACCGTCTTGGTATGCTCCCGAGTTTACCTGTTTAGTGGTGTAGTTTTCGTGAGCACTCAACAACTTGGCTTCGAGGGATAAGCATCTAAATTCTGTTTCGGTTCGTACATCAAAATTTCGTTTCGGCAAGATATAGATAGAGTTGTTGAAGTCCTTGGTAGTGCTAAGGTGTGTGTGTTTGTACCGACTGAGCACTACCAAGTTTTTGGTTGAGTACTCTGGAGCTCCTCTTTATTTGGTCATTAAGATTGTGTTCATTTATTTTGACTGTATGTGTTTTTGCTACGTTTCCTGTAAGTACTGTTTTGATTTTCATTTGTTTGTTATTAATAAATAGGTGCATTTTGATTTGAGGTAATTACTATGGGCACCTTGAGTTTAAGCTGGCTGCTCCGTCAAACATATTAACGATCCACGGCAGTAGTGCACACGGCACAGCTTTTAAGGACGACACACGTTTTCTCGCTACACAAAACCCGACGAGGTTTCTGGTACTGATTGCGGCAAATATAAGTCAGTTTTGTGGGACATGACGTCAGGCTGTTTGACACTACCAACCTTCCCGAGGAACTTCCTGCCCGTATGTTCTGAAGATGGAGACAGCACGTACCTCCGAAACGTTGTTAAACCCACCCACAACCTGACTTCTCATGTGCCTACCCCCCGTCCACCAGAACATTGCCCACGTTAGGTACCCGACAAGCTCTTTGTACCTCGCCACACAAGTCACGCATTATGGCTCCAAAAGTAGGAACATCAGCCGGATAGCGACTGCTAGTTTACGGACGGAGCGCTTGAACTTGCTTATCGTCCGTACAAGAACTACGACTGATAAAACCCGTAAAGTGGAAGAACTGCCGTATATGTGTCCCACTTGCCTCTGCGTGATCTTCCGTGCAAATCGAGTTGGTAACCCTACGACTACGGAAGAGATAATCCTCGTAACGTTACACACGTCAATTGGATTTTCGCAGGAGTCTTCACTGCATGAAGACCCCACGTGTCTCCATCTGTTCTAAGCACTTCACTACATACTCATCCTACGTGTATCCTAAAACATTACAGCATACAGCTCCTATGTACCGTCTTCAAAGTTTCTTTCCGCGAAAGGAACGCAACCCGAGGAGCTGTGTCTGGTTGAATGCATTTCATTTCCGACAAACGAAAACTGACTATGACAAGAGTTCTTATTGGTAACCCACAATACAAGCTGTCATTACTATTTGACTGCAGCCCCTATCGGTCCTCACGCACATAAAGCTCATACAAATACGCGAGTTCAGCAGGTTTCTTCGAAATGTTTCATCACATAAAAACTATACGTATTATCACAATCTGCAACTCTTATTTGAACTGTTTCTCAATACGTTACGCATTTCATGAAGCAGGCCTACGTCTGAAGAACGATGCGTATTAAAACAACATATACGGTGCTTGTTAGTGGGCCGGGATAGCGAAGTCGGTATAGCGACTCGCTACGGGCTGGGTGGTCTGGAGATCGAATCCCAGTGAAGGCGAGATTTTCCGCACCCGTCTAGACCGTCCCTGGGGCCCACCCAGCCTTCCGTACAATGGGTACCGGGTCCTTCCCGGGGGTAAAGCGGCCGGGGCGTGGCGTTGACCACTCACCCCCATCTAGCGTCGAGGTTAGAGAAAGAGCAAAGCTATACTTCTACTCCCCCTATGTGCCTTCGTGGCAGGTTATAGGGTGAACTTTACCTTTACGGTGCTTGTTGGAATTTAAATCCATGTAATGTCAACAATTCTCTTTTTTACGATTTCCGTTTTACGTCACTCTCCTTCCTGTATTTAGTAATGGCTTCCTATTAAAACGTGAAGACAGTAAGTACACCGTTTGAGTACGAGCGTCTCCGATAATACGAAATTATCACTAATGCCATTATAACTACGGAACACACAAGACATGAATAACACGCAGTTTACCCTCATGTTCCGCTCTGACACGAAGTTTAGGAGCCTAATGTCTACAGCACATCTCTCCGAGTACCTTGTGGCATGCATAAACGATTGTACACACGCTCTTGAAAAATACGTTTGCTCGTTTCCACGCGAAATTTCAGTCACCCTGTTTCACATACGCGGGATTTAGGTTCTTACACAGGTGCTGCTGAAAATGGAAGCCTTCTTGAATGTTACGCCGTGTAAAATGGTAATTAATAGGACCTTCAGCTTCAAGGTAAAAGCAGCCGTCATGCAGCGTCACACAGGTTTCGGTACTGCAATTCCTTTTCTTCTAAAAAGCAGGTCTATTTCCCCTTCCAAGATCCAGATAAAGATGGAAGGATAATACTAAAACAAATCTTAAAGAAAGAGGACGGACGTGGACTCAGTTGCAGCTATCAGCTTGTCAAGAGGAACTTTGCTCCATAGTGTGAGCAAGCGAACTGGTTCGTTGGTTGGTTGGTTGGTTAGCAGCTGCCTAGTCAGTAGGCCCATTCGTTACAACAATTTTGTCCTTTACAATTTTTCCTTAACTTGCAGGATGACTGGTCCAATACAGACTCAAACTTTCAGGCACACTGTACAAGGAATTCCTTTACATTCGTATCCGAGCATGAAACACTGACACACAGGGGGAGCGGGGATACCGTGCTGACTTATCCACATATTTATTCATATATGTCTCGCGAAAAGCATTAACTCTGTCATTTTCTGCCTCTCCTATGACGATCCTTCAATTTATTTTGCACGGAAGTATGCTGTAGTGAATTAAGCATAGCGAGCTAGGAGGGAGAAGGCATCAGCCTTCTGGCAGCGCCTAGCAACACGCAACACGCAACACGCTAAGCAGAGCATTACTACTACAGAACTGTAAACGCACAGCGCACAGACTCAGGCGTCCGCCACCCAGTGGCAGTACATGTACAGTACATTATACGTCACAACACGTCCTTTTTTTTAAATATTAAGCTTTATTTTCTTTGTTGGTTTAATACATCGAGACTCTTCTTACAGGTATCAAGTTGTTCCTTACACCAACTTCCTTTGAATTAAAAAATGATACACTCAAGTGACTGTGATGTATACAATACCTAGATGTGTAGCTGTAGTGAAAAGTAGGTTGTAGCACCCAAAAAAAAAACACTACCATCATAGTCGCTCTATTTAGAGCACCAAATGTTTAGTCCTCTTGGAGCGACTGAGCGCGCTCTAGCCACCTCTGTAGTTCAGCGCTGCTAAGACAAGTTCATATATCACGCTTGTTATTCATAGAAGCAACACTGATTCTAAATCTGGGAAACACGAAACCTGGAACCGATTATCGTGAGTTTACCAGAAAACGATCAGTTTTATTTAGTTTACATCTATAGTTAATGGTTCAACAATATTTGCAATATTGTTGAAAATATTCCTCTAGACATTCTGATAGAATTAACTGTTATCGGCCAATCAGGTTCAATCCCTGAACAGGACCGGCGATTCGGGTTGAATTCCTGAACAGGCCTTATTGAGATAAATTCCATTTGGGTCAGTTAATTACAAAAGGGACTTTTGGCTGTCGAATAAGGACAGACAGGGAAGAGAGCGAGAAGGAATGAGTGCGGCTAACGCATTCAAAAGAATAATGCTGACCTGAACATCCATCAACTGGCATGCTGAATGCAGTTTTGCAGCTCGGTGCTCCTTAGTGAAACCCGACACTTAACACTTTTTGAGGACATAATTCCTTGATTGGGAAGTGCCAGTGGGCAACACCCCAAAATGTTCGTTTATCGTAGATTTGGGGTCTAACGGCTTAATATCGCAGTGAGGCATTCAATTATGAAACACAGAATTATCTGAAGGAAGCATGCTAATGATACCAGCTTGCTTCTGTGCAGGACCAAAAGGACATAAAAGGAGCATGAAGGCGTAACTAGCAGCGCAATACTGCAGACCGGACCAGTCAAGAAACTCGACAGTGTTTACACATAATCACGAAAATTGTTAAAACGATAGCGAACGCGAGGTAAGAACACAGTACAGCAAATAGGAAACTTAGGCCAGTATAAAGATACCCGTACCTGGACAAATCAATGGACACCATGAATAAATATATGCAACTATTAAAATATAGAGGGATACAACATGCATTAGAAATACGGTAATACAGGCAGGCTTCTAGAAAATTGTTTTGCTATTTGTACTTGTTCAGCAAGTACTTACATAATTACAACACTACATCATATTATCTTGTAACATTTTGTATTAATATTGTGGCAGATAATATTAGAAATGTTATTAATATTAGAATTGTGGGTTCGAATCCCGCCGGGGACATGGATGTCTGTCTGTTGTGAGTGTTGTATGTTGTCAGGTAGAGGTCTCTGCGACGAGCTGGTCCCTCGTCCAGAGGAGTCCTACCGACTGTGGTGTGTCTAAAGTGTGATCGTGAAGCCTCGAAAAATGAGGCGGCCTAGGCCCCCTAGGGGCTGTTGGGCCATATGAAAAAAAAAATCGTGTCATCTCCTGTCGAAAAACAAACGCTTGACTAACACACACAACACAAGCTATGGAACCTTACTCGTTCAACACGCCTCTCACGTGCTCGCATGATCCTAATAACACAGTGTTTATACCCTCCGCAACACTGAAACTCTGTCTTTCTAACACAGACCGAGAGTGCATGATTTCAAATTCCCATAGCACTAATGCCTGAGACTCAGGTCTTCCGGGACGTGAGACCGTTGCGACTGGTAAATGATTCAGGATCAAACAGCGAAAGAAAAGTTCTCGAGCTGAGATGACGTTACCGACATTTCTTCAAAACGTCGGTAACGTCTTACCAGACGATACGACGTCACATCCCATATGACTTGACTCTTCAGAGACAGGCTGCGTTCTCTGAGAGGTACGCCTACAACTCCATTTTTACGTAGGATTACTGTAATTTCCATGTTACAGTTAAAAGGCTCACGTGTCAGCAGCCAAGCAATGCGTCTCGTGCGGTGGAATCGCTAAAGGACCAAGCGACGTCGGCTTGTGCGGCACAAGTAGACGTCACTTGGATCTTTGACTGGTCGGTCGGTCAGTCTTCAAGGTGTCAGTCCACAGTCTGCGTTAATCTTCCGCTATGCTAAGTACATAATGGATCACAGGCTCCTTTGATTCTTCGCTTATTTAACGACAGCATTTCTATGTATGAGTTACACAGCTACGAGTGTCAATGTTGTGTAATAATAAATGAGATGAATATGAAAGGTCGTCGATGAAGGCAGCCACAGCACATTTGTGCATATTATTACACAATTATATTTTGAGACTAATTCATAACGTGAGAGATCTCAGTGAAGCAGACGGCCATTGGGTTTAGATTTAGGCCGGTGTTCTTCACATGCCCACGACAAAGCATTACCGCTACACCAACTTTCGCGTCTACACGCCACAGTTAACCTGACGAGACTTTCCAAGTAATTCAGTCCCTGTTTTTTGTCCGGTACTTTAAAGTGCAGCAGATCGCGTCTTCAGCACAGTTAAGCTGCCTCACGAAAATGGCTGACAGATTGTTTCCTAAATTGAAGGCGAGGTAAAAATGTGCCAGCCCTTCACACAGCTCTCAAGCTATAACCCACACCTCGCATCTTTCAAATCACAACATTATGTAAACTAAACTATATTACAAGGGAGACAAGTGAAGAGCAGAAAACGACGCCTAAGTGAATGCAGAGTGGCTGCAAAACTCAATTATACTACATCTTCATTCAAAGCCCGCCAGGAAATTCCTGTAAAACGACACCCCGTTTAATGTTAAAAACAAATAATTTAAAAAAACCGTTGGCCCAGCTGTGTGGTACTTCTAACCTCAGGCTGTACGCTAACACTAAACTGCAAGTTACTTCATGTGTTTTTACCTTTCAGTTCACAAACGCAATAAAGGAGCACAATAAAACACAAAACGCCTTTCCACACACATTTACAACGTACTATCAAACACCACGCAACGAACTCACTGGCAAGGAATCCTTCTTCAGAGAAACAAATGCGCCCAGTTAGCCAACACATTGCACACTTTTTTGTAACAACCAGAAGGTTCATTACCACGTACACAACAGTGCACCACTGGCCCCCATTCCGAAATTACATGAATCCAGTCTACGCCCCCCACCCAGGGTACACTAGTAGTATGAGATCCATTTTAATATTGTACGCCCCGCTACATCATATAAGAATTTTCGGTTAAAATTCTGCATGCAAATCTCATCTCCCTTGTATTCTACACATTCCGCCAATCTCATCCGCCTTAATTTGAACACATTAATGACGCGGGGTGTTCTTTCGTCGCGCAACATCCACTTCTCAAACATCGTCAATCTTCCCCTGATGACGCAGCCCAAGGTCCACATTCATGCAAAGAAGCGAAGTTGATAGGCGTATCGTTCAGGTCGAGCAGTCAGCATTCCCGTTGCGTATCTTGCTGACCTCTGACCGAGGGCGGCTACCCTGGTTCCTGTCACTGCCCGCAGGTCAGAATGGAGTAACGCGCCGCGACGCTACCCACTTCAATACGTTACCTGAGATATAAAAATGTAGGGAGGATGTGACTTTGGTCTGCAGCCCTCAGAGTTCACCGAAACGTCTACTGTACACCAAACTCGAAACATAATATTGGGGGGGGGGGCGACTCGTAGCTGAAAGCCAGTCTGCACCTGATGCATGTATCTCAGTAATACGAAATATGCGGCAACTACAGAAGTTACCATTTCACGGAACAGGCGGTGCTGCACATCGTTTGCCGTCCGCACAGCAGTGCACACAGCTGGCACTTTGTCATCGTGACGGTACACAATACGTACAATCCATACGGCTAAGAAACTCGTTCCTATAGTCACCTCAGTTACTAACACCAACAAATGCACTATTCTAGTTCGTACTATCTTTCACATAGCTCCTACATGTTTCGGCGTTATATCTCGCCATATTCAGGGAGCTGCCACCAAAATTTCTATAAACTTACAGCAACAAAACATGTCACAATAGGCGTACGTACGTTGTGATACCAATAGTGCAGACAGGAGCTATGTGAAAGACAGTACGAGCAAATACAGAATAGTGCATTTGTTGGTGTACGTAAGTTTCTAACTCTGTCACAATGCACGGAACAAACAACGTAAAACCTCAATTACTAGCTGTTACGGTTATTGGAGTCATCACTGTTCCCATGATTAACGTGAATAAGACACGTAGGTTAGGCAGACAGCTGTGCCTTTTGTTATTTAATGACATTTACAACTCAGACATGTGGAAACTTCAGATCACGGCGCCACCACACCGTTGAGGGCACAGTTATGTTTCAGTTTAGGGTCACACTTTGCCGACAGTACCGAAATGGACGAACTTCTCACTACTGTTCACATCTTCGTTATTTTACAATCGCTTTATCAACTGCAGCAACAGACAAGTAGGGCAAAATGAGCAACTACAAATATCATTATGTCGATAAAACTCAATGTGCTCAGTGTCACCGTTATATTTACCTGGTACGACTGAGACAAATACAATGCAGAAATTAGCACCATCCATGGAACACTCGGCTAATGACAAAAATTACTACATGCACATTACAATATGAGGTTCTCTTTCTTACGAAAATAAGAAGCTACAAACAAACCGACGGTACACTTAAACAAAACCAGAAATTCTGCAAACCTCGCTCACTACCGCTGATCTGTATCTGTTGTCGACAAACAGCTATCAACAGACACAAATGGCTATCAACAGACACAAATGGTTATCTACACATAACACAAACAGCTATCAACAGAGACAAACGGCTATCAACACAGACACAAATGGTTATCTATACATAACACAAACAGCTATCAACAGACACAAATGGCTATCAACAGACACAAATGGTTATCTGCACATAACACAAACAGCTATCAACAGACACAAACGGCTATCAACACAGACACAAATGGTTATCTATACATAATACAAACGGCTATCAACACAGACACAAATGATTATCTATATATAATACAAACAGCTATCAACACAGACACAAATGATTATCAACACACAACACAAATAGCTATCGACACATTCACAAATGGATATCAACACATACACAAATGCCTATCAACACATACACAAATGCCTATCAACACATAACACAAATGGCTATCAACACATAACACAAATAGCTATCAACACATAACACAAATAGCTATCAACACATAACACAAATGGCTATCACATAACACAAATCGCTATCACATCCACAAATCCAGCTACTCACAATACTGCATTCCACAGGCCAGAGAGTGAGCAAATATCAGAAGTGTACAATTAATTACAACGACGGAGTAAGGATAAACAAATAACAGACTTGTACAGACGCACAACAAATTTACGAGAATTAATTTCCAAACGGACAGAAAAAAGGAGATCTGCTTACAGACTCCCACAGTGTTTTGAATAGGTGGAGGAATCACTTCTGTCAGTTACTGAATGTGCAGGGGGATAATGACGTTAGGCAGACTGCAATACATACAGCAGAGCCCCTAGTGCCTGAGCCCAGTACCTTTGATGTTGAGATGGCTACTGACTGATTGAAAATATGTACATCATCACGCACCAATCACATTCAGGCAGAGCTGATCCAACCAGGAGGTAAAATGTCTGTTCCGATATCCACAGACTTAAGTCCATTTCGAACAAACAATAACTACCTGAACGGTGGGAAAGTCCATCATAAGATATATTTATAACAAGTGTGATAAACTGATAGCAGTAATTACTGAGACATGCCACTGGTCATAAACCACATACAAAACTCTACACTAACATCATTCTGTCAAAGTTAACTCCGTTGCAGACAAATTACTGGCGATAATCAGTGCGGATTTCGACGGAACACACGAAGCACAGATCAGACATCCTAAATTCGAGATTACGAAAATCAAAATACCGAAAATCGGAACTTTGTTATGCTGTTATTCTCACTTTATTTGATGCTGCATGTTTCGGATTCTTCAACATGACCCTCATCAGGCAGTCGAAATACTCAAAGAAAGCAGGTCCCATAAAATGCAAAGATTATATCGCAATACACAGCTGAGATACCAACTTTACATACAAGCGTATAAAATGGAAGCCGAAACAGGTAAAATTAACCCGTTAATTATAAAAACAGGTTGTGTATTTAGTGCATCATAAAAGTACGTTATGCCGATCCCAGTGGCCGTGCGGTCTAAGGCGTGGGTCTTCGGCCGCTCGCTTACTAGGATCGTGGGTTCGAATCCCACCGGGGCATGGATGTCTGTCTCTTGTGAGTGTTGTGTGTTGTCAGGTACAGGTCTCTGCGACGAGCTGGTCACTCGTCCAGAGGAGTCCTACCGACTGTGGTGTGTCTCAAATGTGTGTGACCATGAAACCTCGACGAAACGAGGAGGCCCAGGCCCATATAAGGCTGTCGAGCCATAGGAGAAGAAGAAGAAGAAGAAGAAAAAAAAAGTTATACGAGAGATGGTGGCACGCTACCAATCAGGTTTCTGAACCCTGAGTCAGACACTTGATTCCTCTTTAGTAATGTCGGTGGGCGCGATTTATTGAAGTTAGAAGGAACAACGGGAAGGTCGAACCACGACGTCATAACACCGTTAATTATAAAAACAGGTTGTGTATTTAGTGCATCATAAAAGTAAGTTGTAAAGAGACAACATTTTGTACGTCCGTTGTAAGAGAAGGAGAACCGTGCGTATTCTGGTAAGCTGGACGGTATCGCTCCTTCAGGTATACGTGTAAACAAGAATTACGTGTATGTTGATACAAGTCTGCGGATACTGATTGTGGAAAATGTCATCTCTTCTGGATGGTGAAATATACTGTCTGAAATTAGAATACAATAGAAGGATAAACTATTTTGTTGTAAATGTATATCGTATAACATTAATTTAGAACAGCGAGAAAGCGTTCTTCAGACTGGGGTGTTTGTTCGGCCAAGCAAACACCCCAACCCCAAAAACCTTAACTCCCCCTTTTTCCACGAGTGGTCAATAACACCAAGATTACCTTCTCTAATAATAATAATTAATAAGGGTTTAAGACATAATTTAATTTTAAACTTAACAAATGAGTTCAAAACCTTGCACTTGAAGCAGAAACAGCAGTTAATTATCTCCCTCCCCACGAGCAGAATTACATGAGACACGTAATTACTAGAAACATAAAACACTCGTATATACAATCTGATAACTCTAAACACAAAACTGCTATTAAAGAAAAAATAATCATATTTCAAGCTACGAAGAAGTTAAATGAGAATAAAGCAATTATTGTTAAAGCAGACAAAGGCAATACCTCGGCCTTAACAGATGAACAGTTATATAATGAAACAATAGAAGAATTTCTTGCTTCTAATGAATTCACCAGTTTATACAAGCACCCGACTACGCCTTTAAAAAAAATAAGAAACGATTTCAACTCCAGTAACACCCGAATCCCTCGCAACCAAAAACGGAAGTACATTAACTTACATCCCAGTTCTATCTATAACAGTTTTCCAGTGTTATACAGGTTGCTGGTTCTCAGTCGCTTTTCGCCATATTTGCCGGTTTACTGCGTCTTCAGGTTTCAGATTCTTCTGCTTCATCACTCTTTCCACTTCACTTTCCCACTTTATTTCGGGTTAAGAGGGTTAATAAAACTTCACACACCAGTTGCCAGTTGGAGAAATACTCCCGGGTATAAATTAGCTCAGTGTCTAACCGATACACTTTCACAGTACATTGCACTGCCATATGCCTTTAATGTAAAGATCTGCACTGATCTGATTCACAATTTGAATGGAGTTTCTATTAATTCTGAGAACCGTTTTGTATCATCTGACATTAACAATATGTATACAAATCTTCCAACGTCTGATTTAATAAAAAAAATTTGTAAAAACGAAATTTTGAATACAGACAATATTAGAATTCAGAATAAAATTATCCAGTCATGTATTATTATAACACAAAACTATTTTCCCTATAATGTAAACCTTTACATACAGGGAGAGGGATTAGAGATGGGCGCTTCACCTTTCAGCCATTTTCTCTGAAATTTTCCTACAGTACACTGAGGTCAATAACATTTACCCTTATTGACGAAACACCGAATTTTTCATTTTTCTAGCTACGCAGATACACTTATCAGCTGTGATAGAAGCACCACCAATACTGACGGTATGTTATATGAATTTAACAGCATACACACAAGTTTGACGTTTACAGCTAAATTTGAAGAGACTAATGCAATTCATTATTTTAGATATCACTCTAAACAGACAGCCCACACATACACACTTCACAGTTTTCAGAAAACCCACGTCTACAGATTGTATCAATCCTTAAGATTCGTGCCACACAACAGACCACAATCTTGCAGCTACAAGATACTCAGCTAACCGTATGAAATCATTCACTCTGAACCTTTCAGATAAGGAGAAGGAGACACCTGTCATCCAGAATATTCTACATAATAATGGCTGTTCCATGGAGCTCATAAACTCGTCGTGTAATAAGCAACAATGCTAACAAAATATGAAGTTAAAAAACTCAAGAGAAGGGATTTTTTCCCTGCTTCTATAAAGAAACTACCTTCATCACAAACCTGTTCAAACACACTAGCTTGAGAATTGCACTTCCCACTAGAAATTAAAAACAGTATAATTTAAAAACGAAGAAGAATATTTAGCAACAAATTTCAAATTTTGGATGTATATCATTTGAAGAATTTAGATTGCTCTACGAATTATGTAGGCCAGATTGGCAGATACGTCTAACTTCTTAACTAGGTTTAAAGAACACTTACATTATTTTCAAAAGAACAGTAGTAACTCGAGATTTGCCCACCCCCTCTTCGAAAACGGTCACCCAATGAGGCCTAGCGATGACGTTACAGATGATTCACATATCCTTAAAAAAGGCCCACATCCTGACGATTTAGACAAGTTTCACAGTTACAAGAAAACCAAAAAGTGCAACCAGATAGGCCTAAGTGATAAACACACCAGTTGGCCCAATGTCATTTCTGACGTCATCAGTCAATCCGCAACTTCCCCGTAGGCTTTTCTTCCTAGTCTGCCGTCCTAGAGTACTTCCTTAACAACACACGAGAAAGGTGCACTTGACGAGCAGAGGGGGTTTCACCTCACATAAGTAAAAATGATCCCTCTTCCTTCTAAATTAATGTCACGGTACATATTTTTTTTCCTTATGGCTCAACAGCCCCTTTTCGGGTGCTAAGGCCTCCTCATTTCGAGGTTTCATTATCACACACATTAGACACACCACACTCGGTAGGACTCCTCTGGACGAGGGACCAGCCCGTCGCAGAGACCTCTACCTGACAACTCACAACACTCACAAGAGACAGACATCCATGCCCCCGGTGGGATTCGAACCCACGATCCTAGTAAGCGAGCGGCCGACGACCCACGCCTTAGACCGCACGGCCACTGGGATCGGCCGGTACATATTTAGTACAACAAAATATTTTATCCTTCTATTGTATTCTAATTTCAGACAGTATATTTCACCATCCAGAAGAGATGACATTTTCCACAATCAGTATCCGCAGACTTGTATCAACATACACGTAATTCTTGTTTACACGTATACCTGAAGGGGCGATACCGTCCAGCTTACCAGAATACGCACGGTTCTCCTTCTCTTACAACGGACGTACAAAATGTTGTCTCTTTACAACTTACTTTTATGATGCACTAAATACACAACCTGTTTTTATAATTAACGGGTGTAATTTTACCTGTTTCGGCTTCCATTTTATACGCTTGTGCATAAAGTTTGTATCTCAGCTGTGTATTGCGATATAATCTTCCCATTGTATGGGGCATGCTTTGAGTATTTCGACTGCCCGATGAGGGTCTTGTAGAAGCCGAAACATGCAGCATAAAATAACGTGAGAATAACAGCATAACAAAATTGTGATTTACGGTGTTTTGATTTTCCCATATCAAGGTTATCCTGAATTCGTCAGATGTTTGGGGAAAAAATAGGAATACAGAGCAGCAGTAGATCATATGTTGAAAAGGCCTATGATTCAGTTTGATATTGAGTCTGGTGCACACATGAAAATACTTACGTTAATTAAAAATATGCTTAAACTAAACCGATGGCAAAGTCCGGATAAGTGAACATCAGTTTGGCATATTTTCTGTTCAGAGAGGTCTGAAACACGGAGATGCTTTGTCACCACTGCTTTTCAAATTTCCTTTAGAATATTCTGTTAAGACGTTCATAGAAAGGCAGGAGGTATTGAAACTGAATACAGTCCACCAGCTTCTATTCTACACCGCTACTGTTAGCTTACAGGATGAAAACATCAATATTACACGGAAAAGCACACTAGTAAGAAGAATGGTTTAGAAGCAAGGGCTGCGAAAATTAAGTACGCTTCATGTCTCGAAAGTGAACGCAGGGCAAGATAATACCAAGGTAACAAACCAATCATTAGACAATGTGGCAAAGTCCAAGTTCTTGGCAATTATACCAATGGGTGGAAACTACATTCATGAAGAAATTAAGAGCACATTAAATTTAGGGAATGTCTGCTACCATTCGGAGCACACTATTTTGTTTTGCCGCTTGATATCTTACAAGACAATAACCAAAACATAAATCCCCCACTGTTACATACACCTATGGCTGGTTTCTCATATTAATGGAAGAACACTGGATGACAGTGTTCCAGGACAGGGTGCTAAGGATAATACTTGCACGTAGGAAGGATGAAGGAACAGAATGCAGGGCGGGGGGGACTGCGTAACGAAGAGTTTCACAATTCGTCAAATAACATTATGGACACAAAATAAAGGAAGGTGAGAGCACGAGGCATGTGCCATACGCAAGGGGAGATGAGGAATGCACAGGTTTGTCGTGCGGAAATGTGGAGAGAACACAAGAAACACCGAGGCGCAGATGGGAGGATGACATTAAAATCCGTCTTGAACAACTAGGATCTGATGGCGTAATCTGAATGCACGTGGCTCAGACAGGGACAAGTGGCGGTTTCTTCTTTTCAACACTAAAAGCAGTATCAGGTTCCATAAGATGCGGCCAGTTTCTTGACACCTTTGGGCTTCAACTGGCAGCCTCTCAAGACACGCTACAACTGGCAGCCTCTCAAGACAGGCTTCAACTGGCAGCCTCTCAAGACAAGCTACAACTGACAGCATCTCAAGACACGCTACAACTGGCAGCCTCTCAAGACAGGCTACAACTGGCAGCCTCTCAAGACACGCTACAACTGACAGCCTCTCAAGACACGCTACAACTGGCAGCCTCTCAAGACAGGCTACAACTGGCAGCCCCTCAAGACAGGCTACAACTGGCAGCCTCTCAAGACAGGCTACAACTGGCAGCCTCTCAAGACAGGCTACAACTGGCAGCCTCTCAAGACAGGCTACAACTGGCAGCCTCTCAAGATATGCTACAACTGGCAGCCTCTCAAGACAGGCTACAACTGGCAGCCTCTCAAGACACGCTACAACTGGTAGCCTCTCAAGACAGGCTACAACTGGCAGCCCCTCAAGACAGGCTACAACTGGCAGCCTCTCAAGACAGGCCACAACTGGCAGCCTCTCAAGACAGGCTACAACTGGCAGCCTCTCAAGACAGGCTACAACTGGCAGCCTCTCAAGACAGGCTACAACTGGCAGCCTCTCAAGACAGGTTACAACTGGCAGCCTCTCAAGATATGCTACAACTGGCAGCCTCTCAAGACAGGCTACAACTGGCAGCCTCTCAAGACACGCTACAACTGGTAGCCTCTCAAGACACGCTACAACTGGTAGCCTCTCAAGACAGGCTACACAATAAAACACTACTCCTTTTATTTCATGAAATAAACGCCATATGGAAAGATGTGCCAAACAACTGCCGCACGTTTCTACACGATATATATCCCATGTTTATGTACGGCATAGGCACAGGGCCTTCACATATCAATTCCGTAACCGTTTTCGAAATAAGTGATAAAATTCAATTACGGCGCCATCCGAAGTGGAGGACTTGTGTGCATTTCACCAGACAGCTCTTAGTGTAAACCCAAACAGCAAATTTCGATACCCGTTCAGCAGCTAATGCTACGGACAGACAGCTACGGCCTGCCCATTACTCGTTAATTACATTTACCTACTTTGTGCAAAGAACGCCTTTAAAGCGTAGGTCCTTGCCATGCGCATTTCCTCCAATACTGAGAGAGTCCAAACTCTGTTCAAAGCGCGTGTTTCGTATAACTCTCAAAGCACTATAAAAAGGAGTTATTTGACTCAAACAGCTTTAACCGACTGGTCTTTGTAATGGAAAAGCATTGTTTTCAACGAAGTATGAATTGAATTTTTAAATACTATGTAGATAAATTTCAGGCTTCAAGAGTTAAAAAGCACTCAGCGAAAGGTAGGCAGTCCAGAAATATCGTCCTCAATCTCGTACTTCAAGTCCGTTGTTTGCCCGTGAGCATCCAGCCGGCAATTTCCGTACCGCACGTCCGCTGGAGACTGCTGGCTGCTGTTATTTGTGTTCACCCTGACGTCAACGCAACGTCATTGTCCGATGGTCTACGTCCTTCGCGGGCTTTTGTTTGCCTGGAATCCTGGCTGCTTCATCTAGACCCATCAGCAGCCTTTAGTAGCAGTCATCTCCGGCCTGACTCGCCCCCCTATTAGGCTACGCTGGAGGGCCTGCGTATTTCACGACAAGGATTTCCACACGAATGTTAACTTACCTGAAGCTCCCATCAACAGTCAGACATAAAACAAGAAAATAGGCGAAATCTTCGCTCTTCTGGGATGTTAGACAGCGTAGATTGGTATTATTATCATTACGAATAGTCATGACCGACTATACACGCAAACAAACTGTCGAATTTAGGCCTATATTGGATAACAAAAGGCAGAAGACGACGATTATGGAAAAACAAACGTACTAATGAGAGCGTATGGAGCGTATGAAAATCTAAGAAATACAGTGCAGCCTAACAACTACCGGAGTGCAGCGAAAAGAGGCTTCTTACAAGAAGACTGTACTCAGAAAACACATACACCTCCAGATACGTTCACTGTCATTACTTATCCTTTGGTCTTCATGTATATTTATTGCAGAATCAAAACACAGTTTTAAAGCAAATGACAGACGGGCTGTCACATTAATTAGCCACAAATTGTTGTTTCGTCCAACATACACCACATCGACAAACGTGTCACACGTGTCACGGATGAAAACAGGCACTGGATAAACAAACATCAAACTGAAAAAACAAGACACATAATACGCCATTGTATTGTGTCCGCCACGACTCACAGAAAACCAAATATTAGGACAGTATCAGATGATAAGCATACAGCTATTGCATCGACGCTCTTACCATAAGGTCAATTATATCACATCATAAACAATGCCGAAATGAGCTGTAATTTACACACAACTCGCTAGAAGGGCATCCACTACATTCCTGGCTTTTAATAAGAGAGGCAATGTACGTCTAACGTAACACTGTGACGCCTTCGTGTAATGTGTGTACTTCGGTAACGAACTACCAATCTGCGCTGCGTAAAATTCCAAAAGAGCGCAGATCTCATTTACACCGCGACTGAAGCCTAAAATCACGAACAATAAAACGTACTTAGGTCTTCAAGTAAAGTGCCCGATATTTTTGCTCGATTTAAACCAAAGTTGGATTTTCTCGACAGTTTTTCATACAAGTCCCCAATACCAAATTTCACGGAAGTGCGTTCCGTGGAGCCGCGCTGACACATGCGGACACACGGACGGACGGACATGGCAGAAGTAATAGGCACTTCCGGCAACTATGCGAACGCGCCTACAAACTGTGCTGAAGTATTATAGCCACAGTGCTAATTCCGACACTGGGCATGCCGTTACACTGATAAGGACTTCGATAGGACTTAACAGGTCGGCTGACGTGAGGATGCACTCATGGTTAAGCTTTAGTAATTTCCTGTCATTATCTACTCTCCCAGAGGACGGACCTGCAGGGACGAAATATGTAGGACATAAGGAATGTAATAATTTGATTTGGACAAGTTATTTTAGTATCTATTGTTTTTGAGTCTCTTACTGACTGTAGCATTGCTAACTTTTTTTCCCCCCCAATGGCTCGAAAGCCCCTTGGGGGCCTAGGCCGCCTCATTTTCGAGGCTTCACGATCACACACTTTTTAGACACACCACACTCGGTACGACTCCTCTGGACGAGGGACCAGCTCGTCGCAGAGACCTCTACCTGACAACACACAACACTCACAACAGACAGACATCCATGCCCTAGGCGGGATTCGAACCCACAATCCCAGTAAGCGAGCGGCCGCAGACCCACGCCTTAGACCGCGCGGCCACTGGGATCGGCTATTGCTAACATTACCATGGTTAAATTAATGGACGATTAAAGCAGATCACTTTGTTCCCAAATATATCGATACTTCTACAGACAGCATTAAAACTAATATAAAACAATACACTACAATACAATTTATCCAACAAATAAAGTGCAAAAGAAAATAAAATACACAACAGAATAACATACGTAAGACAATCTTTGGTATCAGTAAATTTAAGTATGTCCTTTAACGAATACAAGTCTGATCCCGGTGGCCGTGCGGTCTAAGACGTAGGTCTCCGGCCGTTCTATTGCTGGTATCATGGGTTTGAATCCCGGTGAGGGCATGGATGTTTGTCTCTTGTGTTTGTTGTGTGTTCTGTAGGTAGCGGCCTCTACGACGAGCTGATCGCTCGTTCAGAGGAGTCCTACCAGGTGTGCGTACGTCTAATTGTGTGTGATCTAGGGACCTCACCAATGCGGCGGCCTACGCCCGAGTTGGGCTGCTGTGCAAGAGGAAAAATAAAGAAATGCAATTACTGTTAAAATGTCAACATTCCTGCAGACAGCATTAGCTACAGTAACGCATGTGGCTGAGCGCGATGCAGAACATCAAACACAGAGCAGTCTCTGCTTAACCTAGTCGGTATCCGTAAAAAGTATCCAGAATGCAAGAGGAACACACTAATAAGAATCAGGGCATCAAGGTATCGTCGCCATCTACACTGAAGAATTGACCAGTTCAATCTTTCCTCACAGTTACTATCACATGAACCTACAAACACTGCTACAGCACAACGCTGTAAATTTGCTTTCAATTCTTCCAGCTTCGGACGCATCAAAATAATAATAATAATAATAATAATAATAATAATACGGCGTTCGAGTGGTTAGCACTCCTGCTTCGTAACGAACTCCCAGGTTCAAGCCTCAGTTCAGAGACTAGCCTGGCTACCCTGACCGATCCACTCGTCCTGTCCACCCACGCGTACACCGGTATAGCTGCTATTTCAAATTAGGCCACGATCGATACCTTCCACAGCCTTTCCAATAAAGTATTCACTACATATGCAGCCACTCGGCACTATATTGCACTGACTCTTAACACACGCAAACAAACAAACAAAAACAGCAATGTCAGCGTACGGCATCCAGTACATTTCACAGTCGCCACGCTGCAGTGTCGCACTGCTGCTTGCCAAAATGCCTGCAACAGCACCTGCCCATCCTGCTCTCCCCGTAACGCAGCCTACGTCCTAAGGACAAACAGAATGAGGACGCACACTGCTAACCGTACCCGTAAAGTTGTCCTCGAAAATCAACAAGACGCACATCCAAAGTTAATCTCGGCAGAATGGAATCTGGATAGAAATCCACGCAGCGAACTGCGGCACACTTGTCCTACTCATGTATGTGGGCTTGCCGTTGCACTGCAGAAAGGGAAGTTATGGCTGAGGTGCGTACAAGAAAGAGCCACAAGGCGCTCTGTCCTCCGCTGTGGCGCGTCTCATTTCAAGTGACTTACTTCGAGTTAGCTAATGCTTATGGGCTAGGCTGAAATCATACAGTTTGTCACATAGTGTGCACTGCCGACAATATCATATACATCTGTGTGCTGGCAACACACACAGAGAAGACTGGTGCAGTTGTGACACACGTATCTTACAGACTGTAACTACCAAAGCATCTCACGGTCATTTATCAAAACTTTACACTTGCTTAGCAGGTCAAGAAACTCCTTGATTTACAGCACCGTACTCACAAAAGCTCACCACTGGACTCTACAAAGATACCACAAAATTCCTCTTACAATCCACTTAGTATACCCACTCTCATACGGCCAGGTCTCTTCAGGTGTGCCGATGAACAATACACAGAGCCACACGTTTGGGAAGAACGTACTGGTTCTCCCCTACATATGGAGGCAACTGATTCCTCTACAACATCCATGCCTTGCAGATTACACGCTGTCAAATCGCACAAGACAGTAACCTTAACGAATAGTGCGTTTACGCCTGCTACAAGTTCTGCACGATCATCTGGCATGGGATCATTCACGCGGTACGGTAGCCAGGTTCAGGGCAGTATACGAAATGATTAATCTTATAATGCTCACAGGCGTCGTTTCAACTCTAGAGATTATATAAACATGCATCGAATGATATGCGAATACTCATTAGTGGCAGTGCACGTGGGAGGGAACAGCTGTGATGCATATGTACACGGCATTTCACTCCAGACAATGAAGTTGGCCACGAAAATATACGAGCACGACAGCCACTAACCCGCAGAAATTCAAACCTGGCACTTCCGGAATTCAAATCCACAATGTTATACTTCTAGCGTAAATGGGAGGGAAGACCTTTAAGCCGCGCACAGACATGAAGATGCAGGCGAGTGACCACTGAGGAATAACCAAGCACGATCAACTGCGGACGGTTCTTCGTGCTATTAGTGACGGACGACGAACGTGAGCCAGGCCGATGGGGGTTGGCCTTCTGTCCCGTGCCAGAGTGGTTCAGTACGTCTGTACGTGTAGCTTTGTCGGCACACAGGCCTACAACTGGAACGCGAAGAGGATACATCAGAGCAAAGCAGAGTGCTTGGCAGTAATTGCGACATATCAAGCAGCTGCTGGGACCCCTCGCTTTTACAGGAACAGCTCTTGAGGTTGCGAGTGCGTTTCAACAACACCTTCGCTTCCCCTCTGTACCTGCATACGCATGTCATGGAGTGACCTTTACCTTTTACTTAATGAATTGGCATCTCAAAAGTCACATCACACGAAACTTGTAAAGTCCTTGAAGTGTCCAGTACGCTCATCAAATCACAGGTCACCCTGAATATTTGACGTATTAATTCCTACACAAGTGTGTCATCAACAAGGGTCGTTCTCTTCGTCTCTTTGCCTTTTCAACTGTTTCGTACATGACACAGAAAGGCACAGCTGGGATAATTCCCGACATCCTGATTTTCTACCCCTTCCTCAGTCATGCCACTGTAACTCTCAAACCGTAAGTCCCCGTCCCTAAAGCATACATCACAAAGGTCTTGCGGCCCAAACAAAACCATACTTGCATATTTACAGCGATTTACGCCATCACATTCACTTAACTGCAACAGAAGGCTTTCGCGACCCGGCCTTTGGTTTGAGATACCCTGAATTATGCGAACAACTGCACGAATTGGCGTGACGGTGGCAAAACAATCGACGGTGACCACTGAATAAATTGTCTTTTCCAGACGTGGGCACGGACAGCTCGCCCTGCTCGCCGTTGTCCTTGCACATGTCTGTATGCAGCTTAATGATGGTGAGTCCAACATGCGGCCTGCACACCAAATGTGACAGCCTGAAATACTCGCATCTTCTAAATAGAAGCTATTCGCCTAATCAGCTAATATGCATGAACTAGTACGCCAACAAGGCCTAACCACCCACCACCTATTAAACTTTTGTAACGTTATTCCTTCTAGAATATTTTACCTTGGGTGGTACTAGTGACCAAATTAGGGCTGCCCACGATGTCCCTGATTAGGTGACTTAAAACCTTTCGTATACGCTCTCTCTCTCTCTTTTGATATCGCAACCGGCAGTACCGCCACGAAGAACTTTCCAGCTAAACAACCAAATTCTCTGAGTTATTTTCACTTAGTTCTAAGAGTTTTCGTAACTTCTAGGAAGGAGGATGGATATAATTTCTTTCTCCTATGTTCCTTAGAACACTGGACAACCCTTAAAGCAAATGCAAACATGTTATGTCCCACACAGTTAATCCACCCCCAGCCATGCAATAACTACTTAAACGTAAACAACAAAGCTAACATTGAACAATTTAACAAACGCAGAAATGTGTAACAAAGGCCTACTATACCAATAATGAGAAACATACTGGCGCGTGCGTCTCCTCGTGCATGAAAATTTAAGACTATTGCTTTTTGCTTGCCCTTAATTTATCAATTCGGAATATACAATCGTAATATCTAATTACAAAAGAGAGAGTGCTCTATTCCTGACTCAATGATAGCAATGTACCTTGGACGATTGCCTAAACATGCAATACCTGAACTAAGCACGAGGTAGATCCAAGATGGCGTCCGATTCATTGTGTCATTCTTCGACTACATATTTCAAGAATTTAATGCCAGTGATCTGGCTGGTCACGAAATGAAGACTGACACAAAGATCGGTCGCTTCGGTTATATCTTTACCATCTGATCTCATCAGATACGTCTAAATCAGTACAAGTACCGAAGCCAAAACAACATACGAGTATAACCATTAAAGCATCTCTGACGTTACACGAAGTATACCAACTGTAAGAAATCAGTCTAAAAATGAAAATAACAATATGCAGACTATTAACCATTCATTACACTTTCATTTTAGACTGCTTCTGTGTCACAACTAACAAGGGTTGTATTTTTGAACAGTTAACCTCACCACTGTTACCAACGTTACCAACAAAATACTACGTGTTCATGCAACCCGTGCACACTTGGTGCCCGATAATATGACCCACTACTGAAGTAAAAAGCTTGGACGTCCCTGGCTGGACGTGTGAGAGGAATGGAAACATACCGACACTGTTAAAGGCGAAGTATAGGCAATGCACAAGAAGAACACCGCACAGCGTATGACTGGTGTCGATCCAGAGACTTATGCACATAAGGCAGACGCAAGAAGAACACACCACGACCTGGAACACCCCTTCATCTAACAGAGGCGGCGGCGGGGATCTGACGCCTGCTGAAGGAGACGTTTAATTTCGCTTCAGAAGCAAGTGAGACACTTCGAGGACGGGACAACTAATACATTTTGTGGCTCTTGGGAGATTCTGCTGATTACTCGGCAAACTCACCACATCATGAATTGCAGACGTGACTCGGACTCGCTTGGGAGACCCACACATGTACTGGATCCCAGTTAATGAAGTAACTAATTATGGATGCACAGATGTCGCTGATGTCGGTAAAATCTGGATACCACTTTATGCAGCCGAACAGCGACCAATCTGCGTTCAGTCCAGCTCAGAAAGGGTTTCTCAGCCTTAGCCGCTTGGCTGGATGTCTGACGGCACATCACATATTACTGCAAGACATTATGTTCCTGTAAGTGTTCGTAAGTGCAGAACCAATTATTTACGCGAGTTTAGAAAATAAAATGAAGTCTGAAGCCAAATCATGTTCTGTTACTTACAACGCCCAAAATACGATACCTATTTCTCCCAGACTCGTTCTGGTAGGCCTGCAATCAGTTTAACAAATCAACACTATTTTGATTTAGTTTAATTAATTCTTAGATTAACACATGAATTTGAACATATATGTTTCAGCAGATTTCGACGAAACGTGATCCACGAATACGAGTATTATTCTGAGTAGATTTCTTTCGTTTTAGGGCCGGCTTTACTTAATATTCGGAATGCCTATGTCGTGTGTGTACCTGAACGACTAAGGAATACCACGACCGCCAAGGGGACAGCAGGTAAAACGGCCGACATCATAACCGAGCCCTGGTCCAAGACCGGTGGGGGAAGAATAAACGCGTACAAAATTTCGGCGGAGCACTGACTCCGAAATAGCAAGAGTTAAGACAGGCAGTTCGCAGGAAAACATTAAGATGGAATTTATAGAAGCATGTTGTTGCGAAAGAGATGAACATGGAATTTAGATCAGGACTGTACCCAATGCCTGGTCGCTACACTCATCTACGTAATTACTGGCAAGGAGGCGTATATTTATTCTGCGCCTTAACTTCGTCCTCACCAAAGACTCTCTCTCGCTCTCTTCTACTGTAGTCAATAGGAACTACCCCTCCCCCGACATTTTTGACAAGGATTTCAGGGGAAAATACTTGATACATTTTATTAACGGTAAATGCAATTCCTTACAAAAGAATTGGCCTTAGAAAGGTTAAACCCAAACCTGATAAGACGCAGAGGATACAGACGCTGCTAAGCGCCGAATAACAGCAGCTTCTTTGCTGACAGAGAAGATATGAGACACATCGATCGGGGGAGATACGCCAGCAGAATGGAGTAGGTTAGAAGAAGATGTGAGGCGCGTTGGCTCAATAACTTTTCCCATTAACAGATTGTCTCCTTTCCGGACACTTCGACAGCCTCAAAGAAACTTCTTGCCTGGCCTGCTAACAGCTTGAGTGTGAATACCTGGACATGCGTGTTCAAACCAGAGCAACAGGACATTCACTCTTATTCGACTAGTTAAACACACACATTAAAAATCGGAAGGAAGGCAAAGTTGAAGGCAAAGTATCTCCTGTGCCCAAGCACCATGTCACAAAGATTACAACAGGCCTGATGGTTAAGCGCCAAGACAGAAAAAATTTCAAAGGAATACAATGATCGAGTTACAAACTAAGACAACGTACAGAATCTTAAAATTCCAAAGCCACAAGCAGAAGAAATGCTGCGCAAAACGTCTATCTCTACTGCATGCCTTACTTGTATAGTGTATGTCAGAGGACCACTGACGCTAAAGATGACGCGGAGTTGGAAGCAACATGGAAGAGTGAAAGCTCAGGCTAAAAACGCGCAAGTAGCTATTCAAGCTACACAACTCAGTCGCTATTAAGTAAGCATGTTATTGACACTAAGTAGCTGCTAAGCTGCAGAACATTATACACAAACAAACAAGACTTATGCGGCTTTTGACGTCCTCCTGCGGCATGACACCGCGTCACTGGCTAACCGCTTTCCGACGTTTCGAAACAACATGCTGCTAAGTCCCTTCATCTTCGAGTTTACAGATCCTTGAAGATAAAAGCAAAATGTTCCTTCGAAACATCCGACAATGACTGTCCACTGACACGACGGCATATTCCGGAGGAAAGGAGCCCTCAAACTTGACTGTGTCTCACCTGACCTGACCTCCTCAAACCGGTGGGCATGAAGCATGAAATGTCCTGAATGTACCTCAGGCTCCAAAGAACGCAGGGCGCTCTCGCCCTTCATGACATGGCGTGTCGTCTCTGAGTTGAGAACCAACACCCATACTTGAAGGGGTACAAGGGCGTGGGTGTAACATTCCACGCATATTATGTACATGAGTGATGAGCTTCATGCTCCGGTCGCTTCTCTCAGAGAGAAAAGCCTACGATCCATGTATGATACAGGCAACGTAGCGTCACATACAGTCCATACACAGTAACACACTGCCAGTAATGGAATCCCGGTACACCACTTTCGTGCCTCGAATATCCCGGAAAGTTATTTGAAGGAAGTTGCACATGGTGCCAGTCCGCTCCGCTCAGCTCTGGTCACAAATATAATAAAAGTACAAACTACCGAAGATCTGTGCACTGTTTTTGCTCTTCTGAACTCGAGTCCGGTCCAACCACACCTTTAAGTACAACCGGAGGAGAACATTTTTCCTAGGAAGGCGGACGGCAGAGTTAAGTCGGAAACAGCCCAGCCTCCAACAACCCTAACACAACCATTAAAGCCCAATGGTGACTATACAGGGGCGATGGGGCTAATTCTGCGCACTAATTTATCTTGAAACCGCGAGGTGATGTGCTGCAACCTGTCGACAGACATGATAAACTACACAATAACAACCAGGCGCCATTTTAGTACCGTTTACATGTAGTGGAAAGGAACACTGTGTTGTGTGCGTTTTCTTGTTAAATTTGGAGCTTCAAATAGTTCAAGACAAGTGCACCACTTCCTTCAGCAGGCGTTGTAATACTTAAAGTGTAATTCTTTGTAACCTGAAGCCTGCTCAGGGCTTGAATCCGCTAAAAGTGGACACACACAAAGTGTGGATTTGCCGTATGAACAAGCTGGCATAGTGGGGCACTACTGCACTGCATAGTCGCAGTGTTACCCCCGACTGTATTAACATCGTATAACGAGTTGGAAGTAAATTTACATATTGAACATTACAGTCTTCTGGTACGTAATGCAGCGTAGTCTGACGGCTAGATACCGGCGTTTCTGAGATACTTGCCGTCTGCATCTTCATGACAGAATAACAACTGTTTTTTTCTTGCCACATTATTTTCCTGCTTCCAGGAAACTGTAACATTTACTTCTCTTGGCTTGTGAAATGCGTACGGCTATATCAATACGTTAATTTGGTAACATACTTCCTGTACATGCCAAGGGTATTTGTGAGAAAAAGTACAAGAGGAAATAACACGGAATCACAGCTGTAAGCCGGACATCTTGCAGGTAAGACAGGAAGCCCTACTGCAGAATCTACAGTTCCACTGCGATTGACAACCGGATGTACGGAGATTTAATAAAGAGGAAAAGCACAGTCGATCCCAACTAAGGATGTTTATTACATACATGGGAAAGGTACTTACAACATGTCGCCCCTGTTTTGTAACAAGGGGCTAACTGCCACTTTGAGCCAAACTGAGTTATGTGTAGCGAATCATTCAACTAATGGTCCTCTATGATATGTAAAAAGATGACAACTGCATTTTCAAGAATAACCAAGATAGGTGGGGGATATCCTACCTCTCAAAGCATTTGTCATATGTAAAACGGAGCCACCTTCTTGCTTCTACTGTAAAATTGATGTTTTGTCGGTTGTCCCCTTTTTACAAAACAGGGGCAATGATTCGGCCGAAATGGACCATCGTCAGGTAATACACATATCAAAATACACAAAGAAGAATTGCTGCAGTGTAAGTTGTTTGAATTTAAATGAGATCTCACTTTTACAATCAACCATTTTCTATCGAAGAGTAATTAGGGTGTACATATATATGTGTCGTAATACTGTAGACTTTGTAGAAAGTAGATATGAGAATTTTTCTCCCAGCAATCTGTTGATTTTGAACCGTTGTAGTAGAGGTAACTGCTGAGAGATGAAGTGTGTATTGGAGGAGGCTTCGGTTTTACATATCCTTGAACGGAGCTAAGTTGAGGGTTCATTACTATATTTAGTACATTAGTATATTTTGATATATGTATTACCTGAAGATGGTCCATTTCGGCCGAAACACGTTGTAAGCAAATTTCCCATACAATATATATATATATATATATATACAGGGTGTTTCATAAATCCCTCCGGGATTTCGGAGGTCTGTAGCTCAGGAGCCAAATCACACACGGGGGATGAGAGCATGTCAGTGAAAAGAGTACATATCCAAGTTTTGAACCTACCTTACAAATGTTCAATATGCCCCCCTTTGGTGACTCGACAGACGTCAATCCTGTAATCTAGCTCCTGCCACGCACGTTCCAACATATGAACGTCGATGGTAGCAACTGCATCCATAATTCTTAGCCGAAGCTCCGGTAAATCTCTTGGTAAAGGAGGCACGTAAACACGATCTTTAACGTAACCCCACAGGAAAAAGTCACATGGAGTAATGTCGGGTGACCTGGCAGGCCAGGGAATAAGTGTTGAGTCTTCGTCCACCATGTTTGCACACCACTGCCTCCTAGCGGAGAAACGGGTAACTACGCCATCGCATCTGTCACGAAAAAACTTTTACATTTACTCTATCCGTTGGCATGCTTTTATCTTTTATATGTGGGTTTGCTACTGCACGGCCAAGCCTCTAAATCCCGGATGGACTTATGAAACACGCTGTATATATGTGTGTGTGTGTGTGTGTAGTAAACATCCTTACTTGTAATCTACGGTGTCTTTTTTCTCTGATATTATTTTATCACAACGGTATGAATCAATTTAAGAGTCCCAAGACTTGTCAGCTCGTCAGAAATACTACATTTAGCGAGGCAGAATAAAGAGGACCGCATGTGGGGAGTGAGAAGAAATTAATGAAAACGTACTGTGTGATGATAACGAGCAGGACGATACGGAAACAATTAACTAGAAGTATGTCCAGTGTGTGGTCAAACTGCACGAGACGGAGGACTGTGATACACGCGCGTAAGTTGGTCACACTGGACTCTCTCAGAATAGTGAATTTGACTCTCCGAAGAATTATGCCTTTGATATGTGCATAAAGAAAGGAAACTCAGAAGTTTGTGAACCTAGGTTGCAATAATTAATTTTGTACTTTGTACGCTTACATAACAAGACTTCAAATCCACCGTTAGTTTCTCTGATGGTAGTTCTTAAATGAAGTGATTTTCTCCATTTCCTCCTCCTCCTTCACATTCTTCATCTTCTTCTCCTCCTCCTTCACATTCTTCATCTTCTTCTCCTCCTCCTCCTCCAGCACGGATCGGGCCGAGCAACTCCCTTCCGCCCCAAAAGTTCTGTCAAGATACAACAGTGGCATAGTGACAGCGTCCATGCAAGTGCGCAGAATTGCGCTACACAATGTGCAGTTCACCCTACGGGTTGCTCAACTCTGCGCAATTGCGTTACTCATATTTCTCGCCCTTTCCGTGACCGCGTTTAAAATCAGAAGTCGTTACTGGACAATGTAGAAAAATCAGTGAAGAACAAAGTACAATGTTGGCATAACCATACATGATGATGACGTCATTTGCTTAGGGGCGCAGAACTCGACCACCTTCCGCTACGCCAACCGCTGCATTATTTTAAGAACCAATGATGACTTAGAGCGTTGCTGAATGTAATGGTAAGTAACCAGACACCGCGTACGTTGTCTAAAGTATGCACTAGTAACAATGGTCTTGGCATTTAACCCTTAGCCACTGGGGGGTAGTGGCAATTTAAAACTTCGCCCTTAAAAGGTACACAAATTCTGCATTTTGCCAGATTCTGTTTGTGTTTTTCGTATGATTCTCAGAATAAATATCGACTTTTCGCCACACATCACTTACTGACGGTCACGGTTCTTTGCGAGATACGAACTGATGTGTTACACAGTACGACTTAGATGAATGTCACCTTTCAATAATTATTATCATCACAGATTATAACTGTGATGACACCGCACACGACGGCCAGCCTGCACTCTGTAACTGTCATAATTTGTAATAAACGAAAAACTGCTGATCGAATGGTTGGAGAATATGATCAACTACAAAATCAGAAAACTTAATAAAGAGACAATTAACTACTAAACCAAACGTACAGAAGAGAAACAACAAATCAATTAGTTATGAGAGGGATGAAAGAGTGAAACAGGCATGTATCGATCTTATGTGAATTTTTAAACAAGTTATTAAACTGTAATTGGAAAACGTGAAGATTGATGATGCTGTACATGTAAAGTTATTTCATGCTGAAGAGGGCCGGAAATAAGAGGGGGTGTGCTCGAAAAAATTTCAGAAGGAAGGGCACTGGTTCGACAAAACATGTACGGAAGGACCGGGGCTTTCAGGAAATTTAAAGAAGGCGATGGTGAAGAAAGTCGAAACACAAAACGTAAAGACATAAAAAAGAACTGCAGATAAATAGTTACAATAGCAGAAAGAAGCTGAGCACATTAATGGGTCACTTTACACAGATGGATATTGAGAAAATATTGCCAGCTGTAAGGAACGCTGTGAGAAAAAGGAAACCCGTTATTGCAGTAAGACCGTAAGGATGGATAAAATATATTTACGAAATGTTGTTCACAAATAGCAATAATGTCAATATGCTCAGCATGTCAAACCTACTCGTAGATATCAGACACTTAACACAGACCTGCAAGACCGGCATTTCCACAAAGACACAGGTTACGACGGGACACCGCGTGGTACCGTGAAGAGTGGGACTGATGACGTAACTAAAGTGTTTAGCAAAACCAACGGAAGTGTCATAACCAAAGCTCAATATATACAGGGAAAGCAAATCTGCACAGTGCAGAACAATCACTCATGGTGTAAACATCGGCTATCAAAGCCGTGGGTCTCCACTTCACAAACAGGAGATAGTTAATACTGCAAAATGTGTGGAGACAGCCTTTTTACATTTTATGTTTTAATACTATACATGCATTTTAATCTGAATAATTTTAGTCATACTGTATGGCGACTGATTGTTGTAAAAAGCTAATGTGTGTGTACTTACCATTTGCTAACGTACAATACGCTGTTTATGTCTTTGTAATATTGGCTCCCTGATGACGGTTAGAATACGTAGCCGAAACATGTAGGAGCGTAAAATTGCTTTGTGCAAAGGTTGGAAATAAAACTTGTATGTATAAGGCAATCGCACGGAATATGTGTAACATTACTTATATACTGCAAAGTGTATAAGAAACGTTAACAAAATCTAGAGTAATGTATGGCAGAGGGATGTGTGGTTAACAGGGGGGATGTGTGGTTAGCAGGGGGGATGTGTGGTTAGCAGGGGGGATGTGTGGTTAGCAGGGGGGATGTGTGGTTAACAGGGGGGATGTGTGGTTAACAGGGGGGATGTGTGGTTAGCAGGGGGGATGTGTGGTTAACAGGGGGGATGTGTGGTTAGCAGGGGGGATGTGTGGTTAACAGGGGGATGTGTGGTTAGCAGGGGGGATGTGTGGTTAACAGGGGGATGTGTGGTTAGCAGGAGGGATGTGTGGTTAACAGGGGGGATGTGTGGTTAACAGGGGGGATGTGTGGTTAGCAGGGGGGATGTGTGGTTAACAGGGGGGATGTGTGGTTAGCAGGGGGGATGTGTGGTTAACAGGGGGGATGTGTGGTTAGCAGGGGGGATGTGTGGTTAACAGGGGGGATGTGTGGTTAGCAGGGGGGATGTGTGGTTAACAGGGGGATGTGTGGTTAGCAGGAGGGATGTGTGGTTAACAGGGGGGATGTGTGGTTAACAGGGGGGATGTGTGGTTAGCAGGGGGGATGTGTGGTTAGCAAAGGGGAGTGCGAAGACGTTTACAAAATTCATGGAACGCTCTGTAATAAACTATTACGGATGCCCAAATTTGCGGCAAACAGTGAGACTGAACTGTAGTTACGAATGGAGATTGGGACAGGTGAGGGGTTGGCTACGGCTGTTGTATGTGGATACTAACAGCAGTGAAATAAATTGTTGTGAATGGCAGGTGTATAATTTAAAGGTGACGAGTTGGGGAAAGAAATCCAGAGAAGGGCGCAGAAAAATTATGATTAGCAAATACTTGGCAGACTCAATAAAAAATAAGGAATGTAAAGTAATTAGATAATGAATAAACGAGAGAAAATAAAGAATTTAATTCTGGGCGGATATAGTGAAAACATTTTATTTCGACGTTTTATTATGAAATGAAAGCAAGCGGGGATAATGAGATACGCTGCAAGTTGTAAGGGGAATCAGAGGGGAGGAATAACATGGCAGAAAGAGGGGATTTGGAAACCAACAGGGATTAAATGGAGATACAAGGAAAAAAAGAATGTCCTGTATGTATGGGAAAGCAGAACGCTATAACATATAGGTATACTGGAATGTTCGGAATCGAAATGGTGCAGAGAGCAAGTTTCATGCAGTGTGTTTCATTCCATTAATACTTCTAATTTCCTAGCGATCAGCAGTAGAGTAGCCTGTTCGAACTTATCAAACGTACACACATTTCTATATCAATGACCAACGGCTTACGAAAATCTGAATGGGAACATTTGTACATAGGTAGTTAGCAACATACAGTAAATTCCATTAATAATGTCGGTCAGAAACTCCAATTGCTGAAACAGCAGCTGGATTACTGACTCTGTAAATGAGTATTCCAATTGCCTATCGGTAAGTAAATGTATCTAATTTTTCTCTTCGATTAAACAGATTCAAAAGAAACTACACAGCTGTTACTTCAAGCTAAACAGTACATGTCATGTGACGTTTCTTATTACCACGACAACGGCTACATGTTTCGGCCAGTCACCCAATCTGAATCCTGATAACAGAACTCAAGTTAACTATACTGGATATAACGTATTCACAGCATCAGTCCACATTACAATTTAGTACAAACCAGTATATTTACTGGTCAGCATCTTCATATTGCATTCGAACTGTTAGTCAGTTATGCTGCTTTTAAGACTGACCATTTGTCCCATTTTAATATTATACTTCAGACCCACACACGCGACGTACAGTCCAGAATGACAGTTCTGTACTGGCACATGCTACCACACAATATGACGTCACAGTCAATGGAGATGATTATAATTCTTATGTATCTTCAATGTTAAGTATTAACTTTACTGCTGACTCTTACAATAATCTTTTAACACATAACTCAATGTCTGTAATGGTAAACAATTCTATGTAGTGATACTGACCAGTAAATATGTTGATTTGCATTAACATATGAAAGATACCGCTTCTTTCAATGCGTTATATAACATGGACTGATGATGTGAATGCGTTACATCCCAGTACACTTAACTTGAGTGCCTGTGACAGGCTTCAGAATGGCCAACACTGGCCGAAACACGCAGTCGTCATATTAATAACAAAGATTCCAAGACATGTACTGGTTAATGTAACAATTGTTCGAATGCTCTGTTGAGAATCTGTTGAACTGCATTAACAAACACAGCGCTAAGGACCACACAAATATTTAAATGCTCATTTATTTTCGTCAGTCACCAGTATGCCTGCTACTTGGTACACACGTAAGTTTTCAAATTTTCCGGCAGGTGTTGCTCAAGCCATGGCGTTCTGCGCGTTTATACCATGCAGTATAGGGGGTTTGTTCTTAACTTTCCCAGGAAATTGCTGCCTTCAACGGGTGACAATTTGTTTCAGGTGGATGCTGAAGGGGTCGAGAGACGGATATTTGTCCAATGTATTCAATTTATTGTACCAACCAAATGCACATTATTAGTTAAATATGATTGTTAAACACGTAGCTCCGACATATTTCGGTACAACGTACTATCTCCAGGGAGCACAATATGCCAGGTTTAAAACCAATTGCCAGTGATAAGCTATTATTTACAAGGTTCTGCAGTCTGCAGTAGGCTCCATTGATGTCATTTATGTATCAAAGGAACAACTTGTATGTGCCATTCGACTGTACATGAAGGTTGGCCAAAATCCGTGAAACCTTCATATATACTCGACATATTTCATCCTCCGAATCACTTCACCATCAACATATACCAAACTATCACACTGAAGAAGGAGGGAGTAAGTACCTCCGAACGTCGGAACAAACCGTAAGACCACTAGGATGAGACATCACTACGCTGGACACAGCATTCATCGGCCTTCGCTGCTAAAATCATAATAAAGTTCACCCTATAACAGGCCATGAAGGCCCAGAAGAGGAGTAAAGTATACCTCTACTATTCCTTTAACCTCGGCGCGTGATGGGGTGGGTGGTTAACGCCACGCCCCGGCCGCTACCCGGCCCGGTACCCGTTGTACAGGAAGCTGGGTGGGCCACAGGGCCGATTTGGACGGGTCCGGAATATCTCGCCCCCACCGAGTTAGATCCCCGGACTGTCCAACCCATAGCGAGTGGCTATACCGAGTACGCCATCCCGACCTCTTAAATCGTAATGCTATTGTAAAGTGGCTATGGGTGTTGATACCTACACGTCAGCAGTCTGAAGAGACAGCAAGCAACAGCCGCTACTGTGTACACAAATCAACACTGATTTACGAATCTGAGTACGTCACGAAATTACAGCTAGTTAGGTAACTAAATTCTGACAGGGCATGAAACCCAACAAATGTCTTCATTGGAGCATTACGGCGGCTATTGTTACTTCTGGAGGGCCTACTAGGGGACTCAGTGTCGCTCCCTTTAACATTATGAAACGTCATAACATATTTCGCCTTTGTCATCATCGCTCTGCTGGCGACCAGCTAGCCTGCAGTGTCGGTGACACACTACTGCTGCCAGGCCAGGCCATTTAGGAGCGGGGCTACCGGAAGTCAAGGCAGATAGGTTAAGAGGCGCGAACACAATCACAGCACTACAGCCACAGACTCTACTTCCGGAACCTGTCAAAGGCTGCCCGGCAAGAGTGGTCCTACCAGCAGCTAAAAGTGTCGCCGGCAAGATTCTTGTATATAGCATAGCATATCTGCATACAGGGGGGCGTGAGTTTCATTATTAGGCTACAATCCAGCTCCTTCCCGATCTCACGCCGAGTCAGAAACTATTAGCCTTACACGGTACGGTACTTGCCGCTATTAGTAACGGATTTTCTTTCATGTAACTTGCTATCGAACTCGTTAACTTGCTAACTTAAATTAATCCTTTTACAGTATCGTTAAGAAAGGAAGACTAGGCCAGACCAGCAGAACTGCATACGCAAAATGTCTATATTCTTCCAACGACATACGTAATCCCTCTACATTCCTCGAACTAAACACACAAAGCAAACACGTCACAGCTGGTCTCTAGTAAGACACCCGCCTCACTTCTGACGTAACTTCCTTCTCTTTTCTTTCCCTTGGTTGATTTATAACGTTCTCCTCGCCATTCGAAAATTATATAAAATATTCATTCTCCAGCACAGCTGTCAGTTTACGAGCCAGAATTTCATTTCATCCTCGTGCTTCTCCGCTGTATTCTCAGCGGTCTCACTACCTAACGCGCACCGCCTATCCGTATTTGCAGCATCCACATTCTTGTGCTAGTTTCAATATGAGAACAGAACGTCAATTCTCGAATGAGACTGTTTTCACAGTAATCTACGTTAAAAATGATGATGATGGTAGCAAAAGTAGTGGTAATAGTAGTAGTAGCAGTAGTAGTAGAAGTCGAATAGTAGTGTTGCAAAACTTATTTATATGCAGTTCCGTTCCTACAAGCTGACACCATCAACGTCAGCAGACTGCACGACACAGACATACAACGATCCACTTCCAACCGCTTCGATTTCTTGCTCCCACCATACGCCTAAAGGCCTATTACCAATGCCGTGACGAACTGCAACTCTCAACAGTATCAGTAAAAATAGTCCTCGTTCCGCTTATAACTAAAGTGACAAGCAGCATCGATAAACAAGCACTGTAAGCTGTTAATGAAAGATGTAAACGAGTGACGTGTGTTGTATACATTAAACTTGCAAGGGCGAGCACAAAAGACCAGTAAGAAGGGATCGGGCACAAACTGAAACAGCCGCACCACTTAACAACTTGCAACAGTGAGATCTGCGCTCTTCTGGGATATTACGCAGCGCTGAGTAGTAGTTCTGTACCGACGTTTCGGAAAAAACCTATCGGTCCTGTCTTCAAGGGTCAAGAAGTCCAAGAAGAACTATCGGTCCCAACTTCAAGACCCTTCTTAGGCCTTGAAGATGGGACCGATTGGTTGTCCCGAAACGTCTGTACAGGACTACCACTCAACGCTGCGTAATATCCCAGAACTGCACAATCTCATCTAGATCGCGACGGAAGCCTGAAATCACGCAACCTGCAACCGAATTTTCTGACAAGGTACAAGACACAGAACTGATGCAGCACATCAAAACAAAGCCCTCTTCTTCTTGTTCCATGGCGTTACAGCCCGAGGTGGGCCAAAGCCTCCTTCATCGCACCACAATACCAGCTACCGTCATTCCGATTTTCCCACCAAGCATGTGTACGCGCTTGTCACTTGTCCAGTTGCTCATAGCAATATTACACGTAGATGTAGATTAAGGCAGTTTAGCACTGCATCGTCATCGAAATCATCAGCATCAGCAGCAGCAGCAGCATCACGTCTTGGGCGATTCAGTAGTCCAGCCTACCATCTACCATAAAGCGGAGGTGAGTGCTTGCCCCCACCTGGCCGCCATAGCAGGGAACCTGGTGGCAGAGGAATAATGTAACGTTTAATCTCCTCTTTTAATCCGCTGTGGCCTCACTCCAATTCTGCAGATACACCAGCGGGTAACTTGGTAACTGCCTACAGAATACGTCTTTACCAGCCAGCAGTTTTAACGTCATTTTCAGCGCAAAATAACCAGCGTACGAAGGCCATGTCTCTTTCCCCCGGCCACAAATCAACATTACCCCTCACCCGCAATTGGAATCCACAAGCCACACGACCGCTACCCTGGCCTCTGTTATCTGCACGTCACATCCTCTTCCCGCAGGTCGCAGTTCGTGTGCAATGACTTGAGAAATGGCGGGCCTGCCGCTTGGCTGCTTACTGGAAGAAAGGTGTCATCTATTTAACGTAATCCTCGGTTCCACCGAATCCCACATCCGTCTGCTGTAAAGGGGACTCCATGACACTAACACTTACACGCTTCAAGTATTCGGAATCGTGGCAGAAAATGTATGCCCGTCCCTTTAAACTGAATTACACAGTAACTTACGCCAATAGCTAAAGCAATTTTCTATTGTATCATACGTACATCAGGGACATAAATTTCACCCAAAATGCCGTGCAAAGTCGAACAGGTAACGTTCTAGTACCTAAACGCCAAAGCTCAGCTTGCATACGGTCGTCTACCAGTCTGGTCCCTCTCCCTTCATCACAGTCACAATACGAACACAGACAGGGCAGTCCTATTAAGACCTGTCACTGAGCAAAGACGATCAGATCCAGCGGGTGCCGGGTTCAACGTATCTAGAGTAAAGCACGCGGAACTTGAAGATGACCAACTTAACAATCCAGCGCTATACTCCTTCAGCGCACAGTGCATAGACACAGAAGTGACTTTAATTTGTCTTAAAACAAAAGGCCGTGACGGTATAGACCGTCATTTAAAGCACAGTGGTTACTATAGACACCACCTAATTTCACATTAACAAATACGCATATTGCCAGCAGAGTAATTTAGGCGTATCGTACGGTTCGCAAAATAATCGCGATAATTTCCTTACACAGTATTGGCTGACTGGTCTTTATTCTATAAAGTGTTTTCTGTGACGTAAAATCTGAATAATTATGTATTATTTGTTTATATGGATTCGAATATTAATGTCTAGCTGTAATGCAAGGTTATTGCGACAGGAAGAAAGAACCAAGATCAGTACGTCATGTTACATAAGATGCAGTACGAATGCGCAATATCATTTACTTCACAAACACCATGGGCAAAAGACGCAGGGTGTTTTGGGGGTTCTTTCTGAGGGTAACGAACAAATTAGGTGACAGTAACGATGTGCAGGGTTCCATAAATTTCGCAGCGTGATATAAAGCTCTATCATTGGATGACTTAACTCTAGTTATGGGCTATTCACGGTCACCAAGTGCCTCTCCCAAGCTCAACCTGTTGAAATACATTAAGTTCTCTACTGTCTATCTGAAGCAGACAATTTCTCTACCTCGCTTCCCCGTAATTCCACGCGGGACATTACAGCTGACGTAATCTGGACCGTGTATAATGTATTCAGATGTGTCGCCAACGCTGCAGAGCGGAAATCTCTCCTATATTGTGATGACGCATTCCTGAATCACACAGCAGCGCCATTCATTGTCAAGTCGACAGACTCCTACACGGCAGAAAGGTAGCTAGCACCATCGTTCCCTAAAATAGCCCACTTCCAACGCTTGCCAGAATAATGCCACAATTACCTCCTTTCCCACGAATCCTCGCTTTAAAATCAATTGCAGTATTCGGTAAACGACATACACGAAGGACCATTCAATTCTTTCTACACAAGAAACAAAAAGTTATTCGTGGCACAGCGCACCCGAACTAACCCTCATTTCTAAGAACGTTCATGCAGTACAAACATCATGACCTGGAGGTCTAATTGTCTTCATACAAAGGTGTGGATTCTACCTACAGTTTCACATTTAATATGTAAAAACTGAAGCAACCCAGACTACAGTTTTGATTATAGTTCTGTATTGCTGTAACACACCCTTAACTTTAGGGAAGGACACAAGTTGAGAGGTTCTGAGAACGGGAGGCTAAGAAGAATATCTGGACACAGCAGAAGGGCCATAACTGTAGGACAGACATGAAGACAGACCAGCACAATCAGATGTTTCGTAATTCGTACCGATCACAAAGTATCATGACATCTGTACAATCAAGGACTGCAGCATGTACGGCACAAACCAGAAATGCACACAAAACTTTCGATGGAAACCCGACGAGGGGAAAATATTAAGATGGGTTTCAGAAACCAAAGTGTGAGCGTGTGGGCCGGAATCGTCTGGCTCAGAACAGGGCCCAGTGCGCGGCTACAGTACTGTTAGTACCAACCCCCCCCCCCCCCTCTGTTGATGAAGGACTTCTCCAAGGCGCATGTTAATGTTATCTTCCATCTCCTCGTCCTTACAAAAATGAACCTCCCCCGCCACCCACATTCAGTAGGGCCCCTTCTCACTGCACGCTCCATCACAAAGCCCCGTTCTGGGCAATGCAATATATTAAACTGCTTACTCACACCTCCTTTTAGCTTCAAGTTTTCCGCGGCAATTTGTCTTCAAACACTCACAACTTATTTTCTTCGATAAACGCTATGGCAAGACTGATACTGAAGGCTAGGACATGTCCGCAGGGCGTAACACTTCCGGCGCGTTCGCTCTGTTGTTGTCATTATTCCTACTTCATCTACTACTCATCAATACTTTCAATGCAACCTCAAAGCAGTAACTACTGTCATTTGTTTTGTTTGTTTGCTGTGTCGGCCGAATAATATCACACCCTCCGAAGTATCGTAGTGCCTTCACCTGCAAGGTCTCTCATGTTATGTTCACATCTTCAACTGCTCCTCCGGCTCCCATGGCGTGTAACTTCCCTTAAACGGCGAGACATCGTGTTTGCTGTACTTGTCTTGCGAAAGGCAAGATGTTTATATCATCGACTGCTACTTATGCCTCAATTCGTGTCTGACAGAAACCACAGGGGTAGGATCTGTTTCTTACGGTCTCTCCTACTTTAATGGCTGAACTTTCCTTCACGTAACGAGTCTCAAGATTCAGAAAGAAGCCTACGGCGGTCATGCTTCCCCTATTCTAACGACCCCAGGCGCCCGTCACATCGCAGTAGGCCCACCCACACTTCACAAAATAGGCTCACCATATAGAATTTAGGCTTTTCATAATCGAAAAATAATGGTAACTGGCCACATCAGTGAACAAAAGAGACACACTCCTTCATCAGTTGCTTTCACTTCAAAAATGACACCACATTGTAGCATTAAAATATGTAATACATTCAGACCGAGCCTAAAATACGCGCCGTTGGGCTCAGTTAACTCACTGGTGAGTGAAAAAGAGCCCTGGCTATAGTATTCAGTTTTGACTTAATTTCGTATCCGTTCTGAGCACAAAATAAAAACACAATTCGAATTTCTTGTTTGTCCGTCCACACGTATGTTCATATCCGAAAGTATGCAACGGATTTCGATAAAATCTGGCACAAGTAATCTGTGCTAAGAATTTAATGGAAATTTATTATGTGCTTTTACTGTCCTCTTTTGCATAGGACCAAGCATTAACGTATCATAACTGTTCACGGATGGCAGAGTGACATCTGGAGCCATCCTACTGTAGTAATGATGGCAGGCGACGGGGGGCTTAGACCATTAACGCTTTATATAGTGAACTTGTGTCATAAGGCTCCTTAGTCACAAGCACATGAAAGGCTAACAGAACAATGGGGTGTGATCAGCGTCAAATTAATTTAAGTAAAAGCAACCTAAATCTCTAAGACTGTTGATTTTTTTCCAACAGTGCAGCTGAATTCCTATACGTCACAGACAACACGTTAGAATATGTATACATATCGTAACAAATACGGCGCTTTCTTTCCCATGATGCCTCTATATATGTTCAATTCGTTAATGGTAACGTATGAAATGACTTAGAATCAAAATTCCTTTCATCTCGAAAGCCGTTAAGACCTTAAACGTTAACTGAGTACAAAAGGCTTGTTTTCATTTCCGTCTTCAACATCTCTTATACACAATTTCACCCCGACAAACATTTAGCGACCTGCACCCGAGATGCCCGCATAAACGCGTGCAGCCTTCACGGACATTGTGCGTTATTCTTATTTGATAACGCCTCATTAGCACCTTTCATGGGCAACCCAGTCAGTTGTTCCACAGCTGTTGCATGCGTAAAGATATGGCAAAGTTGACGAACGCATTTTTTTTTAAATTTCTCGTTGAGAAAGAGCGGACAGAGCCACAGTTAGCCTACGTAAGTCGCAGTATGGGCTGCCTTTAAAAGTAAGACAGTGAACACAATATAAATAAAAGTTAAGCCGCACCCTGATAGTCAAGCAGTTACATGCAAGTTTCTCAACGTGCAAAATTTGTTGCGAGCAAACTTACAGTACAGACCAGTATTCAGCTTATTTGAAGAGTTAATATTAAACGTTACACAGTGTCGCAATTCAGGCGATTGATGTAGAATTTTCAGCAGCTGCATCCAGTCAGCCACAAAGGCATTTAGGTGAGAGTGATTTCTGCAAGTATGGCTCACGTCTGCCAGCCAGTTATCTCAATAGTTTATAAGCACTCCCCGATACCCACCACTGACATGTACTGCAGACTATTCACCACGACCTCGACCCTCACTTGTGACCCGTCACTCGTCTGAAGCAATGGTGAAGAAGGTAACTCATAACATAACGTTAGGCCTAATGACTAAGGAACATGATCAATTTGAAGTTCCTTGTCTGGAGCTGCCGCACTGTATTTCCACGATGCAAGCCACGCAACACAACCTCGCTTACACACAAAGGTCAAACGTCACGTCTCTATCCTTGGTTGCAGCTACGTATGTAATGAAGGATTCTTATGTCGGACAGGCACCGAGCGGTGAGTTGCACGACGAACTGGGACCATCAGCTCGGTCGTAAATGCGGACTGTGAAAGAATCAGGCGCTCCACAGCTGCAGGAATACGTTCTGATTAGAAAGGGAGATACACCTATGCAGAGGTTCTTCAAAAGTTAACATATTATGACAGAGTGTTCCAGTTAAACGGGTCAACAGTGTCTCATTAATACCGTAGGCCTGCTTTTCCCCAGATGTGTGCAGGTAATGGAATTACAGGTACACGAAAGAGTAAAACGAATACTAATGCCTGTTTCGCGATACCCGACAACGGACATGTGGAATTCTATGAAGTAAGACCTACTCGTGAATCAGTCACTCACAGTTATTCGGATGAATTCTCTCAGTACTGAAGTAGCCCAGTTCTGTCACAAGTAGATCTCGGTCTATGACAGTCCTCAACACTCATTATGGTTCCATTTAAACGCAACAATAAAATCCAAGACATACAGGAGTTAAAAATTTAAGTTTCAGAGACCTGCTCAACGTGCATCCTGATGACGGAAACACCGCGGGTATCCGAAACGACAGTTGCAATTTAACTCTGAGGCGGCTGATCTCCCGGCAAGAGTTTAGTGTATGTGTGTACTGTGTAAGCCCGATATCTTACAAGACTACTGAGACGAATCTTGCAATCACCAATTTATCGTTTCTGCCAAACTTTATAAATATTTAATTTAAAACATTACACGAAAGTTGGACTCGCGACTTACGATAGTTTAACGACTGCTGAGAGTTCTTAGACTGGCCGGTCCACATAGCTGTCATTCACACACAATTCAATGCTGAATGCCAAACAGAAGTTCAGAGCGAGCATGGTGTTCTGCAGGAAAAACAAGTCTGTTGTTGCAAATCTCAGTAGAGGAGCATAATGGTAAATGCAACATACCAATTCAAACGCTTGGTGCAAAAACGGTATAGGCATATATTAACTTCTTGCTGTGTAGTGAGACATACGTACCAACGTTTCGGAGAAACCTACCGACTGCGTCTTCCGAGTGGCAGACTGAAACAGGAGGGATAAAATGTCTTGTGATACAGGGGCGGTATGACCGAGACAGAGGCTGTGAGCAGTCCAACGGAAACCGTCAGCCGTCACCCCTAAGATAAAGGCACTACGTTCATCCAAAATGTCGTTGCCTATCTACCACACTATGCGGACACATCACAGAAGACCATAAACGTAATGATAATCTGAAACCTCGCAACGTGTAAGCTTCATCTCGCTTATTCATCGCAAAGACCAGTGGGCTTTCAACAGTTATGTAACGTAGCAAACGCTGGGCCAGGTTTCATGACTCTCGTCTGTACACAGATACGGTGCGTAACGATACTGCCTCGTGGCAGGACTATGTGAAGCTTTCAGGGCCAGTGACTGTAATGGATGCGGTCAGCCCCGCGTGATGGAGTCACAGCCAGCCCCCGAAACGTTATCAAAGCAATAGCACACTTATACGGCTCATCGACTGAGCAAATTGTATCCAATTATGTAGCACCTAAAGTCTAGTCTACTTCAACGCACAATGTTTTAGTAGACATATATATTTTCAGGGCCTACAAGTGTCAAGACAGTACTGATGTTGCTTCGAGTGACAAAAGATAGTCACAGACGGCAATACAAATTCCGCAAATCACTAATGAAATACACAGTGGCTTTTACCACCGACTTGAACCCCCAGCTGTCACACGAAGTCGCGGTGGATGCAGTCTTTCTACACGATAAAGATGCTGTGCTCTGGTCAGCGATTAAAGGTACCCCCTGTATTTGGGTATGCAGATAAACAAATGCGCACGCATGCACACACACACACATATATGCCTATACACCTAGCCTTTGTTATATACAAACGACACTGACCCACAATGAACTACGACACCTTTGGGGTTTCCCCGTTTTCGCACCCAGCACATGATACTACCTTGAACACCACAAAGCTAGATTTTGCGTTTCGCTCATTATCACCTCCCGCAGAACAACACTGCAAGGCGTTTATTACGACATCCTGCAGTAAAGAAAAATCCAGTGAATGACGTTGACACTGAAGAGTAACCGAGGTGTTGCATGGCGCTGGTAATGGAATGAATGTTATGGTGCAGCTATTGAGCCGTCTGACTGCCTTCAATGCATCGAATGGTCTTAAGACGGAACCGAAAAAAATCTCACCAGTAAATGCAAACCCTTCAGTTGCCACTTGCGACTGTATGGGTCGCAGCACTGCACTACTGGATTGGTTGCACTCTACACCGACAGAGTGCAGGATGTGAATGCACGTACTTTACCTCCGTAACTGCTAACTGAATGCTGACTGTGCCCCATACTAGAGGATGAACACAAAGTTGTTGGGTGTACTTCATTTTAGTTCGATGCAAATACACGCCGAACCCTTACTAGCCTGAAATACAAATCAAACCTCGTTACTACACGCACACCACTTTGCTAAATGTGTTCTTTGAGTAACCGGCTTACAGATACTGTGGACGTGCAGCGTCTCGGGCATATCCTCAAGGCCGTGTTTGTAATTAACTCATAATGGCCCAGTACGTTTATGGTCCAATGTGCACAGATGACAAATGCCTATCTCTAGCAGTTCATCAATCACTACCACACAACCAAAAAAGAAAATATACACTTCACGCAAGAGCCAATTTATTGTTTTAAGTTGTAGAAAAAACAAGATAACAACTTGCATCTATTTCCAGAAACTGTCACAGTCAGTAGCCTACATGAAGTGGCACTAGTATCGCTCCCACCTCACAAGTTCGCGCGTCCGCCATGTTGTTATTATTGCCTTTAGCGAATTAAAAACTACAAAGATGACGTAACCTCTAACGACATAATGCGCACAGTAAAACTCGGTCAGCTGCAGCAAACGCTCAAACAGAGGGGCAGGCAAGCAGACGTATCATGACCTCACAACCTGCCCTGTTGTCTTTCAGGCACACAAGCAGGCTACAACTTCCTAAAAAACTTCTCAAATTCTGCATGCATCGCCTTCATACTACTAGCACGCGAAAGCCAAATGGCCCTGTTATTAGCCGCTGTGGTTTTCCCGTACTGTAACACGTAGCGTCATTATTACGTAAACGACGCCGTTAACTGCACAGCTTATAAAATGGCGTCGAATGACAGGATGATGCTGAATGACTGCAGTGGGAGCGGTCGTGGGGTAAGTACTGTAATCGACTCAGGAGAACGAATTTGGCTATCGCAATTTTTTCATAGAGGAGAGTCAGACCGGCAGGTGTTTACGTACTGCAGCTAAAAACAAATAAAAAGGGGGGATGCAGTGCAGTTGTGTTTTGTGCGTGATAGTGAATACTATTATTTTTTGTTGTGTTCTGTCTGATCAGAGCTGTGCACAGTTTGGTTTTAGGTTTATTTTAAAATGGACACCTCACAAATGCCGACCCGTGGAAATGGTAAAACCGTTCGCAGTGAATTCTGGGAAGTAATAAACTATGTGAGTTGCTTGTGTAAACAAGAAGCAGCGGTGAAAAGTCTGATTGTACCTATCTGTCGTGCGGTCGGTCGAAATAACAGCAAGGGACTGTGGTGTATGAGTGACAACAGACAGAACATCAGAAAGGGGAGCAAACAGAGAAATGAAGGAAGCCTTCAGAATACCGCACGAAAGGAGAGGGCACGGAAACCTCAAAGAAACGTAATGACTGACTAGTCTGATTTGTGTGTGGTCAAAAGACCAGCCGTGGACTTCTGTATTGGAAAGAGTTTTTCCGACTTTTAAAAAAAATCAGTATATTACAGGAAAAATAAACATTCCTTGAGGCGAGCAGTCTCTAAGGAGAATCTGCAGAGAACTGGCTTCAGATGACGAAAATGCAAAGCAAGAGAACGACTGTGGTCAGGAACTACGTATTACTGAGTGGAGCTGCAGTTACTTGCTTAAATTAAATGAACTTCGATCTGGAGTGAGGGAGACACGGACAGACAGCAATCTGACATTTAGAAACTTCTGGCGAACAGACGAAGTGAACGGAGTATCAGCAAATGGCAGAGCAGTAACCAGACAAAATAGCTCCGTCGCGAGGGATGCAGGAGCTTACTGACAAAGCAGGATCAGTGAACGGCGACTACCACGGCCAAATGAACAGCTCCAATTCTGAATAATGGATGAACGAAAAATTAATCCGACACATGACAGAGAAGTCAGTGGTCGGTTCCGATGATGGACCACACCACGGTGTTCATGTCGACAAACCTCCAAGCAAATGCCCAGTGAAGGCTGGATCATTTCGTGGTTTCGGAGGCAGGGGGTGGCCTATCATGCCACCGTGATGAAACTTCAGCCGTTCTACAAGCTGACTGATTTGAAATGGCAAAAGAAAAGACCTACATGACTGGCCACATTCTGAACACAAGCGATCACGTGGCCCTCAGAATCCCCCCCGACAACTGCGAGCTCAGTCCAGCTGAACTACACCGGGATACAGTGACACCTTTTATTACATCCAGCAATGTTGGTGCGGCATTCTCTTTAAACTGCGCGATTTATCCGACGCAGGAGTAATTTCAGTAAGGTGAATGGCTAGGCCAGTGGTTCTCAACGTGGGTCCCCCAGGGGGCCACACCAAACTTCTAAGGGGCCACAGGAGAATGACGGAAGATTAGGGGGCCACAGTAACCTTTGGGTGGGCCACCGAAACTCCACTGCCTGAATAAAATATTTCAAATTTAAAACTGAATCAAAGGTTCCCTTCCCCCCTGCATCCCCCGCAGCACACAAGGCAAAGTTGTATTTTTCGCTTTTCCCACATCTTATCTGATTCAATCTGGTTTCTGTTGGGTAACTTATTTGCTGTCAAAAGTACGTAACCGCCTTGATGTTGTGAAGAGAGATAATCTTAGCTTATCACTAACCACACAGCAACTGGGCATTCACTTACTTGCAAGTGTTCATCAGGCCCAAGGAACACACTGAATATAATGCCAGTTATTAACAGAATAGTTTTACTTCTATAAGTAAGCAATGTGTTATACCTAAGCAAAATATTAAAAAAAATACAATAGTGCAAATTAAAGTAATATAAATATAGTCTAATATATAAATCAACAATGTGGAAATAAAGTAATTTCTTTTTAACAAAAAGCAGTGTTTACGAAGGATGGGGACAGGACCACACAAATAAATCACTCAAAACGGGGCCGCAAGCAATAGAAGGTTGAGAAACACTGGGCTAGAGTACGGTCACCATGTGAGGACAACTGAACAGTGTACTATACAAAGGGCAGCGTAAATTCTGATGTTATGGATAATATCGTAATATCAACCCCAGACTGACAGGCTTTGTCTGAAGACGCAGAGGATGCGTCGATTTCATCCCGAAACACAAATCCATAAAACAAAACCATGAGCTACCATCTCCCATGGATTAGCTTCTGAGTACGTACGCAGACGTTCAATACGAAACTGCACCTAACTGCTAAACTGCAAAAACCGTCAGTGTCATGAGAATGTTTCGATAATTCTAACGCGTAATTCGTCAAATGAATCTTATTTGTTACAAGGATCTGCGTTACGCAGTGACAGACACCAACACCCATATGCTTTCCCCCATACTTCTGGCCTGGGTATAAAGGACCCCACCCTAACTGTAAAGATGGAAGTCGTTCTCCTGAATCGAGCACAGTACTTGGCTCGACAGAATGTCGGCCAGCTGGATACAACCAGGAGTGCGTATTACGTTGAGAATCTATACGTACAAACAAATCTAAAATTTAGTACATATGCACATATATTTCTAAATAGCATGTCTCATTCTCTGTGACCATTAGGGCCATTCATTTACTCTCACACGTTTAATAAAAACGGCCATAGTTGTTAGTTTTCATTAATATTAGCAGAAAGTAATTTTAAGAGAAACTGTGTATTAGAATTGGGCCTATTTGTTTGCGCCAGGGTTTGGCGAACAGCTTTACGTCCTGTGTGCAGTATGCCTGTTACACACACGCACATACGTACACACGCTTCAGTCCCAAAGATAAACGATTAACTTGAAATATAAAAAATACATAAGTGTTGTACCAAACGACAAAATGTATTCGCAACATACCACTTTACTTGCAGTAGTTGAACACGTGTCGTTGAATAACCACAGCTGTAGTGTTCGTACGGGAGGCACGCAACCTCCGTGCTATCGATCTTTCCCTCTTGTTATCACAGCAGCCCCAGCCCAGCCTCCTTACTAGCATCAGGCAACCAGTGACACGGCAGATCACAAATTCCCTACTCCAGGGTTGTACAGCCACCGTTATATTTCACCTATGAAACATGAGACGTAGAAAACCACAAACATGCCCACGGATGTATATATCAAGCATCTGATTGTTTAAAAACTCTAACATGGCGACAGTGTTTTCGTAAAACAAGCGTACAAATGGATCGCTGCGTGGTGTAACTGCGAGCATTGCTGGTGGCCACTCTAAATGGACGAAAGCATTTGTTGCGAAGCAGATGTGATAAGGACATTGGCCGAACCTGCTGTCGCATTTACAGTGCTATCAGACCTAGGGGGGGAAAAATCAATAAATTACAAACACCACACACGTAATAAACACCACACGAAATGCTGCACCCTATATTTAACCACTATGGTACAGCTTTATCTACAAACAACAGCTGTTGTTAATTTGCATGCGATAAAGTTAGCAATCAGTCCTAATAAAATACACGGAATTCATTACAGTTAGGATGTAGATCATTCAATAATAATAATAATAATAATGATAATTATTATTATTATTATTATGCAGTCCATATACAAACCACACAACAGACGGTGACATCCGTACAGCATCTGCACCATCTGATGCAGAAATGTACAACGTGCTTTCGCATACCCACTGCCAAACGAACGCTTAGTATTAACCGACTCCATGGAGTCCTGCAACTCGTCAAGAAATTCCTAACCCTTTAAGCAGCCCGAAGTTGCGTCACATTTTTCACCAGAGTGCGCCACTGAGCCCTACCCCAAGCCACGGCAACACTACGATCACGGTCGGCTGACGGTCCTACGGTAAGGAAAAATATTCTTTGCCTGCAATTCAATGCCTTTTCGTCAGGTACCGTGCATTGAACATGGTCGCAGGTTTGAACACGCCTAATCAAACACAGTTCGCTACGGGCTCGACTGTCAGTGGATCGAATCCCGGTGGGGGCGAGATTTTCCGCACCCGCTCATACCGGCCCTAGGGACCACCCAGCCTCCTATACAATGGGTACCGGGTCATTCCCGAGGTAAAGCTGCCGTGGCGTGGTGCTGGCCGCCCGCCCACTCACCCCCACATAGCGCCGACGTTAAACAAAGAGTAAAGCTATACCTCTATCCCCTCTGGGCCTTCATGGCCTATTCCAGGATGAAATTTACTTTTACCTTACTCAAACACAGAGAAGAATATGTGACCTGCTCGTCACCGCAACGTGAATGTATAGTGCAAATCGGGCCACAAAATCCATTTCAATATTCCGCTTCCATCTACGTCTTCCCGTCTTGAGTGGTCTCTTCATGTTCCCCGCTTAAAATTCTGTACTCATCCTATGTAATTTTTTTTTCGATGAGGGGTTCGTGGTGAGGACCACCCACTGTCGACAGTTGTCAGAACAATAGTTACTATTACGAGGAAGAAGCTGAAAAGGAAAAGAAAAAACTTACAAGCGTCACTTTACACCAAATGAACGCTCCTGTCCCGAGACACTCGCGGCTGTTAGTAATCCAAAGGCCATTTCACAAAGCTTCGTGACCTCTTACTGTGCATCATTTGTCTGATGCACATTTTCCCTACCTTTAAAATTACCAGCCGTAAGCTAAAACGAATTACTCCACAGCGCAGCCACGTGGCTTACAGCATTTTTTATCAGGTCTCCTAAATTCACTGACATGGTACACCTTTGAAGTCTCTTAGTCCAAGGCCAACTCACCCTGCAGCTGACAGGGTTTCTGCCTTCGCTTCCAGTCCCAATGAGGCTCATGACCAGATCTTATTAAGTAGTGAGTCCAACCACTGCGGTCGTAGTCGCCTGGCGAGAGAGCGGGATTCCCTCGTGGCCGGTCCCTGAGTTTTTGTCGAGTACACTTATTTGAAAGAGAATTAAGCGAGTGGCTTTGTAAAGCAGATTATGCCGCATGTCACTCAGCTAATCTGCATACTCGTATACCGGCAGGTTAAACACTTGAACCGTCTAAGTGTGACCGCCGCCAGGTTTTAGCCTTTTCTACTTCCCGTGTTATCCAGCGTTACGAAATTTTTATACTCATGATTTTGTTTGACTTCTGCTTGCTGCCTGCACAATTCTGTGATTAAATAATAAATGTACCGCATTTTCAAAGCCACATGCAAATCGCGGGTCGCTGTACACTTTGGAAAGACGCCAATCGTGTAGACCGTTTTTGTTCGCGTACCCCCAGATATAATTTATCTTCAAATTGGTATCCCCAAAGTTGTTTGTGCATAATTCAAGTTATACATAGTCTATAATCTACATCTAAAACAAGTTAAATAAATTACATCCAAAATAATGTATTAAATAATAAGTTTTAAATGAGAAAAAGGAGAATCAAGCTATTAAATAACAATTATATTAATGCCTATCATATAAAAATTAATAAAGGAACAAAGGTATTTTAGCAAAGCAAAATTATATGATTAAATATTTTATCAATTATTAATTAATGTGGTTCGGACCTGTTAATGAGATGATTGAGCTTGTTTCTGGCACGCCAGCACCTCAGTTCGGGGACGAATCTTCGTGAGTGCGAGGATCAGAGCTGGTTCTGGGTTCAGTGCGGGGAAGCCTTGCTCACACAAATACGTTGATGGGAGTGGCACGAGGTGTGAAATGACAGCGTCACTAAGCTACTTGAACTCTTTGCGAGCAACAAACCAAAAGTCGCGGATTGACATGTTTTCGAATTTTATTTTCAGTGAACCGTCAACAGTCATTTCCAGCAGGCTTTCTTTTAATTTTAAGAGAATATCAGAGGAATTTATGGCGATGGTATAAAAAGGGTTTTATAATCCAATCTTGGGGGTTGCCTTCTCTCTCAATTTCTGGAAAGCATTTCAAAAATTGTATCCTGAGATTTTCCAATTGGCATTTGATTATTTCCAAAACGCCATCAGTAATGCTAACTTAATTTTGTTCAGTAAGTTCAAAAACATTTGGGAAAACTGCAACATTCCCATTGTGGCTAACCCTAAATTTGGCCCTGATTATTCAGTGTTTATCATGAAATAATATATTCATTTTTTTTTAATTTTACGTACCCCCCCATGATGTCTTCGCGTACCCCTTGGGGTACGCGTACCCCAGGTTGAATACCACTGTTGTAGAGTACATAATTTTGCAGGTGCTGTAGAGGCAGGCCTAAGTCATTATAGATCTATGGAGAGTTAATTTAAAGGTTGCTCTCAATTGCTCAGCGTTCAACAGGGAGTACACCAACAACTGCCCTGAAATGCCTGGCTTCGATCGACCCTACATGTACTTTTCTTGTAAAAGATCACACAGAGATATTTGACGTGCGTTTACAAACAGGATGTTGCGGCCAGTCAGTGTAAGGTAAGTCCCGACCATGCGAGTGGCGTGGAGGTAACGCTCTAGACTTATAGTCGGGAGGTGCTGGGTTCGAATCTCGGTCCACACACTGGCTCACCTGACGGGATTCACGTAGTTTTCTTCATGACACCCAGCAGAGTGCCGGGCAGTACCCCATCTTCCTTCTAGCCTATATAATTTGCAATTCAATCACCATCCTGCCATCGACTGTCATACAGTACGAGACACCAACAGCCTTCCAATGTAAAGCACAAAAAACATTCTATGGTGACAAAAAATCATTTCTCGACCACAGACAAGTCATACTGCCTATGAAATTTTAAGTTCCTGGCAGTTCTACCTGACACAGAACTTATTCCGGTCGCAACCACATGTTACGGGGCAAACTGCATGGAGTTTAGAGGCGCATACGACACGACTGAATAAACAAGCCATACTACAGCTAATATTCGACACTGTAATGGCACAGATATCTAGCAGGAGCCTCCAGTGGAACCGCGTTCAAATGTCTTCTGGCAATTCCACAGCAGCAAGCATACTCTGAAACAACGTTTCAATGAACCTAATACCAACTCGTGAATTGTCAGCACAGCGCATGTGCAGCAACTAGGCTATAAACATATAATTCGTGACACCCCGTTATGTAGGAACTATTCAATGGACAACTTGCTCAGGTATGGACTACTGGTTACGACTACGTGAAGGAACAGTTTGAAGCTATGTGACAACAGGTATCAGGCGCTCCGAAATGTGACTTCCGGTATCAGACGCTCCGAAATGTGACTTCCGGTAGCAGAAGCTCCGAAATGTGACTTCTGGTAGCAGCCTCTCCATAACGTGACTTTCGGTAGCAAATGCTCCGAAATGTGACTACCGGTAGCAGATGTTCCGAAACGTGACTTCCGGTAGCAGACACTCCGAAATGTGATTACCGGTAGCAGATGATCCGAATTGCGACTTCCGGTGGCAGAAGCTCCGAAATGTGACTTCTGGTAGCAGCCTCTCCATAACGTAACTTTCGGTAGCAAACGCTCCGAAATGTGACCTCCGGTAGCAGATGCTCCGCAATGTGACTACGGGGACCAGACACTCCGAAATGTGATAACCGCTACAATACACTCCGAAATTTCTTTCGGTGAAGGTCCCACATCAGTCCTTGCAGCTGTGCAGAAACTTCATATATAAAAGCGCAGCATGTAGGCATCACAATAATCAGAATCGTTCGTACAGACCTATCAGACTGCAAGGCATTACGTCCCCAGAAACCTTGTATCAGTTACTAACGATCCTTCTGCAATGGCTGCAGCATTACATTGCAGAGGGAGAACTGTGACAGCGTCGCAGAGCCGGGAGGCTTGTGCCCGACGTGTAATGCGGTCCTGTACATCTGCTTCTCTATTAAGGCTCAACAGCATGTCACGAATCCAAACACAGTATCATCCCTAGGGACACAGGCTTAGTAGACTGGCAGGAAGGGGGTGTCGTCGGGAACTGCGTCGCATCGGGGCAGAGAAGTGTGAGGAGGGCGATGTCGCATATAGTTTCAGTTATTAGGAGGGTCCTTAATTGTACGGAGCGACGCGAGTGCCAGCCAAGACTGCAGCGCTCACACTGCATAGAGCCCGTCCAAGAAACACAGAACAGCAATTCAGTGTCTGTGAGTCTTGCCCTTTTTGAGGTACACTACAACACAGCGCACACCACAGGGCAGTACTCCGTACAAGTTCCTCACAATAAATTCCGTATTATTCAAGAAACCGGCGGCTGGGTACCTTCTTCACAAATCGCCTCCGCTCGACCTTAGCAGTTCAGTTAATTCTGAATGTCACACTCCACACCGCCAAGATCCAGTCTGACTCATCTGTCCATTTAGATCCACCCAGGTCGCCCAAGCGGTCTCGTAACTTCAAACAATCAGAATTTTGTATTCATTTCCCAAACGTGCACTGGACTCGCTTCTCCTACCTTTCCTGTTACGTTATGTTTTTATTCATATGTATTCTTACACATTTACTGCAACGCCGATATACAGGTCTAACTCACGACATTTTCAGAAATAAGTAATAAATTAAAACAGTGAGACAAATATGGCACTAAAATTAATCCCATTCACTCCCAGAAGACGCAAGTGTAAGAACTACAGCAAAGTACAGAAGTCATAACCTTATATTTACAGACTGTCAGAACACAGAAGCGTAACCAAACGTTTGTCAGAGACATCTACTGACAGAGTATCATACTGCACCACCAGTAGCCTACAGACACAAATACTCCAGCAGCACCGGTAGTAAGAAGACAAAGCACCAGCCAATTAACACAACGTTTGAAATACCGTCACATTTTTACACGACAAGGAATTCAAAATGCTCCAATACACCACAATGGCCCTTTGACAAGGCAAAGCAATGTATTAGCAAATTAAACTCGCTTATCCGAAGGCAGGGAACACCTTCGTGTGACTTTATGTGGCTGTATGTGCTTTCTTACCCACTCTGCAACCGATGGACTGGTGTGTGTGTGTGTGTGTGTGTGCATGCGTGCGTTTTGGTGCAGGGCGTTAGAGGCGCGTCATCACTGAACGCTATACGCCTATCTAAAAATTATTACGTGGTCAAAATGAACCTGTAGGAGTGTCAAAAGCAGGGCATCATTAGAATTTTAAAATGATGGTTAGAATTTACAAGCTGTTTAAAACTACACAAAGATGTGTACAAAAGAGGACAAAATATGGCAGGTTGTGAGGGGCTGTGTCATCATACTCCTAACATTCGTGTGGCTACTTGTCAGAACTCAAATCCGAGCTCAAACTCCCATGTTCTCCAAATGAACACAATCGTGAACTTACGGAAATCACCAAGGCGCGTAGCATATATATATATATATATATATATAATATATATCGACTGTCATACAGTACGAGACACCAACAGCCTTCCAATGTAAAGCACAAAAAACATTCTATGGTGACAAAAAATCATTTCTCGACCACAGACAAGTCATACTGCCTATGAAATTTTAAGTTCCTGGCAGTTCTACCTGACACAGAACTTATTCCGGTCGCAACCACATGTTACGGGGCAAACTGCATGGAGTTTAGAGGCGCATACGACACGACTGAATAAACAAGCCATACTACAGCTAATATTCGACACTGTAATGGCACAGATATCTAGCAGGAGCCTCCAGTGGAACCGCGTTCAAATGTCTTCTGGCAATTCCACAGCAGCAAGCATACTCTGAAACAACGTTTCAATGAACCTAATACCAACTCGTGAATTGTCAGCACAGCGCATGTGCAGCAACTAGGCTATAAACATATAATTCGTGACACCCCGTTATGTAGGAACTATTCAATGGACAACTTGCTCAGGTATGGACTACTGGTTACGACTACGTGAAGGAACAGTTTGAAGCTATGTGACTACAGGTATCAGGCGCTCCGAAATGTGACTTCCGGTATCAGACGCTCCGAAATGTGACTTCCGGTAGCAGAAGCTCCGAAATGTGACTTCTGGTAGCAGCCTCTCCATAACGTGACTTTCGGTAGCAAATGCTCCGAAATGTGACTACCGGTAGCAGATGTTCCGAAACGTGACTTCCGGTAGCAGACACTCCGAAATGTGATTACCGGTAGCAGATGATCCGAATTGCGACTTCCGGTGGCAGAAGCTCCGAAATGTGACTTCTGGTAGCAGCCTCTCCATAACGTAACTTTCGGTAGCAAACGCTCCGAAATGTGACCTCCGGTAGCAGATGCTCCGCAATGTGACTACGGGGACCAGACACTCCGAAATGTGATAACCGCTACAATACACTCCGAAATTTCTTTCGGTGAAGGTCCCACATCAGTCCTTGCAGCTGTGCAGAAACTTCATATATAAAAGCGCAGCATGTAGGCATCACAATAATCAGAATCGTTCGTACAGACCTATCAGACTGCAAGGCATTACGTCCCCAGAAACCTTGTATCAGTTACTAACGATCCTTCTGCAATGGCTGCAGCATTACATTGCAGAGGGAGAACTGTGACAGCGTCGCAGAGCCGGGAGGCTTGTGCCCGACGTGTAATGCGGTCCTGTACATCTGCTTCTCTATTAAGGCTCAACAGCATGTCACGAATCCAAACACAGTATCATCCCTAGGGACACAGGCTTAGTAGACTGGCAGGAAGGGGGTGTCGTCGGGAACTGCGTCGCATCGGGGCAGAGAAGTGTGAGGAGGGCGATGTCGCATATAGTTTCAGTTATTAGGAGGGTCCTTAATTGTACGGAGCGACGCGAGTGCCAGCCAAGACTGCAGCGCTCACACTGCATAGAGCCCGTCCAAGAAACACAGAACAGCAATTCAGTGTCTGTGAGTCTTGCCCTTTTTGAGGTACACTACAACACAGCGCACACCACAGGGCAGTACTCCGTACAAGTTCCTCACAATAAATTCCGTATTATTCAAGAAACCGGCGGCTGGGTACCTTCTTCACAAATCGCCTCCGCTCGACCTTAGCAGTTCAGTTAATTCTGAATGTCACACTCCACACCGCCAAGATCCAGTCTGACTCATCTGTCCATTTAGATCCACCCAGGTCGCCCAAGCGGTCTCGTAACTTCAAACAATCAGAATTTTGTATTCATTTCCCAAACGTGCACTGGACTCGCTTCTCCTACCTTTCCTGTTACGTTATGTTTTTATTCATATGTATTCTTACACATTTACTGCAACGCCGATATACAGGTCTAACTCACGACATTTTCAGAAATAAGTAATAAATTAAAACAGTGAGACAAATATGGCACTAAAATTAATCCCATTCACTCCCAGAAGACGCAAGTGTAAGAACTACAGCAAAGTACAGAAGTCATAACCTTATATTTACAGACTGTCAGAACACAGAAGCGTAACCAAACGTTTGTCAGAGACATCTACTGACAGAGTATCATACTGCACCACCAGTAGCCTACAGACACAAATACTCCAGCAGCACCGGTAGTAAGAAGACAAAGCACCAGCCAATTAACACAACGTTTGAAATACCGTCACATTTTTACACGACAAGGAATTCAAAATGCTCCAATACACCACAATGGCCCTTTGACAAGGCAAAGCAATGTATTAGCAAATTAAACTCGCTTATCCGAAGGCAGGGAACACCTTCGTGTGACTTTATGTGGCTGTATGTGCTTTCTTACCCACTCTGCAACCGATGGACTGGTGTGTGTGTGTGTGTGTGTGCATGCGTGCGTTTTGGTGCAGGGCGTTAGAGGCGCGTCATCACTGAACGCTATACGCCTATCTAAAAATTATTACGTGGTCAAAATGAACCTGTAGGAGTGTCAAAAGCAGGGCATCATTAGAATTTTAAAATGATGGTTAGAATTTACAAGCTGTTTAAAACTACACAAAGATGTGTACAAAAGAGGACAAAATATGGCAGGTTGTGAGGGGCTGTGTCATCATACTCCTAACATTCGTGTGGCTACTTGTCAGAACTCAAATCCGAGCTCAAACTCCCATGTTTCTCAAATGAACACAATCGTGAACTTACGGAAATCACCAAGGCGCGTAGCATATATATATATATATATATATATATATATATATATATATATATATAAAAGTTTCACATAATTTCTTCATTGCGTGTCAACATGTCTGAGAGTTGATGGCGATCATTTGCAACAACTTCTCTAACATGCAGTAGCTCTTACTGTACAATACAGAGAGTTATGTAGACTGTATGAGAAGGTTTGTATATTGTGTGTGTGTGGTTCCGCTCACTTGGTCGCCCAGTAATAAAGCAAAAGATAACATTTACATAGACGCAGTACACAGCAAAAGTTCCCTCTATTTAAGAATGTGGACCCTGCATTAAACACAATATAGTAATATCAATACAAACATTTATTCTTTGTTGATGACATCCCGTTGTGATACATGAACAGTAGACAGGAAGCATACACCGTCAGTCACAACTTGGTTTATATCAGTTTTTATGGCTTGCTACATGTTTCGGCTTTTCGAAAAGCCATCAGTAGGCAATTAAAAAAGCACAAAGGTTAAATAATTTAAATACAACCCAATAAAGTGGGTTCACTTCAATGTTAGGGGAGTACTTCCTTAACACTGAAGTGAAACGTCTCCTTATTCTACGAAGACCTAATCGATTTTTTTTACGTATCTTACGTGGATATTCAACATACTATTTTACGTAAGTCCACTCGACGCGATGACGTACGAAGAGCGTTAATTCCATGGAAAAAATATATACCACACCGTACCGCTCCAGCGTTGATCAAAATCAAAATTAACAAAAAAAAATGCACCCCACGAGGCTTATTTATTGCGAAGAACTTCCCTTACACGCTCGAAGTACTAGAAAACAATTTTAATGTTTTAATATAATACACATGGGGGCGCGCGGTGGCGCAGTTGGTTGAGGCACTACGCTACAAACCGGAACGTCGCGGGTTCGATTCCCGATGGTGTCATTGGAATTAATTCCTTGACATAATCGTTTCGGTCGCACTATGGCCCTGGGGTCGACTCAGCCTTCCTCGGGGGTAAAGGCGGCCGGTGCGTAGGGCTGACAACCTTACCACCTTCATGTGCCGATTGTCTACAAATCTGGGAGCCTCAACCTCCTAGACCCCTCAGGGCCTGTCTAGGCCTGTAATGGGGTTGCTTTACCTTAATATAATACACATTTATTACATTTTAATATCTTACTATACAATCTCGACGTTTATCTAGTTTCTGTTTTTCTTTTCATGGCGCAACGGCCCCTAGTGGGCCAGGTCCTCCTCATTATCGGGGCTTGACTATCACACTCAGAGAAACCACACTCGATAGGACTCCTCTGGACGAGTGATCAACCCGACGCAGAGACCTCTACCTGACAACACACAACATTCACAAGAGACAGACATCCATGCCCCGGCGGGATTCGAACCCACAATTCCAGCAAGCGAGCAGCCGCAGACTCACGCCTTAGACCGCGCGGCCACTGGGATCGGCTGTTTCGGCGTATACAACTCCAATTGATGTAAAATTGAGATCTCAGCTACCTGAAAAGTATCATTTTAACTGGCTGTATTTAAATTATTTCTTCCTGTATTTTTAATAGCCTGATGATGGCTTTTCCAAAAGCCAAAACTTACAGCAAGCAACAAAAACTGATAAAAAGTAACTTGTGACTGATGGTCTATTCTTCCTTCCTGTTGTAATTATTTACTCTTTGGAGTTAAAAATACACAAATGTATTGTTTACAACAACACTGCTCTGCCTGTGTCATTTTTCCCAATACAATACTCCCACTGACATCCTGCCGTACACAAAAGTTTTCCTAAATGTCCTAATTCTGTGATCTCGGCGCGCCCTATAATTTTATTCAATGGTATGTCTTCGTTTACAGCCGGCCACTTCCTGTACAAAAACTGCTCCCCACATATCTGCGTCTCCTAACAATTCAGACGTATGTGACATGCACAATGGACATCCCCCCTTCTCTGCCCCCCCTCACTACCTCAACTACCAAACCCCGTTACATATTATCTTTGCATTTCCCTCAAATCCCAAATCAGTTTTGTCTATTCATCCTTCAAACTTCTAGCCCAGCTTTCAGTATCTTTGCTTGCTCATCATAACAGCCCCTCATAAGGGCATCCTTAGCCATCTGCCGCTTAGCCCTTCACTAATACCTGATGCCTGAACGCAATACCTTCACCTCCCACTACCCCACCCTCCGCATCCCTCCTCTGACCACCATACTCTGCCCCATACAGCAATCATGGTTCACATACCGTCCCATACATGTTCTGTAACATCCTGATATTCACATTTGGTGTCCTGGTTGTACACCTGTCAGTCGCTAAGACAGTCCGCTTAACCTTTGCCTCCAGACCCGCCATGTCTCTCTCCCACCCACCTGTAGTAGCAAGGGTAAAACGTAAACCCGAGAACGCATTCACAACTTCTACCTCTTCACCATACACACACCAGGTTTCCTTTCCCCTCAACTGTCCACCTCTCTTGACAACCATTATGTAAAGACTTTTTCAAGTACCACTTTAATTTCCATTTACTTTGCACGTTCGCATAGACGCGAAAAGCGTCTACTACCTCCGTCATGTCTGTCTGTCCGCATGTATCAGCGCAGCTCCCACTGGACAGATTTATGTAAAATCTGATACTGGGAACTTTTCTGAAAGTCTGTCGAGAAAACCGAAATTTAACTAAAATGGGACAAAAATACCGGGCACTTTACATGAAAACCCACGTACGTTTTATTGCTGCCGACAACATTATATCGCCATAAACGCGCTCTCTTCGTGTGGAATGGTATCAGACTGTTAGGATAGCCGAGGAGGTATCAATATTACGCGAACGAGCCCCTATGTTACGTTATACGTATACTGCCTACCTTGTTACAATATGTCAACGCCCTTCTATAAAGTTTGGATTATAAGAGCTCCCGCAAACCACCCGCAAACAACAAACCAGGTGTCGATATTTCCCCTGTCAGAGGCGCATGCGTATTTCCTCCCCAATAACATCCACTATATCATCAATAAACAGACACGAAATACACAGGGGCTCAAATTGAGCCCTCTTCAGCATCAATCGTTCGCCCCTTGATCATTACCACATTGTGCACAAAACCGGATACCATCACATATCGCTCTAATATAATTCGTATTTGCATTAATCCCTTGTCGCTCAGTTTGAAACACAACGATCGAAGGTTTTTTGGCAAACTACATATTCCTTTTCTCTATCCACTATGGTTTTAATTACAAATACAATATCAAGAATCCGCTTATTCAGAAAAAAACTAATTAAAAACTAAATAAAACATTACTTAGCAACCGCTCTCTCAGGCTTACCAAAATTCGACAGCAACGCAATTCCCCTACAGATACCGCATTCTTCCAACCGCCTTGACCTTTGTGAAGTGGGCGCACAGTAGCCGTTTTCTAATCCACTAGAAATTCTGTACGCTTTCTAATTGTGTAAAACAAGTTCGCCAGGATTACCACACCCTCCTGTTTGGCACAATGTCTTCACGCCTCAGGCGGTAGCCCATCACCTCACTCCGTTAAACTGTCCTCGATTTCCTCTTGCGAAAAGTCCGTGCTCAGTTTCGATATATGGTGGGCCCCATATATCAGATTTCAATATTGTTCCTCTTTCAATGTCCCATCAAACCACCTGCGAAAATAGTTTACCCACACACCTGGGCTTCATAATTTCTAACATTCCCGACCTTCAGTATCTTCCTAACGGCGTCCTAAGCTTTTCTTGTACCATTTTGGCTCACCAGTTTACATACCCTCTCCCGCTCTCTTACAACCTTGCCTTCTTGCCTTCAACCAGCTTTTCGTATTTCCTCTTGTTATCCCAGTATTTCCTTCTGCTTAATTCACCACACCTAGTTCTAAGAGTATCTAGGCTACTCTTGTTAAACGTTTACCCACTATGCATTCCTCATCGACCCGATGCCTTTCCATCCTCATCACATGTCATTACAGCTCATTCTAGCTCTCTCTTCAGTCTCTCTACAGTCTGTCCCGTCATTCTGCAGCAACCTCTGTAGCCCCACAACTACTCACAGACTATTCAGAAGCCCCTCCTTCAAACCATCCCTCAATTTATATTTAATTATATTAGAGGCAGCTACACTTACCTCCCAACTACATCCTACGTCACTCCTACTTCCTAATATTAGGATAGGAGGCACATAACTACTAATTAAATCAGTACAAACTTTCAAATTTATCAAATTTTGTAAAACACCTTCCGATGTCAAAGCCTACTCGGTAACACAGTTTTATAATTTATTTTTCTAAAGTGACCTCGCCCTTGGTGTCCTCTCCATTTTTTCCATTTAATATTCCGCATATCCACACATACACCTCAGCTGACGATCTTGACACGTGTACGAACTATTAAACATGAGACCTTTAATGATTTGCCATGTTTTTGTAAGGTGTGGATGTTTTTGTAATGTGTGTACGGTGTTCTAATGTGTGTACCTGTGCTTACTGTATGTATTTTGTTTTGTATGTGTATGGGTGTTTTTGTAAGGTGTGGATGTTTTTGTAAGGTGTGGATGTTTTTGTAAGGTGTGGATGCTTTTGTAATGAGTGGATGCTTTTGTAAGGTGTGGATGTTTTTGTAATGTGTGTACGGTGTTCTAATGTGTGTACCTGTGCTTACTGTATGTATTTTGTTTTGTATGTGTATGGGTGTTTTTGTAAGGTGTGGATGTTTTTGTAAGGTGTGGATGTTTTTGTAAGGTGTGGATGCTTTTGTAATGAGTGGATGCTTTTGTAAGGTGTGGATGTTTTTGAAATGTGTGTACGGTGTTCTAATGTGTGTACTTGTATTTACTGTATGTATTTTGTTTTGTAATTGTGTATAGTTTGTTTTGTATTGTTATTTTTATGTATAGTATATGTCCATTTGTATTGTGTGTACTAGTGTAAGGACTACTGCCACCGGGTGAAAACATTTGTATTGTGTGTACTAGTGTAAGGACTACTGCCACCGGGTGAAAACATTTGTATTGTGTGTACTAGTGTAAGGACTACTGCCACCGGGTGAAAACATTTGTATTGTGTGTACTAGTGTAAGGACTACTGCCAACGGGTGAAAACATTTGTATTGTGTGTACTAGTGTAAGGACTACTGCCACCGGTGAAAACATTTGTATTGTGTGTACTAGTGTAAGGACTACTGCCACCGGGTGAAAACATTTGTATTGTGTGTACTAGTGTAAGGACTACTGCCAAGGGTGAAAACATATGTATTGTGTGTAATAGTGTAAGGACTACTGCCACCGGGTGAAAACATTTGTATTGTGTGTACTAGTGTAAGGACTACTGCCACCGGGTGAAAACATTTGTATTGTGTGTACTAGTGTAAGGACTACTGCCACCGGGTGAAAACATTTGTATTGTGTGTACTAGTGTAAGGACTACTGCCAACGGGTGAAAACATATGTATTGTGTGTAATAGTGTAAGGACTACTGCCACTGGGTGAAAACATTTGTATTGTGTGTAATAGTGTAAGGACTACTGCCACTGGGTGAAAACATTTGTATTGTGTGTACTAGTGTAAGGACTACTGCCACTGGGTGAAAACATATGTATTGTGTGTAATAGTGTAAGGACTACTGCCACTGGGTGAAAACATTTGTATTGTGTGTACTAGTGTAAGGACTACTGCCACCGGGTGAAAACATTTGTACTGTGTGTACTAGTGTAAGGACTACTGCCACCGGGTGAAAACATTTGTATTGTGTGTACTAGTGTAAGGACTACTGCCACCGGGTGAAAACCCAATTGCAGTAAATAATAATAATAAATAATAATGTCCTTTTGGTAGGCCTGCGCAACCGTACACGTGTCAAGACCATGACCCGGCGTCAACGTGTGGACACACATATCCCATTGCCTCGTCTGTACATCGCTGCTGTGCCACAAGCCGTAATGAACTGACCTATATTCAGCACACACGGATGTCTGAACATACCGATCTTCAATGCTCCCGTTTTGTAGCAAAACTCACACGCTACATACGGATGGTACATTACAAGCATCTGATCTGACAATTCCATACGCCGCTTTCGTATGCAAGATTAACTTATATCATGGAAATACCCACAACTAAAGAACACTGGCATCCACTCTGGTTTACCGGTTTTGATACGTACATTATGCATCGTGTTTTAATGTGGAATCAGAGGGTCCTTTCAGTGTGCACTACATCAGTACCTACATACAACGTTTTAACCATACTTAACTGAAATGACATAACAAATATGACTGTTTTACAGTTCTAATATTGTAATTAAAAATATATATTATTTTAATCACAGTTCATGAAACCTACATGGTTAATGTTAGCTGCAAGAACACTGTCATGTCATATGAATTACTTGTGTAACCCACTATATTTTATTAAGTTTTAGATCATGGTGTGAAGCTCCCTGAGGATGGCGTAAATGACGCCGAAACATGTAGGGGCGACGTAAGACTGTATTTGTATATATAAAAGGTGCATTTGTTGGTGTTATAAATGAACAATTTAATTAAATTAAAATGCACTGAATAAATAATGTCAAATACCGACAAAATTGCAGGGTTGGTAGGGAGAACCAAATTAAGGATTCTGAGATATAGAACTGAAAGCTTGTGGGTGTTACTCAGCTACATCCTGTATGTATATATATATAAACGTGTGTGCCCCCTTTAAAAATCTAACACGTTCCAGGAGAGAGCCACAACATGCATATATATAATACATATATATATATACAGGTGGGTACACCGTTTAAAAATCTAACACGTTCCAGGAGAGGGCCACAACATGCATATATATTACACATATATATATACAGGTGGGTACACTGTTTAAAAATCTAACATGTTCCAGGAGAGGGCCACAACATGCATATATATTACACATATATATATACAGGTGGGTACACCGTTTAAAAATCTAACATGTTCCAGGATAGGGCCACAACATGCATATATATATATATATATATATATATACAGGTGGGTACACCGTTTAAAAATCTAACTTGTTCCAGGAGAGGGCCACAACATGTTGGTGCAAGGATGAATCACGACTGAGACCGGCTGGCACTGTGGTACGTTTCCTGCCCATGCTTGTAGCACAGGTCTAAAGCAAACCTTTACTCTCAGAAATGAAAATGAAATTGCTCGGTTTGAATGAACAGCTTTCAAGATATTACACCCCCCCCCCCCCCCCGGCCCAAATCAGTGACGCAGACTCTTCCACACGCTCTTGCTTCACTTACTACGAGGACCAGGAAACTGGCAGAAGCAAAAAGAGCCCAACATTCCCATCAAGCGAGGCCCCACACCGCTGCACCTATAATTATGACTAGCAAGGCTGTGGACGTATCTGGCTAAACATCACTTGTGACGCGTTCCGTAAACATAGGCGCTTTTTCCTTCTCCAGCGTAGCTTAATATAAAAACTTTGCTTACAGGATTGGCATTTCCTTATGCATAGGTTCGTGGGTTTAAGAGGCTTTAAAAAATGGGTTCGCGCCTAAACGCAGGTTCAGAACCATTTATCGGGGTTAAAGATGTTTAGAACACAAGCTGTACAAAAGAAGGAAACACATTTCATGTCCAATACATTTTTGCGTCTTATATAACTTCCCAACTCACATACTGAACACTGAACACAACTTCTTCCAAACGTACCCATCCACGACAATGAAAAACAAAAGGCAGTCTTGCCTGCCTGCAGACAGTTCTGCATTACTACAGGTACGTCTGAAAGCACATATAAAACAAGTTACGTAAATACGTAATTGTCCGTTAATGGGTCTAGTAACAGTGGATACGGAGTTCTTATTGATTGCTTATTGGTTCAGCATATACTGCTTACACTGCAGAACCCTGCAAGGCAACAGTCCGCTGTGTGAGAATACGATATCTGTTACTGAAAGGGCAGAGTCCATCTCGGTACTAGATGTTCAAATTAGTGAAATTATTTACTCAGGTAGAGGTCTCTGCGTCGGGCTCGTCACTCGTCCACAGAAGTCCTACGAGTGTGGTTTCTCTGTGTGTGATCGTAAAGCCTTGATAAAAGGGAGGCCCTGGCCGACTATGGGCTGTTGCGCCATTGGGAAAAAAGAAAAAAGAACAGATCATCACTCCCCTTCCTCTCACAGGTGTGCGCGTAATGCGAGAAGCATGCATGTCAAGATAACATTCATAATTCGTTCTATCGGAACGCGCTGGTTACGCACACTTTTGCAACCTTACATTTCAACATTAGTGATGACAGATGAGATCGAATCAGCTACACCAGAATACTGACTAAGCCATTGCGCCAGCCAGCAGACCCCACCAACCGTCGTACTGACCCTCACATAACCAGCCTTCCATTCCAGAACATAATTAACACTGGGCTCTCCTATAAACAGCGTCACATACGTGCGACACATCAGCAGATAGGCAGTCGGAAATCGATGGGCATAAAGATTTGTAACTGTCTCAAAACCGAAACACTCTTCACTGCAAATATGCAAAGAACAAAGGAAAAAAGTCTGCCAATGTAATAACTTAATTCCTGATGACAGAAGCAGATCCAACTCCCAAAACGTCACGTACACCAAACATTCGTCAGACAACAGGCGATGCTCAACCAATGAAAGCAAACAATGCTACGAATCCCCTACAGCATCATTATATCAACCTGCCCAGTACAATAGAATGGCTACGTAAAAGCGCAGAACGAGGCAATTAAAACCCCAATATGCCCTTCCTACCTCATTCGTATTGTTATGTTACAATATTCCACGGAATACAATTTGTGGTGGAAGCTATATACTAAAATACACAAAACGTAACAATATCGTCAGTGGGTCGTCTACGAAACTGCGATATTACAGGCGGTGCAACACACAGCACTAGTTAACTGTCGGTACCCACACCAAGGCGAAGCACAGGCGATATTCAGACCTTTGCCTGTATTCCTGCTAATTTCTGCCACCTGCGTTCGCTCAGAGGCATCCTCCGCAACAAATCCTCTGCGGCTTTACAGCGATTATCAGCAGCCAACGCCTTCCCCTCCCCGAAATATAACAAACACCGTGTGTTCTAGACACAAACAATAACTGAAGCAGTTTGCTTAATAAGCTTCAGAATTACATTTCAACAGCATATCCCATGTACGATCACATGGAAAAGGGAGAAATGCAAACATGGAGAAGGAGCGTGTTTAGTTTACGGTCGTCTCATGATGGTGAGTTCACATTACGTTTTTCTCGTCACGTTTTTGGAATGAAGGTGAATGTCTCGGTTGCAGTATCCTCTTCGTTCCACCGTAAACATGGAAGCACCACTACTTCCGAAACGTCGGTACACATCGTAACATTACAGGTAAAGTTCTCACCCTGCACTCTTGTTTCATGCATGAACATAAATTGATCACTGTCTATACAAAATAACAGAGACTTAAGGAATTTGACAGTAATAGCAATCTGGGCTGAAGAGAGACTGTACTACGTTATCAGCGCACGAAGACTTGGATCTAGTTAGGGAATTACACTAACACAGCAATCGAAAGGACACTGGGTTGTGCCCCAGCCACAGGCAGTATTCTGTCAGCACAATGACAACCACTCACACGCACGATATGAGAGCCAATTGACGTCGTGTATATCACACATGGCTACCCAACACAGTGGGCCAACTGGTAATACTTGAAACACCAAACGTCCATCTACGCTTATTTCAGTCGGGTGGTATCTTCTATTGACGTTGCTGGGTTTATCATTTCGCACGACACAGTAACCGCCATGGGAGAAGATGAAGACTAAAAACTATAAAGCTTCGCTATACTAGGTTTGTTACGTTATTCTTGCAATATCCAAACACCTCCCCAGCACTTAGTTACAAGCCTCCACAAAGAGGGTTCTATCCCAGGAGCGACATACCACGTTTAACAACACCGATTCAAAACAACGGCTAGATTCATAATCTTGCACATTCCGGACGTTACGCAACCGTGTTTCCGTGGTTTTCTTGCAACACATTTGCCAGAGTCACGCAAACTGATGTAGTTGTCGTGTGGGTGTGCCTCGAGCTCGGGATGCGAGCAGAGTGCACAGAATTAGCCGACAGGCATTTTGATGACCAACTGCTCAGCCAACCAGAAAGCAAGCAAATCACATCTAGTCTTCTATTCTGTTTCAACCTGCTGTGCAATACGCAAACTACACGGGCCAAAATAAAATTCACTCGACAAACTTCAGTTGCGGACCTCGGCATCCAGAGTTCTTGGAAAAGTGAAACAGTGGACGGATGGTTGACATAACATGGCCAGTTTGTCCTATAATCGCACAAAACAGAACTTATGAAACATTTAGGTATCGTTCGTGGATCCTCAGAATACAAACTTGGAACTGTGCACACAGCGTAGCAACAGTGGGACGTAATTATATAGGGGAAAAATGATTCAACAAACCAACGGTTATGGCAGCACGTTCAATTATAACGCAGTTGAAATACATTCATATAGGCCTCCATGTAACTAACAAACTCCAGGTAGCAGAGTCCTTCTTAAGAAGCTACCAGTTCCTCACCTAGTCAAGAAATTCCCCGCATTTTATGGAACCCGAAGATTCATTACCGCATTCACAAGCGCCCGCCACCTGTCCCTACCCTGAGCCAGATCAAACCAGTCCAGGCTTCCACATCCCACTTCTTGAACATCCATTTTAATATTATCATCCCATCTAGGCGTGTGCCTTCCAAGTGGTCTCTTTCCCTCAGGCGCCCCCTCCAAAACACCGAATGCGCCTCTCCTCTCCCCATACGTGCCACATGCCCCACCCATCTCACTCTTCTTTATTTGATCACCAGGATGATATAATTTGAATCACAAATCTTTACACTGCGGTTTCCTCCAGTTCGCTATTAATTCCTCCGCCGGATGCCCAAATATCCTCCTCGGCAGGCTGTTATCGAACACCCTCAGCCTGTATTCTGCCATAAATGTGAGGACCAAGTTTCACACTCACATAAAGCAACAAGCAAAATTATACTCCTGTACATTTCAATCTTGATATTTTCGGATACGAAATGGCCAGACAAAAGCTACTTGACGAATGGTAGCAGGCACTGTCTGTGTTCAGTCTATTCTCAGTTTCTTCATGAATTTAGTGCAACTGTTCCCAAATATTGGAACGTTTCTACGCTTTCAAACGAGATACTATCTACCTATATGTTATGGTTGTCCTGCATTTTGTTCACGAATCATGAACATATACTGTACTTAGTTCTTTCAGCATTTACTTCTAGACCAGTTTCCTTATTAGCGACTCATAAAGTGTCTGTTTTTCTTTATAGCACACACGTCTTCGCCCAGCAAGCTAACATCATCAGCACAGACCAGAAGCTGACGTGCTCCATTCAATTTCAAGCCCTCCTAGTTTGCTTGAAACATCCCACTGCCATATTCAAAAGCACACCTGAAAAGCAATGGCGATAAAGCATTCCTTCTTTGACACCTGTTTGAATACGAAACGTGTCAGACTAACTGCCTATCCGGACTTCACTACAGGTTAGACACATTTTTATCACCTAATTACTTCCATAGGCGTACAGAAATTTTTGTTTTTAGTCGTCCTCTTCTACCTACTCCGGTTTCCCGTTTCAGTGTCGAGGTTTGTAATTCCTTTTGATCACACTGAGACACACCACAGTCGGTACGACTCCTCTGGACGAGGGATCGGCTCGTCGCAGAGGCCTCTACCTGACAACAACACACAGCACTCACAAGAGACAAACATCCATGCCCCCGGTGGGATTTTTTTTTTTTTTGCCTGTCCGGGGTTTTTCCCCTTTGATCCATTTTTGTACTGTTTAAATCCTTTTTCGTCCTTCATGTCACTTTACGTTCCATGCTACGGTCCTTATACAACAAACACAACACAAACATCCATGCCCCCGGTGGGATTCGAACCCACGATCCTAGTAAGCGAGCGGCCGAAGACCCACGCCTTAGACCGCACGGCCACTGGATCGGCCGGCGTACAGAAATTGAGGAGGATATTACACAAAACCTCCCTCCTAACTGAACGATAGGCTTTCTTGTAGCCTATAAACAGCGGCTGCTCTGCCCCATTTACTCCCCACTTTTTTTCTCAAGTATTTGATAAATGCAGAATGTATGCTCAGTAGTTGACATGTTACATCAGAATCCACATTGAATACCCCAAATAATTTCCACCACTTATTGCTTTAACACCGACAACAGAATGTTGCATAAAATTCTGCATGTAGTTTACAACAGTGATATGCCTCCACAATTATCACAGTCTCTTTTATCGCCCTTTCTATAAATCTGTACGACTGAGTCTTCCCTTCGCTGAGATTTCCTCCTTATTCCAAACAGAATTAATACGTTTACGGATCTCAGAACGTACTGATCTAACGCGTACTTTAATAAGTTCTGCTGTCATTTGATCAGTATCTCGTAATTGATATCTCTTCAGCTTTTCGGTAGCCATCTCAACATCAAAGGTACTGGGCTCAGGCGCTAGGGGCTCTGCTGTATGTATTGCAGTCTGCCTAACGTCATTATCCCCCTGCACATTCAGTAACTGACAGAAGTAATTCCTCCACCTATTCAGAACACTGTGGGAGTCTGCAAGCTGGTCATCCTTCTCGTCCTTTATTAATTTAGCTGTAGGCCGATAATCCACCTTACATTCACTGACGCCCCTATACAAGTCTCTAATCAAGTTCATTAACCTTACCATTCAGTATTGCCACCTTCTGTTCGTGAAACGTCTAACAGATTCACATCCTACATTGTTCACATTATCTGCAATAATTTGGCTTTAATCGTGTTTCCACGTTAATTTAACCTGCTTCCTTTGATCTATATATTCTGAACATTGTCACTAAACTACAGTTTAAGCTGCTTCCGTTAACAATGACCTGGACTCTCTGCATTTGAGATTTGTATATTCCTTCTAATACTTCCCCAATGATCATATAAGTTATCCAAAGCTGCAAACGTGTTCAAGATAACTTCCACTTTGCTTAACTTCTTGAGATCGAATCTCTCCATATGAAATTGTTGTGGTGCCTGTTTACTCACTGACAGTCTCTCCCTAACTTTTGCAGTCATCAGTATCACAGTCAGCTCCCCTCAAAGATCGGATATCAAACATACTTAAACGCCATCTCCTGTCTATCAAGATGTGATCAATCTGGTTCTTAGTCTTCCAGTCAGGACAGGTCCAAGTGGGTTTATGAATGTTTTGATGTGGGAACGTTGTGCTATTGACAACTGGATCTTATACTGAGGCTGCTCTAATGCCATTATGTTTACAAATTATCATGTAATATCTCATTTCCAGTTCTCAGCTTGAACATTTCTTTTCTCCCTAAGGTTCCATTGATGTATAACAGAATTTTCCTACAGCTCATTACTGAATACGTTCGGAACGCATAGGAAATAATTCCGAGACCGTCACTGGCATTTCCTTATTTATCTCGAAACAGTCAGGTTTGAGGCTACAGAAGTTTCACTTTGCTACAGCATTTGTCCGAAACACCTTCCCCTCGTCCACAGTATGCAGCGAGTTAGTTCAACCTGTACGTTTTAATATACGGCGTCTGTCACGTTTGTCCGACTTTAACCCCCAGTACCACATTTCATGAATGTACGTTCGGTGGTTATCGATTTGTTTGCGCACCGACAGACAGAAGAAGTTAACAGGAGTTATTTCATAAACCGCTTGCGAACACGATAAAATTAAGTTACTTAAAAGCATTATCATATTGTCTACTTTTACTGCTTTTAACACATACTCCTTAATCGTAAACATAATGTAGAACTTATTCAAAAAAAGTCCTCTGGCAGGCCAACTACACACCCCACGGCCCCACATGGTGTTCATATTCGACTACAACTGGCCTGTTTGCTCAGTACAGCTGCAAGTGTTACAGATGTCAAGTGCTCTAAAGACCACTAGCGATCAGGGTGTTCTGCAGATAACTAGAGCAACCAGATTCAAATCTCAACGGCACTATGGCTGAAACATCTTATGTTTAATATGAGGGTCAGAAATATTTCTCCGTCACATCTGAAGCCCACAACCTAATCAGCTGAAACAGCTTAGCCAAATAACCAAACAAAAATCAATTACATATTCAATACACAGTTCTACAGTTCATTTTTCTTTCACGCTCCACTGTTCCACTACGTCATCACTGCGTGGGAGCTCTGGCACGTGCAAAATACGGTTTTACCTTAAACTATTATTTGTTGGATACAAGCCTGGGGCAACAGCCATATCACGTTCCGATCTCCGCACTTTTCACCCCTTCACTGATGATAGGTCTCTTGTTAACAACTAACCACGCCAGTTTGCAACAGCCAGTGCAGTGAGTCACTGGACACACTTACCTGAAACACACAAGCAGCACAATTAGGGTACAATTATAGGAGTGATACAGAAGAACTTTTCCTATTGGAAAAGTTCTGTAACAACACACTTGCGTTTCTGCATCATAAAAGTATTGCCATTAGTAAAATACACGCTAGAATTGAGGGAAACTTTGCCTTATGCATGGGAAAGATGAGTTGCATCAGAAGTAGGGCCTGTCAGTAACACACGACTGCTAGGTTTTCCTCAGATCCTGGCTACTGGCCCTCCAGCCTCAGGATATAGATACAGGCCTTATATGTTCAAATCACGGGGTCACGGAACATGCACGGCGTGACCCTGGTGAGACAGCTTCATACAGCAGTTCAGTTCAGTACAGTGTGGTTTATCATGAAGTGCACACTATTTCTCAACGCACGGACTCAGATACATTTATGATCGAAGATGATCATACATACACATCTGGATGCAAATAACAAGCACAAACTGCACCATAATGTACAGCAACAAGCAGATATAAACAAGCCTTGTGTATCTTTTAACCAAAATTTAGCTCCCTTTGAGACATAATATTCATTCATGTTTTGATCATGTAACATTTTAAGTATTCATTAAGCACAGCTGATGCTGATATGTTAATACAAAATAAGAATTCCACTGTGTTAAAAACTCTCCCTGAAGACGGCTAAGGATAGCCGAAACGTGTGGGAGATTGCCTGAGGAATGATACAAATGTATGGTTCCTATCATAAGTGCAATTAGCTGGAAACAAACACAAGTTAACATGTCTATTGCACGGAATATGTATAATATTAAAATGAATCTTTAGTCCGCTATCTAGGACGTTGACAGAATTCATGCAGATCAGCTTTACTAACGCCATTACACAAAGACAGTGTAAGTCTGTGTTCAATAAATGGCGGGGAATTTCGTGTTTACCGGCTCTCAAGCAGTTCTGCAGGCAGGCGATGCGACTTCGTTACTGCGACATTGATCGGCCGGGGCCAGGACGACCACACGGTCGAGATTCGAAGACAGAAACGATTAAAAGCAACGCGTATTTATTACGACGAAAGGCCGGATAAGGGTTTCTGTGTTTTGTTAATAATGCAACAGTTTTGGGCCAATAGATTGACATTACCGGCAGACCCTAGTAACTGATGTGTTGAATGAATCAGTCTGAAACTGACACACCGCGCCAACTGCAATGTTCATAGGTGGCAGGTAGCAAATGCCATTTTTAATGGAAATAAATCGAACGCAAAATCTGCTAGTACAAATGGTTTAGAGCAGCGGTCGCCAACCATTCGGACCTCACGGACCACTAAACTCACAATTTTGAATCCCGCGGACCACTAACATGAATTTTTTTAAAAAGGTACAAACATCTATAAAATAATGATCATAAAAGTTCCATTTTATTAATATGAAATGCTCTTGTTTAATTATAACATTATTAGTGTGATATTAATATATAATGAATATAGTGAATATAATGAAACAGTATAATAAACATAAAAATTGTCCAAATTTCTCCACGGACCACCAAAATTTTCTCGCGGACCATCAGTGGTCCGCGGACCACCGGTTGGCGACCGCTGGTTTAGAGCACAGCGACTACAAAAGAGAGGCCTCTCTGATATGTAAACGGAACAATGAAGTGCAGACGTTACAACTTCAACATTTGCTGTCACAGTCTCAAGTAGGCGCCGATTATGCTCGCAGACGTGCAAATTAATAGTCTCCGTTGGTAACAATACGCCGCTACAGAAATTCTGCACACTGCTCTTAATGTTACGTGACCCCGCATGAAGTCGCGGGTTTTGCGTGATGTGGCACACATTCTCTTACTCGTAACTACAGAAACGCAAGCTCCACGTACGTTGGGTATGAACACTTGCCACTGGATGTGATTCTCAGGCAGCTGCGTTCTTAAGATGTGCTTCCCAATTCCATGCTGCAGAATAGTTCTGACTATAAAAGCAAATCGTGTGTAAAAACAGAATCAACTTCTCCCTCGGAGACGCCTGTAACCATGTACCAGTCCTCGCCCTATCGTAATTCAGAAGTTGCAGTGCCAGGAGATCTGAAACCTCGTGTTAACCATAAACATCTGGACACCTCCTCCAATCCCTGTTCATCGTGTTTGTACTAATGTTATTCCCCGATACTCTAACTGTGAACTACTTCAAATATACATCACAATGAGACTTCGTCGCAGACTTTTGGCTGTAACATGCGCACAGCTTCAACTACATTCCTTACATTCACATCAATTTCTTCACTAGAACAGAGATGCCCTCCTTACACAGTGCTCTCGGCTTACAAAGCATCAGCACCAGACAGGCCGAACTCACATTCACACATTTCAGCTACCCACAATGGAATCCCCTCGTTCCTTCTCGAACCACACCATTCAAAGCTCGACTAGCGACTAATCAAATCCGTTTACCGTGCAGACAGAGGAGGTACTGAACGCCATGCAGCCAGACAGCAAAGCAACATGCTTCAGCAGCCTACTTCATCACATATCCCTGTAGCACATTAGGTCTACCTGGCTATGTGAAGGCTTGAACGTAACAACCCTGTGGGCTGTGGGTTTTTCTGTTAACACCCGGCCCTCTGCACTGCTTCTTTGGACAGAAATAAGAACCATGATTCCAACCGCTTTGAGATTCTACGTGCCACTAATGCAAAATATGGAAGTTCGTTTGCAGTTAATAGCTAACCGCGTATCAATTACGTTAGAGGAACTTCTGTGGCCAGAAATGAGAACCAGACTTTTAAATACCTGGTGATGTCTAAAATACTAGCACAGATACTGCATTTTACTAGCTTGCAATTACTTTTGTTTCAGGATTTTCACATTTTTTGTCAAAATATGGAATACAAAATTTCAAAACACAGATCATTTCATCGACACTAAATAAACATACTTTTACAGTCCCTGGTTTGTAAGACACTGGCCTTCATTCGAAGTGTTTTTGAGAGTACAGTATTTAAGGCATGGGTGTGCACACAGAGGCTTGTAACGCACTTCACGCATCCATGAAACATCATTCCGTTTACGTAGCCTGTGCGCTGTGGCTTCTTTGTCGACGCTGTGTGAGGCATCGGTTCAGGAACCGTGCGTCCAGGAAAGCATAATCACATTTTTCTCATGAGGAAGGTAGACCACCTTCTGGCGCCTTTTCTTTTTTACCTTTGCAGTTTCCATCATGTAACAAGAAAAACTGTTCAGTCACAATCCAACACAGTAATCAGATCTTCATCCACCATGTCCAATAAAGTGTAAACTTCAGGCCTATCATCATCATCGTCATCATGATCAAATCAGGCAAAGTAAAAGTGTTTCTACAATCCAACGTTACCTACAGATCTCCGGTTTCATCCAGAAAGGCATTCTGAGTACCTGCTAGGAAATTCCCGTTCCGTGCGCCGACGGGAAACAACTAAAATGCGACGCCGTGTCTGAAATTTCGGAAAGGAAACGATGGATGGAACTTGGAAGTCTTTTTTTTAGACGTGTTTACACTTTCACTTTTGTTTATTGCTTTAGTTCGTGTAACTCGCCTTTCCTCGTAGGCCCACCTTACGTTATATCCTATTTCAGAGCCTAATACATTCTACTGCCATAAAAATACGCAATTACAACATTTCAGTGCCGTTTATTTTAAGAAACGCCAAGGCGGGGAATAGAGGCTTTCGCTGCTGAAGTTGAAAAGCTTCTATAAGAGCTAACACAGCTAGCCTCCCGAATAAACAAAGCAACGTAAAGAATACAAAGGCAAAAGAGGAAATTAGATCAAAGTACGAAGCGGCGAGGCGAGGCGAGGCGACGAGATTAACATCAGACTAGAAGCGACTTACACCGGAGAAACAGCGGGACAGAAAGGCTCCCCTCAAATTTTGCGTCGTGGTAAAGATAACAAGTAAAGCTGATCCTGTGCACCACATGAAGACATGGCGAAAAGCAGCGGTACGGCTCTATTCATTCTTAACCTTGGTAGTAGATGGTGGTGAGGAGTCGAATTCACGTCCCAGTCGCTTGACGCCTCGGGATAGAACCCAATGAATAGGAGGCTGGGTGAGCTCCGGAGGCGGTCTACACGTTCTGGAGAGAAGAGCCCATTGCCCGTGCCGGGACTCGAACCCCGGATAGTCCAGACCGTAACGTTGTCACTATGCCGACTGAGCTATCCAGGTTCCATTTCGCTTCATTGAGATAAAGTAAGGTTCGCCATACGCACGACACGAGGGCGTAAATGGTGGCATGGCGGTGGAACTCCAGGAGTTCTTTATGTTGATGCTGTATGGAGGTGTCTGCTGAGCTTCACACACTCGCCTGTTTACACACAGTCACGAGGATCCGTCACCTGCTGCACCTACAGAGCGCTGTGTGGACGTCAGAACTTGCGCACACGTGATGAAGCGAAAACGCCTTCACCCACCGGGCACCAGCCAGTCACTTTACAGAGCTGACACGGGTCTTATAACTACACGAAACAAGTACAGTTGTAAAACAGGACAGTGTTATATAATTCACCACATCAAAATGGGGAGATGTACTTTTTTTTTTGTCACGAACCCCTCCGCCATGAATATAAACTGTAAAACTTAAACACCAGAGGAAGCCTAGGTATACGGTGTTGCGGGCTGCAGTACCGTACAGTTCCGTAGGTAATTTCATATAAACATAGTGCCTCAGTCTATAATACTGCCTCACACCCTGAAGATGGAAGCATTAGTCTCCTCCGAAATCTTGCTACACACCTACTAGACCAGATACTCATCGCCGTGGTAACCTTACTTCCCTTACCCACTGACAGGAAAGTTTCTTCGCTGTGACATAAGACATGTAAATGGAAGCGCATTATTACTGTCGGATACATTTTAATAGCATACAATTGTTTTATCGACTTAGAGCTTTTTAAACTTCAGACGCACCTAATTAAATATTTCGTTACGCCTTGTCCGCCATCTTAATGGACAGGCCCTCAGTACTACAAGTTTTCGTGATATAAGAACTAGTGTCTTCTGGGGCATGACGCTGGATGTCGCAGGGCTTGTGGTTCCCGACATTTCGAAGTAACGCAGTGCCTTCGTCTTCGAGCGTCAAACAGTCCAAGACGAACAAACCGCTGTGAGCACCATGAATGCCTTCTTCAATGCAGTCTAAAAGCAGTCAATACTATCTGTTGCTCTCAACGTGGGACGTTATGTACTTTATGTACGTACTTCTTTATTAACCTAACCAAAAGCACAATATCAAATACATGTAAATAGCAGACACACTACTCCGACATGTTTCGGTAAAAAATATACCATCTTCAGGGAGTACTTGTGCCAAGGTTAAAACGAGCTACAAATGGTGAAATAATATTTACAAGGTGTGCATTTGATATCATATGTATATAGAAAATGTATATGTGCCCTTTAAAATCTTATAATGAAAGCACAGTTAAAATATTTCTTATACAGTACATACACACCACGTCCTCTCACTACCTGCACAACATGGCGCCGTATTTCCCGTCATGCTCAGCGTGGGGCGTTGCGGTGTTGTCAGATTACAGATGAAGGTTGGGCACTTGGATGGCATGCATTGCTTCATAGATGGCACTTCTATCTTGGTCAAAATAAAATCAGTCTCGTTATATAATTGTCAGACTGTGTATGATTCGTACAGAATAAAATTATTATAATCGTTGTGGCTGGTGGTCAAGTTCTTCTAGTATGCGGCATTATATATTCAAGCATCTAGTACGGTTCTCTGTCCTAAGTCGACCGTGTCCCTGTGCTTGAGCTGCGTCGTGTATCGCAGTCTACTGAGTGCTGGCACAAGTACTCCCTGAAGATGGTACATTTTTACCGAAACATGTCGGAGTAGTGTCTCTACTATTTATATGTATTTGACACTGCATTTGGTTGGTTTAATAAACGAGTACACTGATCCGACATGCACGGAATTGCACGTTACGTTCAGACTGTCCACTGTTTCTCTGGCTTTACTCTATGTCTTGTATTTACCTCGTAAACTTCGACATATCCCATTTCTTGTACTCCTCTCGTAAATGGAACGATATCCTGTTTCCTGCACTTGTATCGTAAAAGGCGAGATATTTTGATCCTCAGTTCCTTTCTCAGGCCCCAGTACGTACCTCACAGAGAACACAGTCTGTCTCCCTTACAAAGACAAATCACATAAACGTGCGTAAGCCTTCATGCAAAGCGCCTGTCGCCTTGTCCCACTTGAACCAAAATAAGGAACGTGCCGACAAGATTCAATAAAAATCCCGAATATAAATCTTCACCGAAGTAAGTCCACTGAGGGTGGCTGTGAGACAGACAGCACATGGACGGGCAGACACGACGAGGCTAGCAATCACTTTGCCAACAGGCCTACAAATTCGTCTCCACGAAACGTGGGTATGAAACTTACAACAAATTTTACACCATATTTAATTGGGGTTATTTTCCACCCCATCTCAGAGGTTCGCATGGCACCATATTGGTATTAGTGATGGAACGAGTGTTTTAAGATCGAATGTGATACGGTCACTGATGGTATGGCATTCATAAAATGTTTCATTATACGAGTTACAATGGGGACATCATACCATACTTTTATATAATAGATGGAAATGGCAAATGGCTAGTGAATCAACGATGTGGTCTCGGTGTCACCGGGCGATGGAGAGAGGTGTCCATTTTTAATGGCGAACTACAGCATCATTGCGTGGCTTCCTTCGGCTATGCCATTTCGTTTCCTTTTCCTCTGCTCCATTTCTATTATATTATTTCTCCCCTGTTGCTTTCACTGCAGCAACATCTTTTATTTACCCTGCACCTACTCCCATCTGACTCGAGTGTTTCGCGTCCATTATCGAGAAGACAGGTACAGTACAGCAAGACAACAAACAGCCCATGCCACTGCCATCAAATATAAAGAATTACGACAAGGGGTGCCCAGACGTTCGTTTACGTAAGCTAAAAGTAACTCTTCTGTCGGCTGCAATGGATTATGCATTTAACGCTCTTTGAATTTAGAATTACATACTGAATCAGTTAAAAGTTTGGAGAAACGCCTTGCGGAGGGGCCCAGTAAACTCTCAGACAGCAAGCCCAAGACATGTGAACACACATGCGCGCCTCTGTACATGGCATATATAAACTAAAATATCGTCGTGGGGTTCATACACGCCGGGGTTACACACTGAACCAGAAGGACGTAAGATTGACAATGAAACTGACGCCGCTGATGTTGGTCACGTGTGAAGACAATGCTGGTGAGAGATGTCCGGGTGGCACAGGGGCGAATCTGCAGTCGTCTAGACCACTCCTCTTCAACCTTTGTTTCCTCACGTGCCACTATCACGAACAAAGCATCTACGCGCACCACCACGTACTCGAAATGTTAATAACATACAGCTTGTAGTCGTCTAGTTTAACTTGATAAACACTTCATAAGTGTTTACCTTTTAATTTAAATACATTTAAAACAAATTTTAATACGATTAACACTTTTAAGACAGTACTTCCCAAATAACTTGGCACACCACCGTTTGTAAAGCACTGTACTGCACTAATCTGCACGATATAACACGTCTGTCCTTCAACAAGCCGATGACGTAAGTGCCGGCGAACGCACATTTCCAGGACCCCCTGTATTTATCTGTCACCTACACGATTACAGACCTGATAATTCTACTGGGTAAATGGCAACATGTGTCGATACTAGTGCGTCCACAATAGAATGTCTGTCGTGTGCAACACGTTTCGACTCTTACCTGAAATTAATTTACGTTATATCCGCACAGCAAAGTCAATGTTCTGAAACGAACACGTCGACCGCTTTACGAAAACGACTTGGAACTTGGCGGAACGACTTTTGACTGTCGCACAGTCCGCATGTGAATTCGTGTCACTGCAGCACTGGCAAACAGATAACATAATGCCCGGCATACTGTGTTAGTGCTGATCTTGGACAGTCGTGCGTTTTCTTGACATCGGCCAAAACATGGATAGTTCAAGGCTGTATTGTTTTATTTGTAACTATTTTCTGAAGACTACGAAGACACGACACTGCACAGATGTTTTCTAATGCACAGAATCTGTTGAAATCCCTTTATGTTAAAGTTGCGGTACATTGTTCACTTCCTAGCGACGCTGTAAGCAGCTTGGACTAAACCGCGACCACTGGCAGGACATCCCTGAATAATGAACTGGAAAGGATGAGGACGGACATGTGCCGTCATTTGTGGTACTACTGGCACATGCTGGCGGGCAAGTCAGGAAATCCAAAAGAAACCTCATCTTGTACAGCCGCTGTCCTGGTCAATATTTGAAACCAGGGCATCGTGAAAACAACAGAGGAGCTCTGGAGCGTAAGAGGCCTGAGAAGAGTGTTAATAAATGCGAAGGACCTACGGAAGGTCACGAGCATCGTAGCATTACGAATAAAGGCCACATAATACTGCAATGCGCGACATGTATGTATGTATGTATGTATGTGTGTATGTATGTATGACAACCAGTGCCACCTATCGTATATCATCACAAAAAAAATCAAGTTCCCTACTCCCGTCACGTAGGCATATTTCAGTGCGAGAAAACTGTTGCCGTAGACAAGTCGTTTCGGCAACGTGCAGCGATAGAATTTCTTGTCATTTTTTTCGCAAAATAACATGGTTTGCATTTTTTGCTGCATAGAAGTAGTAAGTACACCTCACTTTATGTGCAGTTACGTCCAAATAAATAAAAAGCCCGGATTTACTTTCAGATAGAAACAAGAGAGGCAGTCTGCGCATAACGTAACATAGAGGCGCGTTCGCGTAACCACTGTTGCCGTGGAAACTAATAAGTACTTCATATTCTAAGTGTGTGTCTGCAGCCTTAGTTTACTAGCATGCAATGCGCATGCGCCGTATTATACTGTCATCTGTAGCCAGTCTGGCTCTACCATATTTTTCCACATTATCCCACAAACGGCACGACTTTCGGAAAAGTTACTGAACATAAAATGTCTTTTGAATTTCTCTACAACTTTTGTTTGAAATGTTTCTCATTCTAAGAATAATTCTGCGAGATATCATTACTTCACGTAAAGTATCGGTTATGCTTGTGAGAGTTTAATGAAACTTGAATTTTATCGACAGATTTTCGAAAAAATACTCTTAAAATTAAATTTAGTCTTCTTTCAACTATGACCCATTTAAGGTGTGTTCTATTTCACGTTTAAGCTTATGTTTTTTGTACCTAGCCTTCATGTTTATTTAATGCAGTCGCAAATCCACCCTTCCAAAGCCATTAGCACTGAGAGTACACACAGCACACAAAAAATTAGGGCAGAATGTTGCTGCTCGCCACGTACACCAGTACACGTCACACTATTACACCTTGTCATTGTCCGAAAAACTTCAGTACGAACCATCATCGCAGCGAAAATACGAAATGTGATATTTCCACTCGTACTGCGTTTGATCCAAACATTTAATAACTAACAAAATGCGTCGCATAAAAGGCATACGTCTCAGTGACATCCGAATTTCATACAACGTTCCAGGTCTTTTGAATGATGAGCCGCTTTATGAAATACGATATGAGTGTCACGTAACGTTCGCGTGGGACCGACATGCAACAAAATTAAAACCGTCCGGTAGCAACACAGTGCACATGCTGCAAAATGAAACCTTGTCAAGCTTCTTTCAAACTTCCACAGCTGAGCACGCGAAACAACAGGGCATCCTCATGCGTTTCACGCAAACAACGCGTAAGAAGCTAAAAACCTGCCAGCAGCGGACAACACGGCGCCCATAAATCTACAGGAGATCGTTACGTTAGAAGATGGTTTCTACAGCAACATGCTGCTTCATGAACATCCAGTCGAGCAACTTAGCGCGACTGCACAGGGCCAGTACCGCATGACACATATGTTTACATACACAAACTTTGACATAACTTACAGGCGTACGGATCTCGTATCATCAGATAATAACTGCAGGCACACTTTGTTTATATATACAGCATTTATATAATATAGTCTTAATCTTCATTTATCTACTATCTTTTTACTTTTATACTTGTTCATATCATAGGGTCCGAAGGTCTTTCCAGTTCTTCCACTTGTACTGCAGACCCTCGAATGAACGGATAAATAGGGGGAGTGGGTGGTCCGATAACACCGACTGTCCGGTACTTCCGAATTATGTGTATATATATGTATATATATGTATATATATATATATATATATAGCCTAAAAAGTCACCAAAACAATAATACAGTACTGTATATATAACACAAATGCGTACACATAACACTGTACACAACTGTCCTATTAGCACTATCACTTTGGAAGCCAGAGTTAATTGGAATTTAATAAATTTCAGATAAACATAATAAATCCACGATCCAGTTTATGAAACGAGCAACACAGTACCACCTCCACGCGACTGTCAGCAAAGACTGAGCGCGCATCCGTGTCCGCCACGTGGGGACCGCTTCGCTAGTTAACAGTCAAGACTGCTAATTTCACATACGCCCATTGCGGACGAAAATTTCAGAACCAACACATTTCGTCCGTTATTTCCGAAATCTGTACATAGGACGTCTGTTAATTCTGGGGCCTACAGTACGCATTTGATCCCAGGGCATGGCGGCCCGCCGAAACATGTCGTACCTTCAATAAAACACGTTTTAAATGGTATGCTGTGTTTGGTATTTACAGCATTTGTTCTAATCTTGATAAATTAAAACCCGTTGTGTTTCATAACTCAATACTACAATGGTATCCAACTAGCCTCCCTTCACACATTTTTATAAGCCTGATCACAACCCGACCAGGTCGAAACACGTAGCTTTTAATAAACACACAGTTTGTTTTGTAGTAAACCGTTACATTAGATTGTATCCTCTATTACAGCACCAAAAGTTTTACTCACTACATAATTGTCGGCAAGATTTTCTCGAATACTTGAGTCTCAGCTACAGATGTAAATAAATAAATAAATAAATAAATAAATACACGTTAACGTCTTGTATTCTTAATTTATTCTGCGACATTTTACCAAGTTAACACATTATACAGCGTCGAAAGGACTGATGACTGTGAAAACGGAATTGGAAAGAGGACGCAACGACCCAGCTTCAGGCAATTCACAAACATCAGCATACGGACGACCAGCACCTCACCCAGGACAGAATCGCACCCGGTATCTCCCAGAAATTATTCAATCACGACGTCTGAAACTAGTGTTTACGCCTACAGGTACGTTCTCTGACCTCAGGGGATATTCAGGACACGCAGGCACACCACGGTGGTGGATTCATTACAAGCTCAGAATTAACTCCACTTGCGAGGCCAGCATTCGCACAAATAGTCACGTATCATGCAGACCGAAAGTTCGTTACCGCGTCCACAAAAGCTTATCACTACTTCTGACTTTGAAACATTATATTATTATTATTATTACTATTATTGGTGGTGGTGGAGGTGGCGGCGGCTGCGACGGTGGCGGTAGTGGTTTGTGCCTCATTGTAATAACGACGACAGAACATGAATTCGATCTCTGTGCAAGTACATTAACGAAATGTTCTGTGCCATTAATAAAAGTGAGTGCAAATGCAGTCTATGCAATTCTGTGAGCGTGCTCTACCACTTTCAATGCACTGTCGCGGTTAATAAATGTCTTGGTGATACCGGGAAATTGGATTTTAGTCCTACCAAACTGGTTTCCCCAGCTCCCCGGTCTCTAAACGTTATATATTCATGGTGTATTATTTTACCATGTTCACTTGCTGACATCTATTTACAAACTGAACACTAGGCTGCAGAGTACAGACGGCTGTATCATACAACCGCACCACTGTGACAAGAGCTGCAAAGTGTATGCACAATTTGTCTCAACTGATGACATTCATTGCACTGCACAGCTAAAGCCGGCAACTGTGAACTCAGCTGAACGATTCAACAGAGAGTGAGCTAACAGAGGCTGCAGTGTGGAAATGAATACTTAAGTTAAACAGATACAGTTATTCTGCAAACGTTATAACATTTTGAAAACCCTTCGCTACGATTTTCGTACCGCGTCGGAAAAGGCAGTGAGCTACAGAAGTAGTGCACATCAAAACGGCCGCGCTGTGTGTAGGAATAAGAGTCTGCAGATTTAGCTGAATTTGGTTAAAAATATCACAACACTAAAACATGTTTCTAATGAAAGGTTTAAGCCACAACAAAATGTACATGTAGTGCAACACAGACGTACAAACATTTCCGCAATTAGCCCTTTTTCAGAGAAATGATAAAGTTCCATTTCGACATAACGCAAAGCATAGCAGTTATATTCAACTGATATGGGCAATCACTGAATTCTTGTGACAACTGGAAACAGATTCCCAGAACTATGTACGCGCTCCATATCAGCACAAAAGCCCAGGGCCATAAGCAACACACATAAAAAAAACAAGACAATCACAGTACGGGTTCGGTAATCCGTTCCGACCTGTATCGCTGTCGGCAACGACAGTTTTGAAGTCCCACGTCTCTGGATATGGCCTTGTTAAAACGCTCTGGCAATACGTAGGCGCCGTCTACATGCGTCTGTGCTTACCTTGAACCCTGTTTGCACAGCAGCTGTCCATAACAAAACGCAACCAAATCACAAGCATATATTTATTTAATTCCACAATCAGACCCAACAAGTCAACACACGTTTTACTGGCAACTAGTTGCGGCTCATAAGACAGCCGTCATCAGACCATACTGTGTTGAACGACTTGTTGGGTCTGATTGTGGAATTAAAATATATACAGGGCATACACAAAAGAATGGTGCGGTTTTTCTTCGCTGAAGCAACTGTGACTGGCGACTCATTTTTGGACATGTTGGAAAGCTGGTTGTTACCCCAACTGAATACCAATTATGACGATTACATTCTACAACTGGACGGAGCTCCCCCCCCATTTTCACAGGAATGTACGAGTGCTTCTCAATCGTGTTCTTCCACAGCGCTGGATCGGACGTGCTGCTGCAAATGGAGACAAGAACCTTCTCCCTTGGCCACCCCGTTCGCCAGATCTTACACCGTGCGATTTCTTTCTTTGGGGGTTCGTTAAAGACAGCGTTTATGTACCACCATTGCCCACGTCCATCCATGAAATTCGTGATCGGATAACGCATACACTGCAGGCCATTACAGCGGACATGCTACACCGGGTCTGGGATGAGTTTGATTACCGTGTGGATGTGTGTCGTGTGACCCAGGGTGCACAAATTGAAGGATTGTAATTACCAAATGAGAAACTTGGACAGTTGCCGCCGCTGACGGTGTATGCTGTGCCCGTGTAAGGTGAGAAATACATTTTTTATTCACTTTTGATATCGCACCATTCTTTTGTGTATGCCCTGTACTTATGATCGATATGCCAACGGGGATGTCTTACAATAAAGGTAACCAAATCAGGTGATTACACCCTACGGCCTGTCTTCATGCACTTCGTACAAAATACAGCGCGCTGACATCACTCTAGAAACTTGTGCACATGAAATGGATCTCTGACTGTTTCCTTTAAAATTGTGAGTTATTACTGTAAGGCTGTCTCGTGCACGGAACAAAGTGTCTGTCACTGGGCAGGGAGAAGGGAAAAATAACACAAGCGTCAGGGTAGAACGGGACATGAACTTACTTTCCGCAGCCACAAATGTAATGGAAAAACGTAAAAAAAAATAACTCAACTGTTAAGACACAGGAAAGGAAGTAATTTCACTGGAATGAGGGACGTGCCATTACAACCCAGCAGCCTCTTCTCTTCGTGTGGAACAACTTCATGACTCGATACAGTGTCAGCCTAAGGGCCAGGCAGCCAAAGTTCGTTTTCCTGCAGGTGGAGGGATTTCTTGACCCGCCAGCACAGTCGTGTGGGGCACTGCTAGCAGGACGTAAATCAGTCGAAGCGTGAAGCTGACCGCTTAGCTGCCATTCCACCTGCAGATCACCTATACATATTCACGCTCAGTTGTACGTACTTCTCTTTTTGTTACTGCAAATATTTTCCGGCACGTTTAATTTCCGTTTTCACGTGGACACCCCACCCCAACACGTTACTGCACAGCATGTGTGTGTGTTCGTGCCTCAAATCAGCCTACCACGTGAATCGCCACATCTTTAGAATCCATTTTAATAACTTTAACATTAGACATCCCCGTCGGCATGTACATGCAAGGTATATTTCACTCTTGTCAGTAATTACATTCACAACCAACATATATATTTTTGACACATCAGGCTACAGGTTTCAGCTCTATAGAGCCACCATCAGGCCTATAAAAAAACTATGATGGTCAAACTTTATACATTTAGTAAAAGGAATCCCCTTATTTTGTACAATTATATGTATAAAAACGGGGGGAGGGGGGGGGGGTATGTCCGACCCACGCCTCGGTCTCCCATCTTGAGGCTTTTCAAAAGTAATTTTTCCACGAATTCCTTCCGTCGCCCCAAGCATACTACATACGTATACATTCTGCCCAACGCAAGCTCCCTAATTTCATCGGTCTAAGGCTAGGCGCACACTTGCGATTTTCTGTCGCGCGATTATTTAGTCGCACAAATAGAACACACTGTTTTCAGTACGAATGCGCGCACATGCGACTACATAAAAGCAGCGATTAAAAAGATGCGACCACTGAAAACAGTGTTCTATTTGTGCGACTAAATAATCGCGCGACAGAAAATCGCAAGTGGGCAACGGCTCTAATAAGTGAAGGATAGACGTCATGAAGTTCCTGGTTACATCACTTTCTCCAGTCCATCGCCATTTGACTTTGCTTTGCAACAAGTACGACTTCATTCTCCTACACAATGACACAAAACAGACTGGCAAACAAAATTTAGAAACCGCAAGAGTCCAACAAAACACTAAATAACGCAAAAATAGAGAATGGTCTCCTATAAAACGAGACCCCTCTCTGCGAATGACAATACGAAAACTTAAGCAGTCTTTTTACAGGATTACAAATAAAGACAAAATGTGAAAATTTGTGTTATCGTGGGTGCAGGCTGTAACGGTACCATGACAGCCTCCTCACATTACTACTGGTCGTAAAACTGTGACGGCGGGCCGGGATGGCTCAGTCGGTATAGCAACTCGCTACGGGCTGGACGGTCAAGGGACTGAATCCCGATGGGGGCGAAACTTTCCGTACCGGCCCAGACCAGCCCTGGGGCCCACCCAACCTCCAATACAAAGGTACCAGGTCTCTTCTCCAGGTACCAAGCAGCCGAGGCGTGGAGTCAACCACCCACCCCATCTAGTGCCGGTGTTAAAGAAACAGTAGAGCCAAACCTCTACTCCCCCTCTGGGTCTTCATGGCCTGTCCTAGGGTGAATTCTACCATAAAACTATGACCATGTCCATGCTTGAAGCAGCACATTCTCGCCAGCATGACAGCGTTTCGCCGTCCTTTTCACGGGCCGACGCTCTTTGAAATTTATGGCGTCAAACATACAGCTATGCAAAGAAGGAACAAACGCAAGAGACAGCGATAGACTGACGTTCCTAAGCCGCCTCTCCCTCGTCATGGAACAGAGATCAATAGCACGGAATTTACTGAAACGTGCCCCAACAAATTAATGACAGCATAATACACTGATTTCCTAAGAGCAAAGTTCACATCATATGACGCACGGGCGAGTATGCAAACACACACACACACAGATATTATCATTAGTACTGTGCGGAAACAAGTTGTAAGAAGGAAATCTACAGATGGAAACACGTTACAGTTGTCTGTGACTACAAGCTTACAGAAACACAGTACTTACTGGAACTATAATACAAACGTGTCTTGTCAGTCTACCTGAAAAGAAGTAGTTAGTGTGTAATTGTAGCCTTATTACAATAACATGTACTTTCTCTTTCTTTCTTTCTCAGTCTGACCACTCATCCTTGTTGTAGAGAGTTATTGTTGCACCTGATCACACTCAATGACACACACACACTCGGTAGGACTTCTCTGGAGGAGTGATCAGCCCGTCGCAGAGACCTCTGACAACACAGAACACCTACAAGAGATAGACATCCATGCCCCCGTCGGGATTCAAACCCACAATCCCAGCAAGCGAGCGGCCGCAGCCAAAGGTTCAGACCGCGCAATCACCGGGATCGGCTGATAACACGTACTCAGGAGTAAAAATAGAAAACTCGGGCCAAATCCTGGGTATTCCACAAACAGAGCCAAATCGAACGCCTTCATTCAAGGGGACATAAGATGGGACACATTCACAGCGGTCTGAGTCAATGACATACAGCAAATCTACTAGCTATTGTGTTCGGCACTTCGTTGTGTCTCGACACGCATCTACAGTATCAACAGTCTTCACACGATCTTTTCCTAAAGCAACGCATCTCAAGAAAACCCAGTTCTGAGTTAGTAAAAACGCTCTCATTAATCTCCGCTTCACAAACAAAGCTGCAAGTGCATCAGTCACTTCGTGAATGCCAGCAAGCAGCGTGCTCTGTCCACAATGATTCACTTTCGGCGTTTTTCGCTGAACCACAGCGCTTTTTATGCTGTTTCATAAAACATCGACAATTCGCAAGCTGCTGTAACACACAGTGTTTATAACGCGTTGCTGCAGCATTACACATACCGCACAAACTAAGTGAAGCACAAAAGAATGCTCCCAAATTCTGAATGATCGAGCGACCCTCACATTAACTCACAAGAGTTGCTACATAGTCGCCCGCGAATAAGCAAAACAGCGACACGCAAATACGCCAACGAACCGCGTCTCCTGCGCATCATTTCGACAGCTACGAGGTCCTCCTTCATGTGACCAATGTCTCTCATTTGCCAACAGATCGCTCGTCTCTTATGGAACCCCAAGTTCCATTGCCGAGTTCACAAATGTCCGCCATTATACCGCATCAGTACAGTTCACACTCTCGCAGCCTATTCCTTAAGATTCATTTTACATGCAAAGATAAGACACAATCAGCACAGATCTTAAGAAAGAGTGTGAATACGCAGACTGAAGTCGTCTGGCAGATACAGGCCACCAACGGGTTCTTGTCACCACAGCACGGTTCCTCTAAGTTCCACAAACAGCGAATAATTTCTTACCCAGTTGAGGGAGTATCAGCTCCCCAAGCACTGGCACCGAGCACGCCACAGTGCTCCCTGATCATCGCAATCACGCGACCCACTACTCCAAGTAGCAACATCATCACTGGGCGCAAAAAGTATGTAACTAGGAGATGGGTGTGCTCATCCAATTGCCGTTAATTATCTATTCAAACTGCTCAAATATATTAACATTCGAATTTCCTCCTCACTCTACAGGTGTCTCAAGGTACCTTCACGCACCAGAATATCTTCGTACCAGTGATAATCATGTAATGCTGCACAGAGGAAAAGATACGACGATATTCTCCGTCGTTATCACTTTAAGAAGATACTACAAGGACACGTACAGCCACTGTCACCTAGGACACGCTCTTCCATTCTCACCAAGATCACAGGACAAGCACTGCTATTATCACTGTACTAAGATACTACAAGGACAGACACTGTCAGTATCACTGTACTAAGATACTACAAGGACAGACACTGTCAGTATCACTGTACTAAGATACTACAAGGACAGACACTGTCAGTATCACTGTACTAAGATACTACAAGAACAGACACTGTCAGTATCACTGTACTAAGATACTACAAGGACAGACACTGTCAGTATCACTGTACTAAGATACTACAAGAACAGACACTGTCAGTATCACTGTACTAAGATACTACAAGGACAGGCACTGTCAGTATCACTGTACTAAGATACTACAAGGACAGACATTGTCAGTATCACTGTACTAAGATACTACAAGGACAGACTCTGTCAGTATCACTGTACTAAGATACTACAAGGACAGACACTGTCAGTATCACTGTACTAAGATACTACAAGGACAGACACTGTCAGTATCACTGTACTAAGATACTACAAGAACAGATACTGTCAGTATCACTGTACTAAGATACTACAAGGACAGACACTGTCAGTATCACTGTACTAAGATACTACAAGAACAGACACTGTCAGTATCACTGTACTAAGATACTACAAGGACAGACACTGTCAGTATCACTGTACTAAGATACTACAAGGACAGGCACTGTCAGTATCACTGTACTAAGATACTACAAGGACAGACATTGTCAGTATCACTGTACTAAGACACTACAAGGACAGACTCTGTCAGTATCACTGTACTAAGATACTACAAGGACAGACACTGTCAGTATCACTGTACTAAGATTCTACAAGGACAGACACTGTCAGTATCACTGTACTAAGATACTACAAGAACAGACACTGTCAGTATCACTGTACTAAGATACTACAAGGACAGACACTGTCAGTATCACTGTACTAAGATACTACAAGGACAGACACTGTCAGCATCACTTTACTAAGATACTACAAGGACAGACACTTTCAGTATCACTGTACTAAGATACTACAAGGACAGACACTGTCAGTATCACTGTACTAAGATACTACAAGAACAGACACTGTCAGTATCACTGTACTAAGATACTACAAGGACAGACACTGTCAGTATCATTGTACTAAGATACTACAAGGACAGACACTGTCAGCATCACTTTACTAAGATACTACAAGGACAGACACTTTCAGTATCACTGTACTAAGATACTACAAGGACAGACACTGTCAGCATCACTTTACTAAGATACTACAAGGACAGACACTTTCAGTATCACTGTAACAAGTGACTGCATATATTTCAGATACACAGCTGTGATGCTCTACTTGTACGTACTTTGTTACAGTGAAAAATAAAATAAAAATGACCTTCAACTAAGCTGCGTAAAAGTGTGAATTTTCTTGAAACTTGCGTAACCGGTACATGGATTCATTGTTAAGCGTGTACTTTTCATTTGAAGTTTTTATCTTTAAAAATGTATGAAATAAAACGGATAATATCGGCAGGAGCGAAAACGGGCATTTAAAGTGAAAAGAACCCCGACTGTCAGCGGCCACTTTGGGATTTAAATCTCTCGCACTTTAAAGGTTAAACGATGCACAAAGTTACTCGAATTACACAGTGTTAATTTACGGTTTTATAGCAGCACTTGCCTTGATGGAATACGGAAGGGCTGATACAAGCCACTAAAAGTCTGCGTAGTCAGTGACCCTGCCGAAATGCAAACCACAAACCTCCCGATTGAAATTCAGAAGCGTTACCGCTCGCCCATGCCAAGTCAGAAAATAACCAACGAGCACGCGCAGCATAACAAACAAAACGTTACTATAACAAAGTCTCCTATGTTCAGGTTTGTCACAATGCAGTTGTCAGCTCTGCAGCTACTCGGTGGTGCCTGTTTAGTTTTGCAAGTTCGTATAAGAAACACTGTAATTATGAAGATAAAGTGACATTACCAAGACGGAATACTTTGCTACAGTCTTCAAAATCGTGACTGAATTATGTGGATGAACACATGACAAGATTCTGCAGAAACTCTAATGAAGCTAAAACCAAGTTCTCTGCACCGCGCATCCGCAAGGGGAACTTATGCGGAAAGGAACTGTCTGACTTGACGAGCTGCCGAGTGTGCAGTCCTATCACACACTGGCGCAACATTCCTTCACTCCTTAAAACCCAGGTTCTGACACGCATTATGACAACATTCCGTCGCTTATCGGATGACGCGTTCTTGCACAAGCAGCATCATATGTCGTTCTCTCTCAATTCCTCTGCTGCGCCACGTACGAAGTTATTCTGAAGCGAACTGAAAGCAAACCCGAGATCTTTTTAATTATTTGTTTACACACAGCTCATAAATGGCCACAGAATGAGCAAAGTAGTAGGATTTCGCTTAACGCTGGTATTTGAGGTCTCTAAAAGTGTTGGGGTGAGGTAGCCACTTAACCCTTTACAGCCAACTGGATACTTGATGCACCAACAGGTTGAACATTAAAAAATTCTACGTTCTGCCCACACTATATTTACGTGGTTTGTATTTACTCGTATCTCTGGACAAACAGCGACTTTTGCCTTCTATAACATAAACTGATAGATGAAAAGAGTTTACTGCGCAGTACGAACTGGGTCATTATATAAAACAGATTACGATTCGTCTTTAAAGGGTTCCGTGAAGTTCAAATAGGAACTCTATAGCTTTCGCAAAAAGACTCATCACACAGGAGACTGGTAGGCATAAAATATAGGTCTGCATGTAACTGAGATTATTAACTCGTATGAGACATTTTTCAATGTCTTCAATATTTATTAAAGAGCTAACGACAATAATTTCTGACATGCAATACCGCCTGTTTGTAGTGTAAATGGCTTTATGCTGTGAATCTGCATCAGCAATATATGAATATTTGGCCAATGAAGTATACAAAACATAAATACACTTATTTGATAACGTATGTAAATAAATATTTCACTGCTGTGTATGTTAAACGCCCTCTAGTGCTGACACATAATTAAATACACTACAAACTGTTCAAGTCCCCACTCAAACTGCTGTCGATGCTAGTCGTGTTGGCACACCACGTACAACAAATACCGAAAACACAAAATGTTTCACGTAACTAAATTTTGACCTGGCGAGTTCTTCTGACGACTGGTATTTACAACATGAAGGCTCAGTATCAATACCAGAAAAGTCAATCTCCGAACGCCATGCTGTTCAAAGGCAGCAAAGGTACCAAAACATCTGAACACAGGCCTGTACATGGTAGCGAACATATAGGCCACTTCTGCCAGCAATCGAGTTCTTATCGCTCAGGACGGTCCTGCATCGTCAAACGTCATACCAAACCAGTTCGTTGCCGCTCGTAACACCAAATGCGCTGACACATCGGTACTTCGCCTTCCTCGCGCTCGGTAGTCAGACGGTCAGAATCCGTAACACACCGTGGGCTGCCCTGACCGACACATTCACTAGTTAGGCGGACACAAAAGACGCTGCAGCATTTGTGCTGACGAACGACGAAAAACATGAAGCTAGAGGCACGACCATCCGGACGACCGCCATTACACCCGTCTAACTCCGGAATGCCAGCAACATGTCAGAGCACCCTTTCAACGGAATTTATGTGTACCTCCGACAGGTAATTAACTGTTTATTTAACGACACTCAAAATGGCCAGAGTGCAGCGCTGAGTGACTGGATGACAGAACGTAATGAATTGGAAACGGCACGCAACTACGTGATCGTTTCCTAATTAAAGGCAAGATCCAAGAACCTGCCAGAAGCTTTACCGTTTGAGCCAACGTGCTCTGTGTTGCTGGGTAACACACAAAACTAATCACGGATCAGGACAGGTGGTAGGGATGGAGATTCAAAATGGGTACCGCCGTAATGGCAACGAAAAGCCTGTCCTCGTTTTAAGGAAGTTCCCCGTATTTCGTGAAATTAAACGACGATAAACACTGTCGACGTGCATTCCAAGCCACACTCCATGCTCCCATCATTCGCTCAGTCGTTCTTAGCTACCGACACAAACCGTGGCTTCCAGTGAAACTGTCAACATTAACATTTACTTAATCGACCAACAAATGCACGCAATAAAATACAATTTCATAAAAGTATTAAACTCCTACATGTGCCGAAACACGCAGCAGTTTAATACTTTTCATGAAATTGTATATTAGTAAGTGCCTTTGTTGGCTGATGTATGAACTGTAACAATATGCGCCGTAATGGCAAAATAAAATTCTCAACATCACCTCCGCGGTGACTATTTGCGCACATAAGCGGCGCGTCAAGCGGTTGGCTTGCTGTTCAGTAGCGCCACAGCAGCGATTGTAGCCACAGCCTACGTGCAAACTGAGCCGGCAGACATGCTGAATAATTCTGCCGATGTCCGGTTAGCGAGGACACAACGGCCGGCTCTCCGAGCGAGTAGTAAGTCAGTTACGTCACGTATTCTCGGATGTGGCGCCGTAAATCCGGTGGCGACCGTTCATCTGGCCATACTCTCCAATCTGTCTGGTAACCCTGTGACGAGGGTACGCCCCCCTACAGAGTACTTCCCCAGTCCCTTACGGTAATTGCCCAGAGGAGACACCACTAGCCTACACTAGCTATAGAACTTGATATGAAGTAAACGGAACAAGGCGACATCTTACGTGCCAGCGGACCAATGTCATGTCTGTATGATGATCAGGGTAACTTTATGATGGGTGGAATGCTGATGCGTTTTTTGGTTAAGTTCGGATGCACTGGACGTACGTAACCGGAACAAGACAGGCGAAGTACGTCTAAGGAACACTGACGCGCGTTCGCGAAACCATTGTTGCTGTGGAAAAGCAGTAAGTTTAACTATTACATATTTTGAGTGTGTGTCTGTAGCCTTAGTTATCCAGCATGCAATGCGCATGCACCGTATTATATTGTCATCTGTCGTGCTCTACCATATTTTTCCACATTATCTCATAAACGGTACGATTTTCGGAAAAAAAGTTATTGAACATAAAATGTGTGTCCTGATTTTCTCTGCAACTTTTGTCTGAACCATTTCTCACTCCAAGAAGAATTCAGCGAAATATTATAATAAATGCACATACGTCTTCATGTAAAGTACAAGTTTTTCTTGTCAGATTTTAATGAAACTTGAATTTTCTAAGACAGATTTTCGAAGAATACTCAAATATCAAATTTCATGAAAATCCGCCCGGTGGGAGCCGAGTTGTTCCATGCGGAGGACGGATGGACAGACAGAGACATAACGACGCTAACAGTCGTTTTTCGCAATTTTTCGAAAGCACCTAAAAACAATCGCACTTAGACGAAATAAAGTGAAATAGTGTCGCTGGGAATTCTTAGCTTTACGCTACGTACAGCCGACGTTTTTCGAACTATGTTCTGCACGACGTTCGTCAGATAGGGAAGCTTTCGGCTGCTGTGTTCAGAAGCGAAATCTGAAACACTTATGACGTTGCAGTGCCGTCAGTTGTTACAGCAGGTTTCGCATGCAGCTGTCCTGGTCACTAGTGGGTTACAGGAAGACACAAACGTCGTTGCATTTCCATGGCAATATGGAACAGTTTTATTTTGTTGACTACTATATCTACGCCAACAACAATAAAAAGAGAACGTACTATTGCGTTTCCATGGCAACAACCGTTACTCGAACGCGCCGTAATATAACGTTGTACGTGCACTATCTCGTATAAACGACATTACAACACATAAAAAAGAACGCATTACAAGCGCTAATACAAGCAGCACAATAATGCACAGCATGCTACAACAACACAGTTTAACTTTACAGCATTCCAAAGGTGACATTCTGCAGCAAGCAACGTACAACAGACTGGTCAAACATCTTACGACAAAAATTGTTCAATGGTTTTATACTGTTTTCACCGTGCATTTTTCACTAATTCAGTTTTTTACACCAACAAATGCACACACAAACCACTCTTTTGTAGTTTTATTAATATAGAGTTATACCCTACACGTGTTTCAATCCTTGCATCATCTTCAGGGGCTTAATAAGCTACTACACTTCAACTGCATGCTAGAAGGGCCTAATGGGCACACTTGTCTCAATATTAAGTTAAAAAAAACATCTGAGTTTGTAAAATTCATAAAAACTGTAAAACTTATAATTTTCTGTAAGTTAAAATCACGATTTAAATGTTTAAAATATTTAAAATAACGGCGTAGGTTACTTGTGCATAGAATCGTGGTATTATTCCTGTTGTCAATTGTAAGCTGTAATAAAAATTAAATTGTATGTAGTTAGAAAATATTCTATCTGTATTAATTACTGTTCACGTTAACTGATTAATATTAAATTTTGCATGAATGACGTACCGTATTGCTTTGCGTGCTATTTTGTGGAATGGTATGTGCTGACTGTCGTCTGGTGGACTTTGCTACGGGGGGTATCTAACTACATACAATTTTATTTTTATTACAGCTTACAATTGACAACAGGAATAATACCACGATTCTTGCACAAGTAACCTACGCCGTTATTTTAAATATTTTAAACATTTAAATCGTGTTAAATTAAGTTACAGACCAACTGATGCACACTAAAACCACTTTTTATGTACCTTTATTATTTAAACTGTTAAAATTATACCCCTACACGTGTTTCGATCCTAGGATCATCGTCAGGGGTTTTTTGCTGAAAGCTACTAGCTATTTTCAGCAAAAACCCCCTGACGATGATCCTAGGATCGAAGCACGTGTAGGGGTATAATTTTAACAGTTTTAATAATAAAGCTACATAAAAAGTGGTTTTAGTGTGCATCAGTTGGTCTGTAACTTAATTTAATATGACGAAGATGCACGGTGTCAACAATGTGAAATTTAAATCGTGATTTTAACTTACAGAAAATTATAAGTTTTACAGTTTTTATGAATTTTACAAACTCAGATGTTTTTTTTAAACTTAATATTGAGACAAGTGTGCCCATTAGGCCCTTCTAGCATGCAGTTGAAGTGTAGCAGCTTATTAACCCCCTGAAGATGATCCAAGGATTGAAACACGTGTAGGGGTATACTATATTAATAAAACTACAAAAGAGTGGTTTGTGTGTGCATTTGTTGGTGTAAAAAATTGAATTGTTCAATGGCGTGTTTGTGGAATGACAGAGACACGTGTAGGGGCACACGGTGGCGTAGTTGGTTGAGGCACTGCTCTACAAATCGGAAGGTCGCGGCTTTGATTCCCGATGGTGTCATTGGAATATTTCACCGACAATCGTTTCGGTCGCACTATGGCCATGGGGACGACTCAGCCTCTAACAGAAATGAGTACCAAGAGTATTTCCTGGGGTAAAGGCGGCCGGTGCGTAGGGCTGACAACCTTACCATCTTCATGTGCCGATTGTCTAGAAATCTGGGAGCCTCAACCTCCTGGAACCCTAAGGGTCTGTCCAGGCCAGTAATGGGATTGCTTTACCTCTTTTACAGACAAGTGTCACGCTTGTAATGTAGGCTTCGCAATCGGTCAACATGCTTCACGTGTTTTAACGAACAAATGGAATGACACTATTTCCCAAAAGTTTTTGCTCGCGGACCCCTTTTGACTTCGAAAAATAACCACGGATCCTCGCATCCTTGCTGACGCAAATACAGTGTCCGGATGATTGGCATCCAATATCTCAGAACTTATTTTAGATAGCTACGACTACATACCACTAGCATACATAACAATGCATTGCATTATTTTACCCCAATTAAAATGACTGTCGCTCGCTTCGTAGGTACACGAGGTTTCTTAGATATTCTAACAGTCGTACGAAATAAACATCGCAAACTAAAGACGTTTCGTGATTATTTTTAACAAAACATTATTCCTGTAATTAAAAAAAATAAGTAAACGTCGAACTAGATATTACAGAAATGGAACCACGGATCCCCTGGGAACCGGTTGCAGGTCCCTTCGGATCCGCGGAGCACACACTGGGAACCACTGCAATAAGACACAAACACACGACTGTGGCCTTGTTATAGTCCACTGCAGTTGAAAATAACTGAGAACGTGCGTGTGCCACATCGGCTGAAACAAAAGCTGTGAAACGGTCCACGGTACATGCTGAAAGATCCATTTATGACCTAGCAAAAGCAAGCTTCGTTACCGATCAATATGAGGGTATATCATACCTGTACATCAGTGATCTCTCGCCATCATGACGCGACAGACGATATGTGGGTGCCCACCCCCGCTGGGATATCACTGACCCCTTCCCATGTAAACATGGAATGACGACAGCAACGTTATTAATAGGGCAGGATGGGATATGGATGGCAGCCACGAGTACGTTCAATGACAGCCGAGACGCGGGGCCCTCTAGCTTGATGGTTGCGCGCGGCTCTACCAGTCCCTCGCCGTAAAAACAGCGGGTTACGAAATGCTAGACACAATCCTCGAATTCTAAAAGCTTCGGTGAACGCAGTAACGAGCGTTCGCATTCCAGTCAAGGAGGGGGGAATTCTCTAACTGGCTCAGCAAATGTCAGCGTAAGAAGGGCTGTGTTCTGTGGTCACACAGGTTTTCCGAAGCATTATATGTAAAGAAGGCCACAGCGCTCGAAGGTGTCTGGTGCTGCGGCTGCAGCATCAGCGCTGCTGTGAATGCATCACGGGGTAGTTTCGACAGGCGCCTCCTGCAACCCAACAACACTGTTGGTGAGCTTGTGGTTGGCTGCGGCGTCTGGCGGCGAAGCGCGTCGCCTTAATTCTCTTCCCTTCACTCGACTGTAAACTGAACCACTACACCACCCTCACATGTACTAGTAATAAGTGTCGTGGGTACCTACCAACTTCATAATTTGTGCTAAGTCAGCTCTGACAAGTCTTTATTTCAATGGCGCAACAGCTCCTAGTGGGCCAGGGCCTCCTCATTAACGAGGCTTCACGATCACACTCACACACACCACACTCGGTAGGACTCCTCTGGACGAGTGATCAGCCCGACCTCACAACACACAACACTCACAACAGACCGACATCCATGCCCCCGGCGGGATTCGAACCCACAATCCCAGCAAGCGAGCGGCCGCAAACCCACGCCTTAGACCGCGCGGCCACTGCGATCGGCATAAGTCTGTTTAGTCAACAAATATGCCAGCCAGCCAACCAACCAACCAACCAGCCAACTCTACACCTGTCAATAAGTTCCTCGTCTTTTATACAAATCATAAGTTTCCACCCATATCCAGTTCAGTGCAGTCCACGTCATTAAGATCTAGTTTAATAACATCATTTCAGACAAGTTTTTGCCCTCTTCCGTGCAGGTTTACCAACAGGCGTATTTTTATCCCAACCGTCCATGCTACATATTCCACCAAGCTAACCTTCCTTGAGACAGGCACATCGCCACACTTAGGCCTATAATAGCACAGAACAAATTACAAAGCTGCCCAGTAACTACATCGCATCACTCTCCTCACCACTGTTCCCAGGCGTCCTCAGTCTATTTTGCTCGCTTTGGGTTGAGTCGTCCGCGTTCTTCAGCAGACAGCTATATATACGAGTATGTGGCCAGCATATAAACGTTACTGATAGCAAGGATGACGCATAACCTGTTAGCTACTCCAGGATTTTAGCAGTAATAAGAAATCAGTCTAAACGACAGACCAATGAACTTCATTCGTACTAGACTGCGCAGTCACAGGCATAGGCCTAGTCACTGATCAATACTCGCATTTAACTCAGTGAACTAGGGCCTATTCTCTGCTGACCTATCAGTTCGCGAAGCCAGCTATTAGATAAAAAATTGCAACGTATCTGAGGTGGGTCGCATGTGTAACTGAGTGCTGCGGTAGGTAGTACGTTCATACAAAACAGTGGATAAAATAAACAGTTCTATATACGTTAACGTTTAATATTTCTGGATATGAACCTTGAAAAAGCTATTCTGAACTAAATGGCGTTCTCCGACTATCCTTCCCATCTTGACTTTCATCGTCAGCTAAGGCATGCGCCGTCAAATTTATCACACCAACGACCTCTTAATATCACTCCTAAAACTGGACATCCTGCCACTAACAAAGTCGATCCCCTTCTCGTAACTAACAACCTGATTCCCATCCATGCGAAACCCATCAGCAACGCATGGCTATCTTGCACACCTGCAGACACAAATGTAGAGATAAAAGTAGCCTAAGGCAGCACAGCACGGTAAAATGACACACCTGTGCTATTGACAAATTTACTTAAACAAGTTCAGTTTTCGCTCCATCAGGTTGCTCACATTGGTAACACCCCCCCCCCCCCCCCGCCGTCAAAGACGGCCAGTCTACACAGCGCGGTGTCCCTTCCTTGTCTTCCTTCATGCTCGCCGATTTCCGACAGAACGTAAATCGTATTGAAATTCCCAGACTTCGCCCAATTGTCCTTCTGTTACGAATAGCTTTGACGTTAATGAGTACAGAGCACTGGTAAAAATATACAGACAACGGGGAATCCCAGTATGTGAGTAGAACTTCCCCCGGCGCCACAGTACTGACTTATTGAATTATGTCACGGCCCTGTCGACAGCTCGCACTCCATGATTAGTGAACAATGAAACTGAAACGATGTGCACGGAAGCGACCGTGGATTAGCTTCAGGCAGTAGCCGGACACTTGCCTGGAGAAGTTGACGAAAAGCGCCAGAGTCACGACGGTTGGTTTCAGAGTCCAGATTTGAGCTGTCCCCCCGGCCACGACGATGGTTCGTAAATTTGCAGTACGTACACTGAGTGAAACGGACTTCGCGCACAAGTTCTTCGTGGCGTGATTCCTTGTTTAAAAGTTAAGTCGAATATGTTATACAGCGCATGCCCATAGGTGTTTAATTTTCGAGATACACCTCACGTTAAATGGTGAATACACGCTTCTGATCGGCGTTATATGTCACGACAATAAAGCGCACAGTTAGATATGCTCCAGACATACAGCGCGCAGGAGGGCTCAGTTGTAATCGAATCAGCACGGAGTAGTACTTCGACATGCTCTTCCTCCTTTCTGAGCAACTTCAAATAGAGATGGCGAAGCATACCTCCATCTACACTAATGACAAGCCCCTCACCACTAATCTCCAAGAAACACACACATTCAGCGGTACCGCATTACAGACATAACCTTGTTCTGTTCGATTTGGTGAGACAAGCCCGTTCCATTATGCGCCAGCAACCGAAAATTCAATTCGTTTGCGTTTCTGTCAGTTCGGTAAGTGGACGATGGCCTTAATTGTTCAGCATCACATCAGGACGTCAATAGTCATTCGAAATTACGCTAAGGTAATATCTGGCTACACACAACACAGGGTTAATGGCTACCAACACGGAGGACGTGGGGGAAGGACTGCACAGTGGTAGGAATGGGGCCATATTTGTTCCGAAGTAACATCACTAAATTGTCCCTAAGGCAATCAGATCGCGACATATAAGACAATGAACTCAGAGCAACAAAACAGGGCCACACAGACGATTGGAAGCAACAATTTACTGTACATGCTACAAGCAATAAGATTAATTCAATGGGTAACACACATCTTGCTTAAGTTTTAAAGCAGCGTTTGGTGCTACAGCCGACTATTCTCGTGCAGGTTTCAATTTCGAAAGAACAATGAACAGAGATGCGACAATAGGAATGAGAAACATAAGAGCGGATAATGGTAACGAAGCGAAACCCAATTTATCGTTTCATTCTTTCTTTCACTGCCTGACGTACAAATTAGATTGAGAGGAAATTTACACCACCCCACGTCCATAAGACAGACAGTTAAATAAAAAGCAGAAAACCTCATCGATGCCTAGCAGTTACCGTCTGCTGGAAGCATGTATAAGACAGCCATCCGTAAGTCTCCGAGAAGTCGGACATGAATTCTATACCAACACGTCCAATCGCCCGGCATCACAAACGTAAAGGTAAGGGTTACCCCGTAACATGCCAGTCAGAAAGGGAAGGTAAAAGATAAAGTTCACCCTAGAACAGGCCATGAAGGCCCAGACGGGAAGTAGATGTATGGCTCTACTCTTTTTTTTAACCTCGGCGCTAGATGGGGGTGGGTGGCCAACGCTACGCCCAGGCCGTTTTACCCCCGGGAAAGAGACCCGGTACCTATTGTACAGGAGGATTGGTGGACCCCAGGGCCGGTCTGGACGGATGCGGAAAATCTCGCCCCCACCGGGATTCGATCCCCGGAACCTCCAGCCCGTAGCGAGTCGCTATACCGACCATTCCGGCCCACAAAAGGGAAGGTGCTCTACCAATTTTGAACCTCGGCGCTAGAGGAGGGGTGGACATGCAAGCCCCAAGCGCTTTACCCCGGGAAAGACCAGGTACCATTGTATATGAGGCTGGGTGGGCACCAGAGCCGGATTTGATTGCGTGGAGAGAAAATCCCTTGTACCAACCGGGGTTCCAATCCCGGAAGTGTCCAGTCAATAGCGAGTCGCTACACCGACTGCGCCACCGCGGCACCCAGACAAGCCATCATTACGTCTGTATTTCTTAAAGTAACGTGCGGCTGCCTCAGACTTATAAATACCTCTCTAGCAGGCCTACGATTTACGTTTGTGACCCCTGTTATGTAAGTGCAGGCAGTACTGGTACTCACGAGACAAATCAGGTGCTCCACACTGTACAACAGAGCAGTGTGGAGTGCTAAGGTTAGAAACCATAAATGGTGAGCTGGCAATGGCGTGCAGGGAAGTGGCCAACATATGCGAGTACTTAGCCAGGAATCTGCTTGGACAGACAATGGGAGCGAAGAGCCAATACTCCGTTTACCTCACGAATACAAGTCAATATCAAAACGGTAGGTGCACGAAGTAGGTTCGGTTAGTTCTCCTCTTGCCTTAGGCCCATTGACCAGCCATTTCAATTTCTCAAATTGTATATCATCTAATGACCGTATATGTTAACTTCAGGATAAATGAATTGGAAGGCTGTGGACGGAAGCTGTCGTGGCGTAATTTAATGTCACATCCTGGCACATAACTGACGGGCCTCAAACAAATCAGCAAACCCTCCAGAACACGTCAACGGCGACGTTCGGTACGTCAGTTAGATCCACTGTACACCGACCGATCAAACAAACTCAAAAGAAAAAATTACGCATAAAAACTTCAAATTATTCATTTCAGGCATTCTGTGTCTTTTACACTATATATATATTTTAGCTTCATTCATTCATTCATTCATTCCGTAGTCTGTCTTAAAACTGGACCAAAGCCTTTTCCAAAGCGAGTTCTCCATACAGTGCCAGCTAGTGCTTCCTCTTTCAATTTCCAGCATATTCTCCTTTCCTTAAGGTCATCCACTAGCTGCTTACGTCTCCTTCCTCGTCTTCCTGTCACTTCTATCCTTCCATCTGTATTTTAGCTTGTAAACCTGAATACAGTTGTAAATTGTACCCCCTTTTGTATTCTTGTAGTTGGGCCTCATGATGACTAATCATTTTTAGCCGAAACACGTATCCTTATTCTTACTGAATATAATGTTGTGTTGACTGACTGCAACGTTCGTTTGTAAAATAAAATTTAGGGACGAGGGAAATTACAGGAATGCCGTAATGTTCTTCAACATTGTAACCTTGCATTACTCAGAGCACATTCAAAGTACACCTGAATAATGTATCAGTGGAAAACATAGACCGAAAATGTCGGAACTGGCCCCTAGGCTGCAACCTAACGCGGATTATGCTCCCTAGTGTAACAAAATGGCGTCCGGACCAGAAAGGCATTTTGTGCCTTGGCTTTACATGAAACAAAATACAGTCGAACTCGGTTACAACGCAATGAAAGGGACTGCATATTTTGTGTCGTTATAAACGAACGTCGTTATAACCGAGGAGTATAATGTTATTGTTAACAGTGAGGAATTAATTGTTACCACAGAATATCTGACGCTACTGACGAGGTGTCGTATAAACTGATGTGGTTGTAACCGGGTTCGACTGTATTTTGTAAGACTGTAAGTACAGTTTCGCAGTAAGTATGGGAGGCATGCCTCAAATAAAACATCGACGCTTAGCTGGGACAAGCGCCACGCAAACTGCCCCCACAGATCACCAGAACTCACACGCATGGACTTTTTCTTCTGTGTGTTTGTTAAGAACGACGACTATATACCTCCGTTACCGACGGAGCCAGAAAAGCTCAAGACACGAACCACAGACGTAGATGCAAGAACTGACGGCGATATTCTCCAAATGTGTGAAAGGAGGTTGACATTGTTCGAGCCAGCTGAATATTATTACCTTTCTTAACAACAGCTTTGAGGTTGATCCAACAGGCGGTTTCTGTTTCTGAAGTGACACATAGAAGTGTTCTGACCAATAAAAGCCAATAACCTTAATGACACTACACAAATAAACACGACACTTCAAAACAAACTAATCACAACCTGGCATCCTACGTGCCACTGAATAATCACGCAAATCCTTTCCATCACAGACTCCACGTCCCCTCGGCCCTGAAGGCTTAAATGACGTCAACTGCAATACACTGGCTTTTGACAGCTCGGTCACTATGGCCCGAGGTATTACTGATGTCCAATTTGTATCACCAACGACCAACAAAACGGACACTCTTATCACATCAGCACATCAATCAAACTGAAACAATAATCAATCTTCACCGCGAAGTGATTTACACCTGCGATCCCATCAAGCGTTACGACCCGGTTAGTCCGCCTCGTCTCTCGCAATGTCCACATCCGGAGTTGGGATGGCTCAGTCAGCGAAATGAATGGCTGGAGTTCCGACACGGATAGGGATGATGCAGACGGCTGGATTACCGACACGGACATGGATAATGTAGATGGCTGGATTACCGACACGGATAGGGGTGAGGCAGACGGCTGGATTACCGACACGGACATGGATAATGTAGATGGCTGGAGTTCCGACACGGATAGGGATGATGCAGACGGCTGGATTACCGACACGGACATGGATAATGTAGATGGCTGGATTACCGACACGGATAGGGGTGATGCAGACGCCTGGATTACCGACACCGATAGGGGTGATGTAGATGGCTGGATTACCGACACGGATAGGGGTGATGCAGACGGCTAGATTACCAACACGGATAGGAGGATGCAGACGGCTGGATTACCAACACGGATAGAGAGATCCTCACACCCTTGCTCACGTAAATACAGAGTGTCCGGATGACAGTTATCCAAAATTAAAAATTTATATCTCATAACTGATTTTAGATAGCTACTAATACATACCAGTAGCATACGTAACAATGCACTGCATGATTTCACCTTAATTACACTGTCGCTCGCTTCATGAGTAAAAAGTGTTTCTTAATTAGGTATTCTAACGGTCACACGCAATAAACATATCTCCAACTAAAGAAGTTCCGCCATTATTTTTAACAAAACATTATTCCTGTAGTTAAAAAAAATAGGTAAACCTCAAAGCAGCCATTACAGAAATGTATCCACGGATCCCCCGAGAACTGGTCGCGAATCACTTAGGATCCGCGGGGCACACTTTGTGAACCACAGGCGTAGACTGAAACATTTCATTTCGATAATTTAGCTGGATTTACGACAGCAGCGGTTTCTTAGGGGAGAAAACTATTCACATGAATTCATACTCGTACATGCAAGTGCCAGAATGAACAAAGTGTTCGAGTAAACAGAATAACAGTAGATACACAAGTAGTGTGATTACGCTCGGGCACAAATATTAAGCTTAAATGAACCGTAGATAATAACGTCTTTACATTTCCTGACAGGAAGTCTTAAGGAAAAGTCGCAGGAACAGGAAAGAACAGCAAGCGAAGTGGTCTTCGAATATCAGTGGGTTTCATGTGGTACCAACCACTGCCACAAACACCAATACAGGAAATGTTTTCATTGTCATCAAGTGCAGGTAAACGTTTTCGGTACCCGGCCATTCCCGGAGGTAAAGCAGCAGAGGCGTGGCGTTAATCACCCAGCCCATCTAACGCCGAAGTTAAAGAAAGAGTCGAGCTATACCTCTACTACCCCTCTGCGCTTTCATGGCATGTTGCAGGGTGAACTACACCTTACAGCAAACGTTACAGTCGTCACGTGTTACTTCGACGCTAGCTGTTTCCGTCGAAAAACATTAAACAAGTCCCAGGAAAATATTCGGAAGCACACTCCGAATTCGAACTCTGCGGTTGCAAGTCACTAATAATAACTCAGCCATACTGACTGACCCAAAAATAGTATATTTTATTATTATTATTATTATTATTATTATTATATTTCCTCTTGCCACATGCCTTTTATCCCTGGCACATCTCCTCTTGAACCAACAGTGATCCCCACCGCTCAAGCTCCAAGTTTCAGACTGCAGTACTTTCCGTATTATGTGTGATGTTCCAAGTACAGCTGTCTTTTGTAGTGACTCTAATGAATGTTTTCCTGGTACGGCTTCCAAATGTTTCTTTACACCTTTTGTTACTATTCCGGTGGCTTCAGTTATTTCCTGTATAATCAAACATTTCATGTTCCACATTCGTTGTATCTCTATACATAAACTCTTGTATTTTAGTTTCTCTGCTGCTTCCTTTTGCGTGACACTTCTCTCCGCTGGTATTGCCACATACATCAGTATGCAAGTTTTCTCTTTTTTAGGCGAGTTCGCAAAATTGCGAAAAGCGACTATTAGCTTCGTCATGTCTGATTGTCTGTCCGTCCGTCCGTCTGTCAGAATGGAACAATTCGGCTCCAACCTGGCGGATTTTCATGAAATTTGATATCTGAGTGTTTTTCGAAATCTTTCGAAAAAATTCAGGTTTCATTAAAATCTGACAAAAACGGGTACTTTACATGAACTGTACGCACATTTATGACAATAACTCGCTGAATTCTTCTTAGAATGAGAAATGTTTCAGACAAAAGTTGTAGAGAAAATCAAAATACACATTTTATGTTCTACAACTTCGTTTTGTGAACATCGTGCCGTATACGAGATAATGTGGAAAAATAAGGTAGAGCCGGACAGGCCAGAGATGACAATATAATACGGCGCATGTGCTGTGCATGCTGGATTACTAAGGCTACAAACACACATTCAGAATATGTAATACTTATTGCTTTCCCACGGCAAAAATGGTTACGCGAACGCGCCTCAATGTTACGTTATACGTAATTACCTGTCTTGTTTTTAATTATTACATATATCCTATTATAATTATTATTATCACCATCATCATCATCATCATCATCAACAGCTTCGAAAAAGGCACAGGGAAAAATAATTTGTCAGAGAGTATGATTCTGAAATAAAGTTACGCGCGAGATGGAGTATCGATATGTACTGTGTCAATAGAAAATGGCGATTGCTGAAGAAGCCGGCAACCATTAAGTAACACAGTACGTTCTTCCTCCTGTAACGTTTGGTTCCAGGAGTTCATTCTTTTGCAGAACAGATGATTCAGCATCAAAGCACTGGATATCCCCAAGTTGACAGACGCGATAAGACAGCTGGAATGACATAATCCGAAATTAATTCTTTCTTCTTTCCACACATTGTCCAAACAATATAAGAAACTAAGATCTTACAAATCACATTACATTCTGTAAAGATGCCCACTTGTTACAGAGCTGATGGAACTGCGAAAAAAAGTGTTATAAGCAACTGGGAAACTGACGAGGCCGAGGAACCAAGTGCTTTGGGAAATAGGTCCTATTACTGCGATCGATGGGAGAAGCGGTCAGCGCAGTGCAGTCACGAGAACGACAGTTACAGCGGGCACTGCAATTCGGTAGAACACACGGTTCCTCAACCATCCGTCAACATACGACAGCATTCAAGATTAGGGAAGGAAAGATGCCAATGGGTCCGCACCGCAATGTCAAACACACCTAAGTGTTCCAATCACTGTGTAAAGCGGGTAGGATACTCGTACATCTACGGTCACGCCACGCGTTGCTAATGCAGTGCAGAACACGTGGTGGAGCAGCACACACGAGTCTTCACATGCGAAGTAACCTGCCCCACTTCAGCCGTGTTCTGTGCACATTTTAGGCGCGTTCGCAACATTGCGAAAAGCGACCATTAGCTTCATCATGTCTGTCCGTCTGTCCGCATGGTACAGCTCGGCTCCCACTAGACGGATTTTCATGAATTTTGATATTTTAGTGTTTTTCGAAAATCTGTCCAGAAAATTCAAGTTTCATTAAAATCTGACAAGAATAGCGGGTACTTTACATGAAGATTTCCTTAAGTCCACAAGTGTAGATACGCAAACTATCATCGGTTATGTCTATTTCAAGTTTCTACAGCCTAAAGCAGAAATCACGGACGCACATACCTCCAGTGTCTTTTATATCCGTATACGGACGTTAAGAAACTGTTCGTACGATCGCCAAGTACGTGTGTGGCATTTCGTTTGTCGTTAGCCTTACCGCCAACTTCACCTTACAATGTCAATTCCATTTCCGTATACGGGCTCAGGCAACATAGTCCTAATAGCGGCAGTACGAAGTTCAAGTTCGCCCTATAACCTTCCATGAAGGCCCAGAGAGGGAGTAGAGGTACAGCTGTACTCTTTCTTTAACCTTGGCGCTAGATGGACGTGGGTGGTCAACGCCACGACACGGCCGCTTTACCCCAGGGAAAGAGACCCATTACGCATTGTACAGGGGCTGGTTGGGCCCCTGGACCGGTCTGGACGGGTACGTAAAATCTCGCCCCCACCGGGATTCGATCCCTGGACCTTCCAGCCCGTAGTGAGCCGTTATACCGACTGAACTATCCCGGCCCACACTTATGTAACAATAACGACAATCTCATCAAACTACACGCAGCACCAGGTAGCAGACTCCCGCAACACGGCGGTTATTACCTACCGTACGGTAGGCCTACTCTCACTACACACGTCGCGTCTGAAAACACAATGAGCTGATATCACTTCTTGCTTAGGATTTCTTTGCTATTTATCTATCGAATTATGAGTTTTGGGAGTTATTTCACAACACGATCAGACAGAAGTGTATTGAGTTTCAACCCACGCCGTCCGCTTGTGCAAGTGTTGGTTCAACCGCCTCAGTTTCAACACGTGATAATGAAATTATCTGTTCACTCTGAGTCCATCCAACGTTCCGTAGGAGCTAGCAGGCTTCCTGCAGCTCCTAAGTGAGGCCTAAAAGGCCGCAGTGTGAAAGACTACCCGTAAAACAGGTTCTACAGCAGGCTCAAACGTAGACAGCTTGAGTGACATTGCCGCAGCCACTTCCTTCTCTCCGTGTGTTCTTCACGCACCGCATTCTGGTCTCTGTACTGCACGTCTTCTGCACGCAGTGCATGGATGCGAATTTGATGTCCTCGGCGAATGATTAATTAGTCCGTAAGTCGCAAACACGATTTCCATGCATTAAAACGGGCATTCCTTCCAGGATATTTCACTGCCAACGACCCCGTTCCGCCACACACACATACAACATATATCTGTTTCCAAATTTCACTTGTCCCTGAACAGAAAGCCACTACTGCATGTTTCGGCTATTATTTATAGCCATCTTCAGGGAGCACCAATTGATACTAACAGACATACACAGCATCAGCAACGGCTTTGTCAAACTGTAGATAATAAAACACAATGCCAGCATACCATCACATCACCAATGTATAGTGTGGGCAAAATATGTTAAGGTTATGTTAATATTATGTTAAAATGATACCGAATTGTTGTTAAAATTTTGTGCATTCAAATATCTTAAATAATAATAATAATAATAATAATAACAATAATAATGACAAAGCTGTGTGCTAAAGCTGTGTATGTCTTTCAGTACATATTGATGCTCCCTAAAGATGGCTATAAATAACAGCCGAAACATGTAGGAGTGGTTCTCTATTCATGGACAATGTTGGTAATAAAACTTATTTGTGTGTATCAATTGCACGGTCAATGTAAAATATTAAATTTTTAAAAATGTGTTAAGTTTTCATCTCCTAAACATTTCAGCAGGTGAAGCCTGAATGGCGACTTGTAACCTGAAAAGGGGTTGCACTGTGAAAGCATAGGAGGAAAGGGCCCGTGGCCCTTCTGCGGCCAGAGTTGAACAGTTTCACTGCATGACAAGTCAGCAACGTACGGACACCACAACACTGTGACAGCAGTGTCACTTCCAGCCCCTCCTGTAATATGCATTCACTACACACTCGGCCCACAACCTACACATTTACGTTTCGTTTTTGGCGTCACCGCAGCCCCCCAGACTGCCTACTGAAGTGCTCCGTCCGTCTGCATGCACATGCACATGACACTCAAAGAACAGATTTTCACACATTTCATACTGCCGACTTTCACGAAAAACTATCGATACTTTTAACTACCGCTTTCTGTGAAGACATATATACGTTCCTGCACGCAAGACGAGCGTGTTTGTGGCGCCACAAATGGTAGCGCCACTTAGCGCACCACATACAGACGGCTGTCTCTCGTCCCCGCCTCCTCCAGCAGCGCCACAACTCTGACGCGCCACAGCTAGAGACATATCGTCGTTTATGGTCCCGTTTCCACGAGTGTGTTCAGCAGCGCCACTTTATCGAACAGTCAGCATTTCAGTCCGAAGGTTTTTTTTCTACATAACAAATAGTAACATTCACAATACACTTTTTATTAGCGGAAGTGAAATTCGTCCAGCCCACAGTCCCTACCACGATCTACGTAGCGGCGTTCCTCAGATATGTGAAAAAGCAAACTAATTGGGGCATACACTTTCCTTTTTGGCACACGCATCATGTCATGTCGTCACCCAATATACTGGGCAACGATATAATATGATGGATGGGTGGTGGCATATTGTTACATAGTCTGTAATACATTATTGCAATGTTACGTGTACATCGTATTATTTTGACAGTTAGTATAAACCATGTACAAATATAAAATTTGGTTAACATTCTGCTTTCTTGATATGTTGTGGCAGTATTCATTTGTGTACACAAATATCTATCGCTGTATTCGATCCACTGTGGATCATGTCCGTATATGACAAGTCGTGTTACCTCTTGCCAGCAAACTGAACGTAACTGCGGAATGCGATATATACAAATGTTACGAATATAATCTACCATATTTTAACTAGCCCGCCCACCAACTTAACTGTTTGGGCACTACAAAACCGGTCTGATTCTCCCTGCCGCGGCAGGTAGAAAAACACGGGACAGACGAGTTGTATGTTAAATCAGTTTTGCCTGAGGATGGGGACGGAGCTAGTCCCCGAAACGTTGTATTCAAACGAATTGACGCGGCTGTGCGCCCGAGAAGACTATATTGAATCATGTCGCCGCGAAAGTTTTAAGACTTATATTTTAACTAGTTTTAAAACTTTGTGTAAGAACTCCCTGAAGATGACACAGTAGTGCCGAAACATGTTGGAGTGATAAGAAACTATAGTATTGTGCATGTTGCATGTGCATTTTGTTGGTTTGGTACAGCCTACATTTCGATCGATACTCTATGGTCTGAGCGAGAAAAGCTGGAGGACGAAGACATGTAGCACGCATGGTAGAAATAAGAAATGTACGTAATATTGTATTCTGTAGTCTCAAGGAGAAAGACCCCTTCTAAGACCAAGGCGTAGTTCTGGAGGGTAATACGAAAACTGGATATAGGAAGAACAGTGTTTGGACTGCGCTGTCTACGAACTGTGTCTGGTGACGACTCTTGTGAATGCGGTAATACACCTTCGGCTCTCATACAGCCAGGGCATTTCCTTACTACCGACTGCATCTCGTACATTTAACGAGAACCGTGCACCATGGCTTTAGGAAGTAGTCTAACTGTGCTCATGTAACTCCACGTCGTAAACACAAGCAAGCTCATACAAACTTGACCACCTCATAGAGCTGAGGTAAATCAGAGCACCAAATTGCTACTGACCGGTCAGGTGGGTTACTGATTAGCACATTGATCTAGCCTTCACATCCTACGTTCGATTTCAACCGTTACCACTAGTTCAATCAAAAACAACTTAAAACATATGGCTGCGACTGGAATAGCTAAACGCTGGAAACACCGTATATATATACACACATATGAGACACGGGTATCTCAATGTACATGGATGGTGCATGAATCAACTCATCTGAATACATTTTCGTAATGTTCAAAGTAGGCGAATGTTGGTGCAATACATACTTTAACCAACGTGCACAAAAACAAAAGTGTTACAGATAGAGCGAACAAAGCGGTAATGACAAACTGCCGCTCAGACACTGGAATCAGAACAAGAATGCATGTGTTTATTTCTGAATGTATGTTGTCCAGCGCAGGTAAGGCGTTGAGACGGAACGATCCCCAGTTTAAAGGGCTTTATCAAATGTCTACAAACACAATGCACACACCTGAAAGGCGGGAAGCCTTCGACAACCAACAGGCCATTAGAGCAACTGGCCGAAGATGGTGCGACCCACACGTGTGCTGTTTGAATGTATAATTGTTTAATTTGCTTGTACTTTATGTAACGACGCTTTCATTTGTATGCATTACAGCGTAAAAAGGCAGGATGATTCGTAAACAATGAACTGGAAAACATGTAACAGGAATTAGTCATACCAAATTTAAAGTGGGGATGCACAAATTCTCCTAAAATCTAACAGCCACCTCAAAATTCTAGACGTCAGAAGGGTGACATGAAGCAAGTTCAATGTTGAGGCCCCACAAAATTTAGTTGCCATAGCGTCCTGGCGCCTGGGATTTGTGCACCCCTGATTTAAAGTATTATCACAGTATTTGCCTAAAAAGACTATGAAAATCCACGACAGCCCTCAGCCGGCACAGTCAGAAAAACGGCCCAGATTTCGACGCGGGATCTCCCGAATATGGAGTGCTTACCGCCTGAACAAAAAGTTCAGTCTCGGTGATAATGCGTTCGCCACAAAAACACAGAAAATGCTGAATTCCAAGCACATACGGACCGTCATATTCAAATTGCCAAGAGACACAAAAGCTGACGGAGCAAAAAGAGCGATGTTCCGGTCCTAGCTTGCAAAATAACGCGCTGCTGGAACAATATACTCGTACAGTTTTCAGGAACGGGAATGAAGCAGTGGCCAATTTCCAAATAGTAGATCTAGCAGAGAGGAACTTACACCAAAACACAACTAACCAAAGGCTTTTTGTTCGATGTCATGCACGTCTCTGTTCAGACACCCTCTATTACCAAGATGGCGGAAAGAAGGAGCACGGCTATTGCATGCAACAACATTTTATTAGATAATAAGTGCAGTAAATGTAATAAATTAGTTAGAAATGGAATACTGTGTGATAATTGTGATAAAGGGTATCACTTTAACAAATATAGTAATGTATGTGAGGATAGAATTCCCGATAACCAATGGATCTGTGTGTCATGTTCATCTTGCAACGTGTCGGCAAACGAGAACACAACTACGCAGAACGTTAGCGACGAAGTTCTACGAAAGTTGCTAGGGGAAATAGCATCTTTGAGAGAGATCATATCCAGCCTGCAAACTGAAAGATTACAAAGTATGCGTCATGAGTTCTTCACGAAAATGAAAATGGATGGAACTAAGTAGCTAAAGGAAATATGAAAAAAAAAAGGAATCAGGCGACACAGCAGTTTGTAGTTCCAACGGGAAACAGATTCTGCACACTGAACGAGGTCGAAGATGATAATCAACCGAACGAAGCATTACGTGGATCTAAAATAACAAGGAAAAAGAGGAATAAAATAATGTTTTATAGTGACAGTTACGGCCGCGACATGCCGTTGTCGCTTCGTAAACATAATGTGGATACCTCAGTGTTTGGTGAAGTCAGGCCTAGTGCAAAGATAAGAGATGTGTTAAAAAAAACTGTGAAAGAGACGGCTCAATACTAGGCCCACAAGATCATGTAGTAATAATGGGAGAAGCCAATGATATTGCCAAAAATGAGACAAAGAATTGTATAAATACTCTAAAAAGAACATTTTCTGCACTGACCTCCGCAAATGTGGTGGTATTTAATATACCAACCAGGCACGATTTAATAACACAATCAATTGTTAACAAGGAAATCAGGAATGGAAATAAGGACATCTATAAGATATGGAAGAGATTCAAAAACGTAAAAGTGCTGACATAAGTAATGTAAGTATAGATTATCACACAAGGCATGGCAGCACTTTAACAGAATAGGGAAAAAGTATATCACTCAAGAAATAGGCAAAATAATAGGTAACAACAGTAAGAACTATACAAATATAATAGCTTTAGGCTTTTCAAATCAGGGAAACGTTTGAATTGACTGGATCCTCAAGGATCCAGTCAATTCAAAACAAAGAAACCCAATTAAGTAAAAAATTTAGAATATTACATCAAAATGTACAACATCTCAAACAAAACTGAGCATTTCACAGCTGTCCTTCAAACTATCACCCCAGATATTTTTGGCTATTTCTGAACATGGTCTTAAAGAGGATGAAATAACACAATGTACATTAGAAGGTTATGCTTTAGCTTCATACTTTTGTAGAAAAGAACATAAAGGGAGCGGGGTTGCAATTTACAGCTCTAACACCAAATGACAACAGAAACCCTTGAAATGGATTACTGAAAAAAAGCATAGAAAAAACACTGGAGGTTACTGGTGTAGAGCTAACAGGTGAAAAGAGGAAAATAGTAATTATTGCACTATATAGATCACCAAGTGGCAAACTACAGGAATTCTTCATTACTCTAATAGGTATTTTAGAGCAACTAGTACAGAGAGACCAATACATAATAATTGCAGGAGATCTCAACATAAATATCCAAGACAAAGGTCACAAACATTTATCAGACTTACCTAATGCTTATAATCTGACTGTAACAATAAATACACCTACTCGAGTAACTGAAAGTACGGCTACAATTATAGACCAAATTATTACTAACATACCGGATGAATTCTATTATACTGATGTAATAAATAGCCTGCTTTCAGATCATTACGCACAATGCATATCCATTAATACGACTGTACCACAACAAACTAGATGCAATAAAGAGGTTAGGGATGTATGAGAAGCCAATATAATAGGTCTATGCTCTTCAATACAAAATGAAACTTGGATTGAAGTGAACAGGGAAGATAATGTAAAGAAAAAATAGGATTCTTTTTACAGTATTTTTAATTATTATTTTTATATAGCATGTCCAAAAGCTAGAAGAAATTTAGTAAGTGCCTCGAAAGCATATAAAAGGGAATGTAATGTATTTTAAAGACTGCAAAAGCAACTATATTCAGAATATTATAACCAACTCAAATAACACCTATAAAGTACTATGGAAGTTTGTAAATAGGGAAAGAGGCTCCCCAAGTAATAAATTAACCTGCAATATACATCTACAAGAGGGAAATGAAATAGTCTCAAGTCCAAGCAGAATATGTAATATACTTAACAAAACCTTTACAGAAACTGTAAATATACTTGTGGTAGACAAAAACTTGACGCATGCACAAATTAATAATAACAATAATAACATTATAAGTATAAAGGATTCACTTGTACTTTTAGAAATAACAGAGACTGATTTGATTAAAGTAATCCAGAGCAAGAATAATAAACAATCAGCATGACTTGATGACATTTCGCCTTATATACTAAAAAAGTGTGCTCCCCTCATAATAACACCCCTTTTAGACTTAGTCAATGCTTCAATTAGAGACGGCATCTTCCCATCCACATTGAAAAAATCTGTATTTATACCAATTTACAAAAAGGGGACAAAATAAGATGCAAATAATTATCGCCCCATTACTCTGGTCCCAGCTCTTTCAAAAGTTCTGGAAAAAGTAGCAGCAAACCAGCTAATAGCTTTTTTTTTTAGACAAACACAATATAACCAAATAAATCTCAGTTTGGATTTAGGAAAAATAAATCTACAAATGGTGCAATAGCTACAATTATTGTAAACATAATTGATAATTTAAATAATAAAACAAAATGTAATTGAGTACTGAACATAACATTCCCTTAGATAAATTATATTAATACGGGGTTAGAGGTATACCACATAAGGTAATGAAATCCTATCTTAAAAACAGAACACAACAAGTAAAAGTTGTAAACACAGAAAATAATCAAACGAAAGGCTAATTGTCAAGCAGCTTCCCAGTTAGATATGGAGTCCCACAGGGCTCTGTTCTTGGTCCATTACTTTTCATTTTATACATAAATGACATCCCACGTCTAACACAAGGCAAAACATTCATGTATGCTGATGACACAACAATAATGGACGTAGGACATGATATTAATGAACTCCAAGAAATAACTACAGCAAGCACAGGTGCTGTACGGCAATATTTCGAGATAAACAATTTACTTATAAATCCACCAAAAACGCACATCCTTTTCCAGACAAAACATAGCAGACAGGAAAGTAATTGAAAAATACTAATAAAGAATAGTGAAATAGCGAAGGTAAAAAGTACAAATTTCCTGGGAGTAGTAATTGATAACACCTTGAGCTGGGAAGATCATGTCGAAAAAACTTGTAGTAGAATCTGCCGAAACCTAGTTTTAATTAACAGACCATCAAAATTACTCGATCTAAATGGAAGAAAAATGTTATATTACGGATTGATCTATCCCTTTCTCTCATATGGAATCATCGTATGGCGACAAAGTGCTAAGGCACTCACGAGAAGAATTTTTATTCTTCAAAAAGAGGGCAGTAACGTACATTGCAGGGTTAAAACACTTGGAAATCTTGCAAAGATACTTTTAGACATCAAAATATACTAACAGTATATTCGTTATACATTCAAGAAACAATCCTATATGTAAAAGAAAATTGTAACTGCACTGTAAATCAACAAATACATACACATAACACAAGAAATAATAAAGATCATCATATATATGGGCATAACTTAGAAATCTATAGCAGTTAACCATCAGCAGCAGGCTGTATCTACTACAACAAATTGCCTAACAATATCAAACAAATAGAAAATATCAACCAGTTCAAAAAGAAATTGAAGGACTTACTTATTAAGGGGTGCTACTATACAATACGCGGTGGCGCAGTTGGTTGAGGCACTGCGCTACAAACCGGAACGTCGCGGGTTCGATTCCCGATGGTGTCACTGGGATTTTTCATTGACATAATCCTTCCGGCCGCACTATGGCCCTGGGGTCGACTCAGCCTCTAACAGAAATGAGTACCAGGAATCTTTCCTGGGGGGTAAAGGCGGCCGGTGCGTAGGGCTGACAACCTTACCACCTTCATGTGCCGATTGTCTAAAAACCTGGGAGCCTCGACCTCCTGGAGCCCTAAGGGCCTGCCAAGGCCTGTATGGGATTGCTTTACCTTTTTACTATACAATAGAAGATTATCTGAATGAAGATTTCTCAGATATTGGCTACTGATACGATTAGACTAAATACTGTTTTACTTTAATAATGTGAAATTATATAATGACATGTCCTACATCAATGTATTTTGATCAACAGGATAAATAAATGATGAAGATGATTATTATTATTATTATTATTATTATTATTCCCTTCGCTCCCGTTTGGTGCCGGCCATTTCCCTACCTGTCGCAGTCTTTGTACCCAGACAACTTGCACCCTCCTTCCATTTCGCACTCGTACACACCACGATCTCTCTCTCTCGACCCAAACCACACAAACACGTGTTCTTCGTCCTGTTTCGAGCTACCATGGCATCACTGCAGCACCATAATCTGACAGACCGTTGACGCACGCTGCTGAAATGCCGGATTCCTTCCTAAACCGACAGACGTATTTGGAAGACCAATTCTATTATTATCCTCCCATTTACACCCGGATCTTCCAAATGATATCTTCCAACAGAATTGTTGAACCCAAATCCGTAGTACTCTAGTCATTTATCAACTCCAAACGTGCTACATGCCACGCTAATCGCGTCCTTGAACCCTGATAATATTTCGAAAGAGTACTAGCCTGCAGTAACTTACAGATACTGCAGCTGCAAACACTTTTACACCTACAAACATTCCACCTGCTCTCTTTTACATTACATGCCTCTGAAGATGGAGGCAATAAGCTCCTCCGAAACGTTGTTGCCCGTTTACCAGTCGACACAGCATAACATTGCAGAAGACTTGAGCCTTCAACGTCGCTACGAGAACTACAAACGTCGCATTCGACTTGCTAATAAACTGCGACTCCTTGTAAAACTCTTTGCCATGTGAAGCTGTCGGCTACACGCCATTTATTATTTGACGTGAAAAAGCGTAAAAATATTGACTCTACGAAGTATGCTGTCACATCGTCGTTGGTCGAAGCATTATCATCCGCACTTTGTTCTCAAAATTCCCTAATATCCGCGGTCAAGTCATTCATTTTGTTGTGTCTTAAGACAGGTCCATAGCCTCTTCCACAGAGCGCGATCTAGTGCTTCCGCTTTCAATTTAGAATATCCCCTCTTTTCCTTAACATCGTCCAGTAGCTTCTTACGCCTTCTTCCTCGTCTTCCGGTCACCTCTATCCTTCCCTCTATCGTTCCTTCAATCACGTGTTTTAGAAGGCAGTTCCTACGCAAGATGTGGCCAATCCAGTTAGCCTTTCTTATTTTTATTGTATGTAGGCTACTCCTTTCCTCCTTGACTCTGTGTAATACTTCATTTCTCACACGATCGGTCCAACTGATCTCCATCTTTCTCCAGCACCACATTTCAAAACTTTCCAAGTTTTTCTAATCTACTTTCCGAAGTGGCCAAGTTTCAGCACCATACAAAGCTATACTCCAAATGTCGTATTTAACTAGTTTATTCCAAATTTTAGTGCAATTTGCTGGTAAAAAGAGTCTTCTTGTTTAATGCTGCTTTTTCCATGGCAATCCTGATTTAATTTCACATGTACACCTTGCATCATTTGTTATCATGCTACCCAAATAATTGAAATAAGCCACATTCTCCAACTGTTTTGGATCTATCATAATCTGTATTGGCGATGGTTGCCTTCAGATTCTCATTACCTGAGTTTTTTTCCACATTCATTTCCATTCCATAGCGTCTTCCAATTTCAATTAGTCTATCAACCATGCCCTGTAGCACCGTTTCTTCCTTAGCCAGTAGCACAAGGTCATCTGCATATTTCACATTGCGAATTACTTGTCCTATTTTTAAGTCTCCAAACCCTTCAAGAGCTTCCTTGGTAAGGTATTCACTGCACAAGTTGAATAGAATCGGCAACAGACAGCATCCTTGTCTAATTCCTCTTCCAATCTTCACACTTCTCGTTTCCGCTTGGTACACGTAGCCCTCGTTTTACGCCCCACTTGTTTTACGTCTCTTTGCTTTGAGGCACCTTCCCAATAAACACCACTTCTTAATTCACGCCCCCTCTTTTCGGTTTAACGCCCTTTGTCTTACTGCGCTCTATTACGCTAATCCCTACCTATTCCATTACCTCTTATGGGAATATCATTTTTTATTTACGCTCACTTTCTCCGGACCACAACTAGGGCCTTTATGTCTGCGCTACGCCATTCAATTCAGTCTTCACTAATAATCAAATCAATCACATTTGTTGAGTTTCAAGTACCTTTCTTTGGCTGTGACTGCTAACACCATGCTCTTACCAGTACACTCTTCACCAATACATAAACGCTAACACTTGCAGCCAGCTCATGTTCGTGGCTTCACACGATTCAGTGATCTGTCTCGGCAATCAAACTTGTCCTAACATGACACTCCTGCCAGCGTAAACAGGTCCTATGCTAAATGGCCCTAACCACAACAGGACATTTCACTTAAAGGCTGGAGTTCTACGGTGTAACTTCGGAGCAGACAAAATGCAAACCACTGGCTCACATTTTCCAAAATTCCGCTCTTCCTGTTCCAAGTAGCCCACAACAGATGGCGTGTTCAGATACGAAATGGACCTTCATTTTGAAGTCACGGATACGCCTATTGCAGACGTCATTTATATAAAGCACTTCAGGACACCTGGCTATCCGTCTATAACCGACTACCCTCGTCTTATGTTCATATTTTAATATTTCGATATGACTGGCTCAGAAAAACTACTTCAGTCCAATTATATTCCTGAGTGTACGGACATAATAACAATATCACAAACTACTGCAGTTTCAATTTAGACGTTCACAAAGTGCGTTAATGTGAACTCAGTTTATTCAAAACATGTCATTTTCGCACGCCGAGACAGCCATTATGGTAAAGGAACACCTACGGCGGGCATAATTCAGCAGCAGGACTAATCTTGTTCATACTAAATGTGACTTCTATGCTTTGAAGCTGGTTGTTCACTGGCAAGGCCGACTCTCCCGTGAGACAGAAGTAACCGGCTTGCAAGAACAGTATAATCTTTAGGTGAAACACCAAGAAGTTAATGGGAAAGCGAGCACTGCATGTAGGGTGGGATCCCAAAGTTAAGAGGAAAGGTGGCATTTCATGCAGAAAATATGGATTGCCACAGCCGAAACGTAACAAAAGTAACGTTAATAAAGCACATGGTTTTAAACTAAAAAAGAAGTCCACAATAGAACAGGCAATGAAAGCCCAGAGGCGGAGTACAGGTATAGCTCTGCTCTTTAACCTCGGCGCTCGATGGGGGTGAGTGGTCAACGCCACGCTCCGGCCGCTTTACCCCCTAGAAAGAGTGTCGGTCCCCATTGTGGAGGAGGCTGGGCGGGCCACGGGGCCGGTCTGGAAAGGTGCGGAAAATCTCGCCCCTACCGAAGTTCGAACCCCGGACTATCCAGCCCGTAGCGAGTCGCTATACCGACTGAGCTATTCCGGCCGTACAAGGTTGTGCCCATGCAAATTAAGTGCAGGGGCTTCAAGAAGTGAAGTTCGTGGAACAGGAACTTCCAGCGAAGGGATTTCTCTAGACCATAACTTTTCATTTTGCAAATCTTTTGTTAATGTCCTGACTTCGACACCATTCACAGGCATTAGTGCTCACAACAACCCGCCACTTGTCCCCTATCCTCAGCCAAATGAATCCAGCCCATGTCATCCTATCCAATTTATGATCCATTTTCATATCATCCTCTCAGCTACACCTCGGTCTTCCTGATGGCCCCTTTACCTCAGGTTACCCCACCAAAACCCTACATACAACTCTTCTCCCCCCATAGTACCACATTCTTCTTGACTTAATCGTTCGAATAATATTTGGGGACCAGTACAGATCATTAAGCTCCTCATTATGCAGTCTTCTCCACTCCCCAGTTACCTCGTCCATCTCAAGCCCAAATATCTTCCTTAGCACCCAATTCTCAAACACCCTCATCCTTTATTCTTCCCTTTATGTGACACACCATGTTCCAGCTCACATAAAAGCACAACTTTAAGAATGGCAATACATAAGATCCTGTACCGAATGGTAGCTGGCATTCCCTCAGTTCAATCTGTTCTTAATTATACATAAATGCAATTTTTGTCCCAGTTCTTCCTAAATATCTGGGCTCTGCCACACTCTAAACGGGTTTGTTACCGGTCTTTATGTTGTTTGTCCTGCATTCTGTTCACGATGCATGGCCACATACTTAGTTTTCTCAGCATTTACATCTAGGCTGACCTCCCTACTGCTGACTTATAAAGTTTCTGTGTTTTTCTTTATAGTATGTATGCTTTCCCCAAATAAACTAACATAATCAGCACATATCAGAAGCTGATGTGCTCCATTCAATTTGAAGCCCTCCTGGTTTGCTTGCACATTCCTAATGACATAGTCTAAACCAAAGTTGAAAACCAATGGCCATAAAGCATCTCCTTGTTCAGACGGTTCTGAACAGGAGAAGTATCAAACGTCTGCCTATCCGGATTTTACTACAGGTCGTAGTGTGACACACTTTTATTAACCGAACTAGTTTCATGGGCGTACCAAACTCGATGAGGCTATTAAACAAAACCTCCGTCCTAACTGAATCATAGGCTTCCTTCATTATGTACCACGTTATTCATATTACGGTCTTCCAGTTATGAGATCGCGCAGTTTGGTAGGCGTGCAGAAACCAGAATACCATAATACGAACTTTCATCACCGTGAACATCTGAAATCTTATCACACAAATATTAACTTCTACAAATGAGTCATAAATTAGTACGCCCAATATTTAATTACTGTACGGTTTAAAATAAATTCATTCAGTAAGCATTCATTCACTTATGTCACGCATACTATAAACATGATACCGTTTCTGCAACCTTTACTAACATATATACCGGCTTCATTTGGGTCTGTACAAGTGTACCGAACATGGCTGCTAGTACACTTTAAAACAAAAAAGCATGTGACCCCATGGGGTCTGGCACTGCCATGGACGTTGGTCTGTTTTTCCACGGAGACAGTAAATTGCGAGTTACTCTGTGGCGTAGGATCGATACGGCGAGCGGTGAGCTACTGTCTTGTGTAGATGTATGACCCACATTCCACCGCTGCTGGACCACTAACATGTTACACACTACAATTACATAAACCTCTGTACCACAACAGCGCTAGTACGTTTCCAGTATAAACTGCTGCTACCCTTCTGCCGCGCTCCGATTCAAGCAGTCAGAACTCTTGAACTGGTCGCTCATTTGCATAATGCAAAGTCCACAAAATGCATACGGACAAGCATGTGACGTCGGACAGACCAAACGCACCGCCTGTAACTCGCTGTAGCCTTTTTATGGATATGGAAGGGGACGAACACAAACTGTAGGCTGGAACAAAATTATACGCCACAGTATTTTGTGTGCCGTCATTAATTGCAACATGACCGCTGTTTGCGTACATGTTTGATCTTAAAGAGTGTAACAACGGCATTTTCTACAAACAAATGTGTGTTACAGAGTTGACAGTGTGTCTGATGACAAATTAGCAATACGTAACAAGTCCCACTAATTACCGCACTACACAATATAAGCTGATAGTCCACATTTTTCAAAACACTTTCACTTAAAAACTTTCAATTTGCGTGTACTTTGAACATATTACCAGAGAAAAACGTCAGTTCTGTAATAAACATTCATACTGCAAACCCTTCTGTTGTTCCACTCTTGATGTCACTAAACGATATACCTGGAAACACGTACCAGAGCACAATCGTTAAGTAACCAAACACAGCATACAAAAGTAATTGCACTATAACGGCACAACTTTGTTTCAACTGACTCTACCACACGATATGAAAATTAAACTGAAGATGTATGAGAACAAGATGTTCACAGGAATATCTGGACACAAAAGGCAAAGAAACACAACGCTCGAGAAAATCGCATGAGGAGTTTCGTAACATTTATTCATCACCACGCACTATCACCATGATGAGCTGAACGGTCCATACAGCACGCATGGGATAAATGACTAGTACAAAATTTGAGTAGGAAAACCTCAGGCGATATCCTACGCGTACACGGTAGACTCTCACTATGGATCTTAAAGAAAAGGGTGGATTTATCTGGCTCACGACAGGCCCTTCTGCACACGGTGCCGAACCTTCGAGTCACACAAAACGGGGATAATTTCAAAAAGAACCGCTGAGAAACCACTAGGTTCTCAATAAGGCCCATTCGCTATGGCGTATCAGTGAATGAGTGAGTGAGTCACTGAGTGAGTGAGTGAGTCTGTGAATGAGTCAGTCAGTCAGTCAGTCAGTCAGTCAGTCAGTCAGTCAGTCAGTGAATGAGTGAGTCAGTGAGTGGGTATGCGAATGAGTGAGTGAGTGAGTGAGTCAATGAGTGAGTCAGTGAACGAGTGAGTCACTGAATGAGTAAGTCAGTCAGTGAGTAAGTCAGTGAGTGAGTGAGAAAGTCAGTGAGTGAGTAAGTCAGTGAGTGAGTAAGTCAGTGAGAGAGCGAGTCAGTGAGTCAGTGGGTGAGTCAGTGTCAGTGAATGAGTAAGTCAGTGAGTGTGTCAGTGAGTGTGTGAGTGAATGCGTGTCAGTGAGTGAGTCAGTGAATGAGTGAGTTAGTGAATGAGTGAGTTAGTGAGTCCGTGAGTTAGTGAATGAGTGAGTCAGTGAGTAAGTAAGTCAGTGAGTGAGTGAATTAGGGAATGAGTGAGCGAGTCTGTGAGCAAGTCAGCGACGGGCTGGCTGGTTGGTTATGCAGGTAGGTTGTTAGACTGGTACAAAGGTAGATAGTTAAGTAGGTGGGTAGGTAGGCAGATACGGTCCGGTGCAAATAATTCTGCTGCGACATGCGCGAGAGAAAGTATAAAAGACAGGCAGGGGTTGGCATAGCGGCGACGCTACTAGCAATTGCAAAAATATCTCATTGCGTAAAACCACAAGTCACTGAAAACCAGGATCACAATGCTTGTAGAAAAGCTTGTATTGGACAGGGCGTAGGCGGATTGCAAATGGAAGGGGACTCGAGCACCATGCTTGCCAAATTGTCAGTCTGCCTCAAGTTTTCATACCGGGAACATCGTTTAAAAGCATGCGGAATATTTTACAGTGACACTGCCGCTTCCAAAACAGAATATAGTTCAGTGACAATGCTGCTTCCCATACAGAATAATGTACAGTGACAATGCTGCTTCCCATCCAGAAGATAGTACAGTGACCATGCTGCTTCCCATGCAGAATACTGTACAGTGACAATGCTGCTTCCCATCCAGAATATAGTACAGTGACCATGCTGCTTCCCATACAGAATACTGTACAGTGACAATGCTGCTTCCCATCCAGAATATAGTACAGTGACCATGCTGCTTCCCATACAGAATACTGTACAGTGACAATGCTGCTTCCCATACAGAATACTGTACAGTGACAATGCTGCTTCCCATACAGAATAATGTACAGTGACAATGCTGCTTCCCATACAGAATACTGTACAGTGACAATGCTGCTTCCCATCCAGAATATAGTACAGTGATCATGCTGCTTCCCATACAGAATACACGTACTGTACAGTGACAATGCTGCTTCCCATACAGAATATAGTAGTGACAATGCTGCTTCCCATACAGAATACTGTACAGTGACAATGCTGCTTCCCATACAGAATACTGTACAGTGACAATGCTGCTTCCCATACAGAATATAGTACAGTGACAATGCTGCTTCCCATCCAGAATATAGTACAGTGACAATGCTGCTTCCCATACAGAATACTGTACAGTGACAATGCTGCTTCCCATCCAGAATATATTACAGTGACAATGCTGCTTCCCATACAGAATACTGTACAGTGACAATGCTGCTTCCCATACAGAATACTGTACAGTGACAATGCTGCTTCCCATACAGAATACTGTACAGTGACAATGCTGCTTCCCATACAGAATATAGTACAGTGACAATGCTGCTTCCCATCCAGAATATAGTACAGTGACAATGCTGCTTCCCATACAGAATACTGTACAGTGACAACGCTGCTTCCCATCCAGAATATAGTACAGTGACAATGCTGCTTCCCATACAGAATACTGTACAGTGACAATGCTGCTTCCCATCCAGAACATAGTACAGTGACAATGCTGCTTCCCATACAGAATACTGTACAGTGACAATGCTGCTTCCCATACAGAATACTGTACAGTGACAATGCTGCTTCCCATACAGAATACTGTACAGTGACAATGCTGCTTCCCATACAGAATACTGTACAGTGACAATGCTGCTTCCCATACAGAATACTGTACAGTGACAATGCTGCTTCCCATCCAGAACACAGTACAGTGACAATGCTGCTTCCCATACAGAATACTGTACAGTGACAATGCTGCTTCCCATACAGAATACTGTACAGTGACAATGCTGCTTCCCATACAGAATACTGTACAGTGACAATGCTGCTTCCCATACAGAATACTGTACAGTGACAATGCTGCTTCCCATACAGAATACTGTACAGTGACAATGCTACTTTCCATACAGAATATTCGGTATCATAAAGTAACTTCTACTCCACGGAACAATTAGAGGCGTTAAATCACCCACCGACCTCACCTGATATGGCCCCGTATGAGTGCATCAAGCCCACGTGAAAGTGTCTAATTTGGAATTACTTGAAGACATTCAAAGGAATGCGACGTCTGTACTAGTAAGGCTTCCCAAAAGTGGTTTTCAGCTATGCTTCTAAACAAGGTAAAGAAGTTTATATGCTGGCATGAAGTCAGAGGAAGAGTACAGTCACTGCAGGCTAAACACATAAACAAATAATCATCCCTGTTACTTGTAAGATGTCGTAAGCGTTAGGTCTAAGTGCTACGAGATATCAGACAGAAATAAACACCAACACACGACAACGATGTCTCGTAACGAAATCCAATAGCTATAGATGAGAGTGCAAATACGTATCAGAGCCTTAACAGAACCGTTTTTACACGCAAGGCATTACTTAGCTCCCAGCAGGTCCCGCAGCCAGCACCGCGCAAGTCCACTCACCTGGAACAAAAGACAAATGCCAATTAAATTCGACACTATCACATTGCATAACAAACTTAAACCTCAGCATTCATCACAGCTACACTACAGTTCCTACAGTAGACAGCACAGCTATGGTTCGAGTCTTGCCAGATTTCTTTGCAACGCTAACACTGCGCTGCACTGTCCCACGTCCTACCCAGGAAATGACTACACTAGAAATTCCTTCCCACAACTTAACAACATCGTGCACTGGTTTACACTGTTCGTTTCATATTTGAAACAAAAGCTTTCACAATCACGTTTACACTTCTCCGCGACGACTACCTTCTTGGCCTTATACTGTCTAAAAAAACACCCGCAACACCAATTGTCACGCACTCAAAAATAAGGCAAAGGTTATGAAGACCGATTCCAACTGCAACACGTCTTACCGCGTGGCAGCAATAGCAGCTCCTGCAGCAATAGCAGCTCCTGCGGCATCACAGCCCGAGGATTCACCGCCACTAAACACTTCATCACAGAATGCTACTTCAAGACAATCGGCCACAGTTCCTGCACGTGTCCTCAAAACATATCCTTCTGTATGATTCGTGCTCTGGTACCTTTCAATTGCATGTGTTGACACAACATTCACGCCTCCCTTCAACCGTCCGCTGTCGATCATTTCCAACCTAATAAATAAAACCACTTAACGAAAAATAGCCAAATATCAAATTTCATGAAAATCCGTCTCGTGGGAGCAGAGATGTTCCTTGCGGACGGACATGACGAAGCTAAAAGTCGCTTTTCGCAGTTTTGCGAACGCGCCTAAAAATAAAGCTTAAGTAAACTGCATCAGCACTGTGCTGTTCTGCCCAGGCACCTGATGTTACGTAATTCAGCACATCACTTCTCGTTTCTAGCAACCTATTTCAACAGTCAGCAACAATTTAATCAAACGACTGACAGACCTCAATCAATAGCCTCAAGGGAGGACAACACAGGCAATCGCAGAGACGGCAAGTCGCTGGGCATCCGCCTCGACCGGACATCAGCGACATGGAGTACTGCCCCACAAGAGCCACGCCCGAACACATCTCTCCCAACAGTTTATCTGACGAAGCAAGGCAGCCATTCCTACACAGACGGCAGCACGAAAACTCGAAACTAAAGTGACACGAAGAGCATGGCATCTCGTATAATATAATAACTGTTCATGCAAAGAAACCTTCAAATGCGGGAGAAATAGACCCTGTTGAAGGTAAGGGTACTAAAATTAAACAGCCGTGAAGAGGGGCACGTAATCACTTCACAGTACAATCCTTCACGATCCTTAACCCTCGTGGCCCTTTAGGTGATTTGCTATAGTGAACTGAGCCAAAGAAATGTAGCAAGGCGTCTATAATGCACACAAACATGAATTCTTGTTCTCTTTCTTTGTAGCTTGTTAAGCTAAGGTGAAAAAATTTCAAAGTTATGGATCCGAAAGACAAAAGTAATTCATGCCATGCACCAATTTTTTCAGATCATCCGATTTTGAGAAATGTGGTATACATCTGGGCTATGGTGAACCTGATGGTCCACACTTTAGGTACGTGGACGGCTCCATACGGCCTACTTGTGTCAAACACGTTGGATAAACACACGGAACCAACAGCCTCTCGATGCACGACGCTTTCAGTGCGCCCGCATGCGTTCGTGAATTCACAACATGATGCATACTTACCTTTTGAAAATTACAAGAAACCATACGTACTGAGCATACGCCATTGTCTTCAAGGTGCGAATGAGAGATTTAATGATGGCCGACCAACGCCATTCGCCGTTTCATTTTCTGAGCAGTTAGTGCAGCTCTATTGTTCGGCTGATATGCTTTTGTGTTGTGGCACATTTATCTACACCTGGCTCCTGTATACCACCGCCTGGCTCGCACGGTTTCTATTGTCCTCACAGAAACAATCCTTTCATGTTACACCATGCAGCTCCTGTGGCGGGAGGCAAGGTTCCTAGGAAACGCAATAACAGAGTCCATCTCTCGTTCTCTGCATCTCCCCACAAACACTAACCAAACAAACAAACGTGCGACGAGGTGTGGTTAAAAGTGAAGACGGTTACTAAACAACAGAACACACAAATAAGTCCAACAAACCGCATATAAAGTATAATCGAACTGTATGGAGGGTGGTCCACAGCCCCCCAGCTGCAGCTCCGTAACCAGTTGGCAGTTGCGGGCACAGAGACTTCCATCTCTTTGGGCCCCTTAAAAACAACCTAACTGGCAAGCGATTTGCAACAGACGCCGATGTAAAGCAAGCGGTAACTGCCTGGCTCCAAAACACTTCACGTCGATTTCTTCTGCCCCGGGATACAAGCCATGGTACCATGGTTGAGAAGTGACAAGTGCGTAAATGGCAATGGTGACTACGTGGAACTCTGGAGTGTACCACCTGCTACATATGTGCCATGCATACACAGAAGTCAGAATAAAGCTCTCGGCTCGTGTAGACGTCATGTTATTTTGTAAACTTCGCAGTATGTAAGGGAGCTTCTGGTACGTTTATATGGAAGTGATACACGTTAGGAAGAACAAGACAGACAATGTACGTACAAATGTAACACTGACGCGCGTTCGCGTAACCATTGTTGTATTAAATATTCTGAGTGTGTGTCTGTAGCATTAGTTATCCAGCATGCAATGCGCATGGGCCGTATTATATTGTCATCTGTGGCCCTTCTGGCTCTACCATATTTTTCCACAGTATCTCATAAACAGCACGATTTTCGGAAGTTACTAAACACAAAATGTGTGTTCTGATTTTCTCTACAACGTTTGTCTGAAACATTTCTCATTCTAAGAAGAATTCAGCGAGATATTATCATAAATGTACATACACCTTCAAGTAAAGTACCCGTTATACCTGTCAGATTTTAATTAAACTTGAATTTTCTCGACAGATTTTCAAAAACCTTCACATATCAAATTGCATGAAAATCCATCCAGTGGGAGCCAAGTTGTTCCAAGCGGGCGGACGGGCGGGCGGACGGACAGACAAACATGACGAAGCTAATAGTCGCTTTTCGCAATTTTGCGAACGCGCCTAACAAAGACGGTAAGAAAACTAAATCGTCAGGAATGAACTTCTTAAAAATGACAGCTTATATAAAACCAAAAAGGGGAAACCATGAAATTGAATATTCATTACCCCAACCAAATGAATCACTGCCGACGAGTGTGGCGCGAGGCCAGTACAAATTACCGGGGCCCGACTATGTTGCATATATTTTTGTCTTTCTCGGTAAATGTAAGCACGCTGCTATCTGCGTGGACAAAACCCGAGGTGTACATTACCGGCAAATCATCCACAGAGCCCAAAAGGGCGTACACATTTGCTTTGTTCCGAACTTTGTACATACAAAACGCATGTTGCCTACAGCATTCCTAGGTGAAAATTAGGGGACACGAAGGTGAGAAACTCTTCTATAATGTTGGTTTACCGTTCCTTACTGCTTATTGCAAACATCAGTGACAACGCGCAGAGATTTCGAGAAAATTGTATAGGCTACTGATAATTCTCAATCAAAAATGAAACTGAATAATTCGCAGACTAATTCATGAATCATCCTTCTCTTTAACACACTAAATAAAGACCTCGTATATGTTGTGAAGGATCTGTCTAACAATTTCAGAAAAGCACTTCACTTGTCTTTACGGAAAAACAATACGGCCTGTCTTTATCACTGAGCAATCTCAACTCAGGAGTAAAAAGTAATACATATCATTTATTCTTCAAGACACCACCGACCTTTTAACACATGTACGTTATTCCGATATACGCCGTTCGGCACCATCATCACCAGCGCTAACACATCACAATGGTTGGAAATTTCTTAGCTTTAGGCACTCCGATGTCCTTACAAGTTCTAAAATATGTTTACGTTTAGTTACGTCTAAACTATTTAAAATTTAGTAAAACGTCGAGTAAAAACTGGTTTCTATTCGCTTCTGTCACAACGTCTCTACGCGAGTAAAGATCTCGTCTTTAGTACAGGACACAGCCGGTCTACAAATGCGCACACGTCCTCATTTTGGCCATCCGTGATCATGTGTGTGCTGCTTCATTACTTAACAGCGCTAGCCAAATAAGGACGTGTGCACATCGTTAAACTCGGTTCGTGTCGAACAAACAAAATACGCTGACAGGTTGCAGTCGCCACTGCGACAGACTACGCGTGCCCAGTCCGGCGGTACTCGGCTGTACGTGGTACAATCCCCGTGTCCACGCACTGCAACTACAGCGCCTTGGTGCGTTACTAACCAGCACATTCACTGGGGTCTGGAGGTTCCATTTACCGCCGACCACATCAGAGCACTAGCCGATAGTTTCCCCTTCAATACTCTCTGTATTTCTTCTCTTAAACTTCCAGGCCCAATTTACCTTCCTTGAATCTGACTAACATAACAACAATATATAGCATCTGTAAATGAAGATTTTCTCCGTCAGTATATAATACCATTACCCACATACGCCTCTCTCGTTAGATCCAAGTAGGTCTCTTACTTTATGTTTCATCTGATCTCATTAAATAAATACCCTTCCCAAACAGCAAAATTCCCCAGCTGTCACCCCGAGGCAACTAAGTAGGGTAATAATTTCTGAAGAATAACATCAACATCACCAGCAACAACAACAGCAGCAACAACAACAACAAGAAAAACAACTCCACTACATACATCATAGTCTTAACACAATCGTACTAAACACATACACTAACCGTACCCAGTGGCACAACAGAATATCTGATGACCGAATTCAAACTTCTGGCCCATTCTTCATTACTTCGCGCGCGCGCACACACACACACACACACACACACACACACACATACACACACACACACTGCAATCAATTCAAAGTACCTCTCGCAACCAATTTACATTTTGATTGAAATTTATGAAGAGCATCAACCGAGTTTATGAACGAAACAATGTTCGGCGCACAGCCTGCATAATGGCTATTACATGCCTGAAGCAACTGTCGGACTTTTCCCACTCTGGAATAACAGAGGAATTGGGACCATCGTTATGAATCGAGATTATGGTGAGATTACTGCCTGGGTGCAACTGATCCTATAACGAAACAAACCAGAACAACGCCCTGTATATAGGGGGGGGGGGGGCCCTATTACAGGTCTGACAAACATACGTAAGTGAACTCAACCGCATCTGCCAACAGAATGTGACAGCATTCAACAGTCTCCACAAGAACAGCCCGATAAATGTGTACTGAGACTGCAAATCGCCATTCTCACACGAATTTCATTCTTACGCGCTGCATCTCTGCATACAGGCCACGCGATTTGTTCCTGCCTGGAAGGCAGATACAGAGGAGCACAGTGAATTACACAAAGAACGTGCAACGTAATTTACTAAGCCCCTGAGGATACCCTATCAATAACCCAACACTTTCAGCCTCGTAGTCAGTCACCTTCGTAACTTAATGGTGTTACCCCGTACGAAGTGCGAGGTGCAATTTTACGTTCCTTCTGCAAAATAACAGCAAAAGCGACGTACACGTTGAACTGCACACTGTACTGGTACGATGGCAATTTGCTTCCGTAACGGTGGAGTGCTACGAAGATTATAGGTCAAGAGAAGTCGTTTACTCAAGCAGATGAGAGCAAGCACACTTTAACAATCAGAGTCGGAGTTATTACATAACGAGGAACTTAATGATCTGTACTCATCACCAAATATTATTCGGGTGATCAAATCAAGAATAATGAGGTGGGCGGGGCATGTAGCACGTATGGGGGAGGGCAGAGGTGCATACAGGATTTTGGTGGGGAGACCTGAAGGAAGGAGACCACTTTGAAGACCCAGGCGTAGATGGGAGGATAATATTAAAATGGATCTTTAAGAAGTGGGATGGGGGGCATGGACTGGATTGATATGGCTCAGGATAGGGACAGGTGGCGGGCTGTTGTGAATGCGGTATTGAACCTTCGGGTTCCATAAAACGCGGGGAATTTCTTGACTAGCTGACGACCTGTTAGCTTCTCAAGAAGGACTCTGCTCCATGGAGTTAGTTAGTTAGAGAGTCAGTCAGAGTTATTAATGCTAAAGTACGTAACCACTGACTTAAAGCTTAAATCATGAATCGTTACAGGCACACAGCCCAGGTTAGCCCATTAAAAGAGCTTACGACTATACAGTGTACACTGTACGGCAGAAGAAATTGTGAATGCTATGAGAAACAAAACAACTGTTCATTTGCAAAAGAGAAGAGATATTCTGTAATTCCGGAAGGACCTTATATTGCAGATGGCATGGAAACAGATGGCAAATATAAACACAATATGTCTATCTACTTAAAACTCGAATTTAATACTCAAAGTACCAAGAGCCGCATACAGAACAGTACAAATACCCTCTATATTAAATGCACAGCTCGCAATAAAAGTTACGAAAATGTGCCAGTTTAACGCGCTGCAATATGCTCTCTTCTGACACCAACGTCAGTCCATGGTACTTCGTAAGAGAACAGCATTGGCACGAACTGCTGAATAATTTAAATGCACATTCTACACGCGCAACATCGACGGGCAGCACGTTATTGGATGAATGTGAATAGAGTCGAACTCGGTTATAACGTCATGAAAGGGGCTGAATATTTTATGTCGCTATAAAAGAGTGTTGTTATAACCGAGGAGTATAATGTTATGGTTAACAGACCACAGAATATCTGACGCTATAAACGAGATGTCGTATAATCCGATATCGCTATAACCGGGTTCGACTGTATATCAATTCCGCGCACTGTCCATCAGTAGGCCTACTCCGAGGACGAACGACTGTATTCCAATTCCGACTCGCCTTTATACAGAAACATTTCGAGCGGGTTTCGCTACAGATCGTGCGTCTATCCGTTTTATGGAGATGTGCGTTCAGAGACAGTCCCCGCTCACTGTGTCAGTCTTCACAGTTCCGGTAAAGTCAAGAGAGGGTAGTGATGTCGCAGCACGTTCTATGACTCATCCAGGGCTAGAACTCAAAACAGACACGAGTCACGCTCTCAACCACGTACTGACGGAAGCTGACAGTTCCCCGCTTTACCGACAAGCTTAGCCGATCTAGGACAATGCTCCATTTCCCGAGTCTTCGCCGCCGTCCTCATTTAGGACTCAGCGGAGCAGTACGTGTTTCCAGACAGCGCCATTCTTTTAGCCAAACTGTGTCCAGTACCTCAAGGCTCCTAACCACCACAGTACACCTATATACGGCCTGAGCTCAAACAGCTTTGTAATAGGCAATCAGCAATAAGTCACCAACAAATGCACAAAACTGTCATTAAAGGTATAAATTAACCTTTTATCATTATTAAAATACCCTACATACGTTTCGGCTTGCGAGAAGCCATCATCTGGGGTTTACAATAGTACTTATCAAATACTAAGATTAAAAGCTTTGTAATAATTTGCTCTATACTCTGGCTGTATCAGTCACTCCCTGGACCTTTCTACAAAGCTTCAGAGTGTAGCAAGACACTAAAAGCTGGCTACTTCATAATCCAAGCCAAGCAGATAACAACTAAGTTAACAATGCTTAACTCTGCCGTAAGAATTCCGAGGGCTGCTTTCAACTAAAGCCACACACAGCATTCCCTCGATAGCAGTCAAAGTTCAAATGTCCCTTCTGCGCCGTATCAAGGCGTGCAGAACAGCATAGACAACTGCACAGATTATCAAAGCAAACTGTCAGTCCCTTTCCTCGCAGGCAATCACGCCAATATTGACACAACTTTCCGTAACATTAAACTCGCGGTACAATAAACACGAAGAAGTATGTTTGGCACTTAACAACGCTGCAAATATGGACACGGCGTGGTTTGCCGGTTTTTAATTCCAAATAGCTGATACAAATGCAAAGCCATCACAGTGCAGAATTGCATTATGATCGCTTTGTGTTTTGTTAAATGGTCATAACGAAATAATTTCAAATCTAAATTGCACATTATCACGACATAAGCATACTGTATCAAGCAAAAAGTGCCTCGACAAACAGCTTTTGAGACTATCCATCTTCATGTCATCCTCAGAAGCACGAACTGCGTCCAAACAAAAGCTATACCACGAGTCCCCACACAGTCCACGCACATTATCAGTGTTATTGCCGGTATCTGATTGCTTCTGAAGAGCTGGTTACTTTTGTGCAGATTCCTTGTACGTTAAACATGTCGCAAATAACTTCGAAGTTTCGCATCATCGCCATGTTCGTAATGTTTCACTAACAAGTCACACTTCGCAGCACAGACATGCACATATATTTATAAGCCACCGCCGCACTAAATTTCACATACTTATCACAGACGATTCACTAGTCACCCGCACCATATCTAACGGTATTGTGTCATTTGACGGTCCAGAATTAAATGTCGCTAGTGTCGTTCCCGCTCCATAAGCGCGCGTGTCCGTCATGTCACTTCCAATGTCGTAATGTTCACACCAAGTTTCGTAAAAATCGGTGGACTAGTTCCACAGTTACAATGAGGAAGGCGAAGCAAATGAAGAGCATGATGATCTCACAAGACAACTATTTTTCCTTTTGAGTATTGTGACAATGGAAACAGTCCTTCTGAATGTTGGTGATATTTCTCATGTAAAACACATTGTCAAAAATGTATATACTACAATTGACCGACATTATGCCCGCCGACGAGCGACATGCCGCAAATACCACAACAGTGCACAGTGCAACCCAGTGATCTCATTTACTTGTGTACCAACTCTTCCAATCACTGTGCTGTTGCTGCTGTTGTCGTCGTCACCATCGTCGCGTCTTCATATTATTTTATTATTATTGTTACTACTAATACTAGCAGTAGTAGTACTACTGATGTACGTGAGCTTCACAAGCTATCTCCATTCTGCATCACATGTAAAGATGCGCCACGACAGAACCACGTTACATAGGTCTACAGCAATTCCACGGCTTCTTCTATACAAAGACACAAAGAAGGGTCAACGGAAGGATTGAAAGTATGACAAAAGACAGAGAAAAAGACACACAGGCAGAAAGAGAAGAACAGAAGAATGCTAAGAACAGCTTCGCACAGCATTCTCTACCAGCTGATGCAATAAATTATTTTTATATGTCATCTTCGTCCTCAGAGTCTTGTCACTGTTAGTTAATTCCATTACCGTTCTTTTATTCAGACGTTTTCCTTTCGACCACGACTTCAGTCGAACCAGCTGGGCCCTCAAACCGGCGGACCCCTCATAACGCACGGCTGCGACCTCTACATAACTCACTGAACTTTATTTCATACAGTCATTGCGGCTTCGCAGACACGCGCCATTATTCCGTGCAAATGGGTATCCAAAAACGGCTCTTCCTTGACATCTGGCAACCATAATTCTCCTCTCCCATGCGTGCCACATGTCTCGCCCATTTACTAAACTAAAAGGGAACAAAGACATACATGATACACAATATACATCTTACCGAGATGCAGGCTACAGCAAGATCAAGTATAATATAGTCTTATTCCGATAAATATACACTTTATTATCTTCTATTTAATACATGCTTATGTCAATAAATAGTCAACATGTTTCGAACCGTATCAGTTCATCTTCAGGACTCTTTATCATTACACCAGCTATGTGGTACTCATTAAAATAGATACAATAGATAATGTCGTCAACTATGTTGGGTATATGGTTACTGAAATTTAATACATGCTTATGTCAATAAATAGTCAATCATTTTATAATGTTGATTGATACTTAAGTATTTTAACTTAAAAAAATGTTTTAATATTATTTTCAGTAACCATATACTCAACATAGTTGACGACATATTATCTATTTTATCTATTTTAATGAGTACCACATAGCCGGTGTAATGTGCAAGAGTCCTGAAGATGAAGTGATACAGTTCGAAACATGTTGACTATTTATTGACATAAGCATGTATTAAATAGAAGATAATAAAGTGTACATATGTCGAAATAAGACTATATACAATAAAAATGTACGGTGAAAATAACATAAAAAATCAAGTTTAAAGTAATGGATGTAAAAAAACCCTAGTACAAGAAATGAGATTCAGGTCTCATCGGAACACCCTTCGAATCAACCTGAACCAACATTTATAATTCCCAAGCATCCACACAAAGCAGCACAGAAAACAATGAACAGCCACGACACCAGGAACAATACCCACACATTTCGATTGCAGGCTCTCAGACATTTTGTCCACGACCCAAAACTTAGCACGGCAGTAAAGAGAGTACAGCCAGCCTAAAAACCTTCGCTCAAATGACATAAAGCAGAGCAATAACAACTGTACCCTATCAGTAAACATTTTTAAAAAAATTTGAACTGGTTCAGACACATTAATGGTAAACTGCAACTAAAAGAATGCAATGTGAACGCATCTGCGGTACGCATATAAAGTTCAACGGACCCAGAATATGAAAAGACAAGCGAGTTATCAGCTTCACGCTCCGGGAACTTAACCAACTACACATTGGGCAGGAGAGTTGAAAGACCCCAGAGATGCTTTCAATGTGGTTGTGGAGCGTGAGTCACTGATCTGGGGCCAACAGTCCAACACAGACCGTCAGATCTTGGGGCTTCTTCGCGTTCTCCTACTTTGTGGTGTGAGCATAAACTACAGGTGTTTGAAACCAGAAGAGCTCAGAAAAATATCTAGACCTAACAAAAGAACTGTAAGTGGCGAGAGGGGGATAGTGCTGGAACAGAACAGAAGAACGTTACGATGGAGAGAAACGAGGACGGAAGTCAAAGCTGGAGTTACGAAAGCGACCACTTACAAGACGAAGAGAAACAGGTTTCGAGGAGCAGAGGTGCATGGCACTGTCCACCGTCTGGCCTGTTGTCAGTGTCAGGAAGTTAGCACACTTTCTTAAACACAATTCTGCAAGCCTGTTACTTCTGTTTCCACAACGAAAGTACCAACGCGTTTTCATTTGAATTAGCTATGCTACCTTTAGCTCTTCTCAGCCACAGAAGTGACGTCAAAAGACAAAGCTGGGCTACATAAGTATCCTTGGTTTCATCAGAATATGTGCCGCTACCCCTTAAACTGCAACAAGTTTAAGCACACTGCAAATCAAACGCCTACGCAAAGTTCACAATACATCTTGTGGTTTAATTCATTCAGCATCGCGACGTTTTATCAACAACACAATTTTTACGGCAGGAAATGGCGCAGTTCTTAAGGATCGTAAACTAAACTGGATACTTTATTACAACGTAAACGCGTCTCTTACAATTCGGTAACGACCGTCATGGCCGAGTGACTGTGTTCCTACAGAGGCCACTGTCCATCAGAAGGCCGGCAATCTGGACCGAGATTTTCGTGGATTTTCAACGTCGGAATATTTATTTAAAACACGCGCTCTTTCAACGCATGTTCAATTAATAATGCACAATCAGCCTCGCACTAGACGCTACGTACGCTGTAGAGGTGAGAAAACGCAATTAAACGATGCATGCAAAAGCAGCTACAATAAACCGGCTTATCGCAAGGAAAGAGGATGATGATAAGCCTTAGTGCAGACAGGACTGCGACCTTGTAGAACGTCACGCCGTGCAGTATGGTAGAAGGGTGCCGAGGTGTCGGCAGAACTTGCTGCCATCTTAAGAGTAGGTTACACCTACCATGAAAATGGATACACCAGATACCTGTGAAACGACAGTATCCAAAACCAGACAGCGCGGCATCACATTCCACAAGACCGTTAACTTAATATTCACCGCTGAGCTAACCTAAAGTTTCATCGCAATCAACACATCTTCCTGCCATTAGCCAGCCCATGACCTCCAGAATTTCACGCAACAACACCAACAAGTTGGATTTGTGTCTGTGCACAAGTGAGGAAGACATGCTCACTTAGCCGCTGCTTTCCAACTGGACACTGACAAAGAGCATTACGCTATCAGACAGAAGCGTTAATTGGTCAAAATTAAACTCCTCCCTCAGAAGTGGGATTTGAGCAACAGGCAACTATCACACACAACTCTCTCTGTCTTTGAGGACTCAACTTTCGCCGCAGGGGCAGAAGTTTATATCGGTTTACCCTTGCAGTTCCGTAAATACATGTTACAAAATTAAACCTGCAATGCGAGTTTAAAACGGACTTCGATTCGGGCCTTCTGTACGTATTACTGGTCCCTGACACACGATTATGGGTCCAGTAATTCACATGCTCAATAAACGGAATGTTCATCACCGTGTCCACAAAGCCAAGCCATTCTGCTTTGTTCTGATCATGTCGAATCCAGTCGACATATCCACATCCTATTCACACAATATTTATTGCGATATTATCCTTCCATCCCTGTCAAAGTAGAACAGCGAGGCTGTTGTATGAAAATGACGAACACAATTTTCATTCAGTCAACCGGCTACACATAATAATGAATGCTGACTTCTTGACTGAATCAACCTGTAAGTAGGCCTACGTACAAGAAAAAAATCACAAATCACTACGTTATGTAATTTTCTTCATTCCAGTGTTTCATTTTGGTATAGATAAATCAATCACAGGCAGTACCTTAGGTACCTGGGGCGCGCGGTGGCGCAGTTGGTTGAGGCACTACGCTACAAACCGGAAGGTCGCGGGTTCGATTCCCGATGGTGTCATTGGAATTTTTCCTTGACATAATAGTTTCAGTCGCACTATGGCCCTGGGGTCGACTCATCCTCTAACAGAAATGAGTAACAGGAATATTTCCTGGGGGGTAAAGGCGGCCGGTGCGTAGGGCTGACAACCTTACCACCTTCATGTGCCAATTGTCTAGAAATCTGGGAGCCTTAACCTCCTGGAACCCTAAGGGTCTGTCCAGACCTGTAACGGGATTGCTTTACTTTAGGTACCTTCTTGTACCACTACACACTACACATTTCAGCTATAGACAACACTACTTAGCGACTGACTACCTTATCGCTGCTTCATGTTGACTGCATGTGTCAGTACCCACGTGTCAGCTTCAGGTGCGTATCTTTCGTGTTTTCACAAACGGTCATAAAAGAGTTTATTACTTTATATTGGTTTTGATATTTTCTTAATTTGTAATGTTCGTTTTCATCTTACTGGTACCTTTAAAGCAAATGTAAAAAGGTACAGGCCTGGACACGCCCTGAGGGTTCCAGGAGGTTGAAGTTCCCAGATTTCAGGTCAATCGGCACATGAAGGTGGTAAGGTTGTCAGCCCTATGCACCGGCCGCCTTTAACCCCAAAGGAAATATTCCTGGTACTCATTTCTGTTAGAGGCTGAGTCGACAGCAGGGTCATATTGCGGCCGGAAGGATTATGTCAATGAAAAATTCCAAATCGAACCCGCGACCTTCCGGCTAATAGCGCAGTGCCTCAACCAAATCCGTCACCGCGTGCCCCCATAATGCAAATGTACTGTTGGTAATAGTTTGTGAAAAGACAAGAAATATTCACCTCAGGACGGTACTATGGTACCGAAAAGCGCAGTAAACAAAATACGTGATAGAGAACTCGCTAAATATTGCTGTGTATATACTTTGGTAACACAACATGGCGCCACAACAAACAATTCCAAAATATGGAACTACTTGGACTAAGCATACACGGTCTGAAAACAATACATGCTACGTGCACTGTAAGCCAATCTGGCACCATGAAAGGAAAGTTTAAGATTAGAACAAACACGTCTCTTTGTAAGCGCGTTTTGTTCTACTTAACAACGCTTGATTAGGGGCGTCATTGCAGTGCAGACAACAGCAGCAGCCAACACTGCAGAGTGCCAACACAGCACAGCAATCAATCGTGCCTAAATGGCACGTGCCAAGTTCAGCTGCGTGCATGCACATTCCCAAATAAGCAGCACAGTTGAATTGCTGCACTCGAAACGTCACCACAACGTCGGCCTCATGAACAGCTGTAAACGCGACGTGCGAAATATGAGGTCATCGCAGCTGTGGCGATGGTACCAACGGTTCAGATGAACGTCCTGCCTCCATCAGCAGATGATGGGCAAAGCACGTTGCTCCGGAATGATGCTGCCTACGCATGAAACTACACGACGTCACGTTCCACAAGACGGCAGTAACGGACAGCGCTGTTGATATGACACGAAGTGAATCCGAGACAGTGAAGTATGTGAAACTCCCCAGGACATGGCTTAGTTGGGGCTCAGGATCTGTCCTTACTCAAACGCACAGACGTGGTTTTGTTCTAGTCAGCTGCCTTCCTTCGCGCTATTTGCAACGCTGTTAAAACTAAATTACAAATCGATGGAAGACAGTGCAGGAAGAGTTCTGCCATGCAACACACCAGTGAGACAAACACTCGTCAGAACAGGGCGGCCAGTGTAAAAAGGCCCAAAAGCCTGTCGGGTGCGCAAGCTAAATGACAGTTCGTTTTATGTTGCGTTCCCAATCAGAAATGTAACAAAGTATAGATACTAGTAAACAAATGTGACATTAATATTTTAAAACGCCTTTTAATTTGGCGGATGGAAAAACGGCATTTTAATTGTCTGAAAATCGCATTTGTATTTGCTCCCGATGAAATTGGCTCGTAGGGAGCTATATAATTGGCTGTTTTATAGTGTGTTATGCTTTCAATTACAAATAGCCTAGCACAATTATAAATATTCGTAAATAAAAGTATCATTAATATTTTACAGCTTATTTTAACGTGACGGATGAAAGGACGTCATTCGAACTGTTTGCGAATAATATTCATATTTTATCGTTGACGAAATTAGCAAGCGAGGAAAGCAAACAACTGACCAAACGGCAAACTCTGTTCGTTACTGTTATTCGGGGGATATCGGGTTCGAACTCTCGAAAACAGGCTGAATGGTATTTCTCGCGTTTATTCACGAAAGCTGAGCAAGTAAATGCTGGAAATGTTTGTCGTTGTCTGATCGCCGTGTGAATGTAAAGATCTGAGTAAAGTCATGTGACAACAGTTGTGTGGGTTGCAAAGAATGGGTTTGTTACATTTAGTGCACATACAACATTACGAAGCTCACTGGCTATAGACGTGCCACCTCCTTTAACATTTAATAGCTGCATTTTAACAACACAGTATACGTATTTATGTGTTCATACAACTGTCCGTTACCATCCCCTCAACAGCTCTAAAGAGTTGGCTCCAGTAACAGACATGCTATAGGCCGTGCCATGGCTCAGGCGGTTAGTCGCCGGCCTCACCGCGGAGGCCGGGGTTCAATCCCGCATCAGTCCATGTGGGATTTGTGGTGGACAAAGTGGCACTGGGACAGGTTTTCCCCGAGTACTTCGGTACCCCCCTCCCCATCAATTTCATTCCACCGGTACTCCATTAAACGGAAAAACGAAGAAACTAATCATCTTCATCACAGGGTTGCACAATAAGCCTCAAGGCTGCGGTGCGTCCGTAGCATCTGCTGCAGGGCCCTTCACCACAAAAAAAAAAAGACATGCTGTGTGCTTCCTATGAAATATGAACTGGATTTTTATTGTTGGATAATTTTAGACGTCAACGGTCTAATGAGATAAATGCACGAGAAGAGTGCTAACACAAATGCGCCAATGTTCAAGTCCCTAAAAAAAACACAAACTGCATTATTAAATAACAAGGGCATGCATAATGGTCGAAAAGATGGGATGATACAGCACACTTCAGTTCACGGACAAACCTCGCATGTCAGTGAATTTGTTTTTGGGCATAAATGGTCGGTCGTCAGAAAAATGAGAACAGGTTGGCCCTGTCTAGCGTTGCGAAAGAATAACCCGTAGGTGCTCGCAGTACAGTAGACCCTCCCTAATATCCGGCCACAAGTATTCCGTGAATAACAGGGCTGCAGTGAAAATAACGAAATATCGCCTTCTGCACTACTGACAAATGACAGGTACTAAGAAGACAGAGGCTGGAGTAATAGCAGGATCTGCAATAGGATGGCACAGCAAGATAAACTGCTCGACAAAGTAAATAAGTAAATACAGAACAGACAAGAGCTAAGAACAGTCCATCCGTATTATCGTCAAATTCGACCAATCGTCCACATTAGCGAGTTTTGGCTGCACTGAACATTATGCACATGCCCGCACAGTGCTGTATCGGTCTACAAGATCATCGCCCTCACAGCAATTATCTCGGTCGCCTACAAGGCCTTCCGTCTCAACTTTACAGTCTGTCGGCACTGTTCCTTCACTCTCGTCACCGCAGTCCACATCTGAGTCACTTCTCACTGAAATTCCAAAAAGAGAACGATGTCAATCATCTCAAAGGTACAGACCACCCGTCTAACACTAAGCAAATTCAAACGTCTGTTCCGCTTGTTATGGTCGTTTACTACAATTGTTAACCTTCAACGACCATGTACCTTCAGCATCGACAGTGGATGTGTAGCGGTTACCATCTCGGTCTCCTTCTCTGGCGGTTTCTGCTTACTATCTCGACGGTCAGACAAGCCTTCGTAACTGCGGTTGCTTGTATTTTCCTCCGATGCTGCAAGCCTACAGTTCTTAAAGAACGCCAAAACACCCTAACAGCTTTCGGCGCCTAATGATGTAATTCGTATTCCGCGCAAGGCATGATTCTATCAACAACAGGTCTTCTTGAAAAGCTGGCAATCACTCAGACTGTCGATAAATTGCCCACCCTTCACGAAACCAGAATTCACTCCACGCTCTCATGAGCTGTCTCTTTAACACTGTGTCAGATCTCATGTTTTCGGGGCGGCAGGTATCAAGGGGTTTCGAAGGAAACTGCTGCCCAGAGTGCAAAGAAAGGCAACAGAGACGACTCAGGTCTGGTTCATACAATTGAAGTGGCCTACTATAAGAAATGTCCTTCTTATGATGTTTCCTTCCCTTTGTTGTTGAAAATTCTATTAAGGTAGCAAAGGTGAAACGTATATTGCGTCACAACTTTTCACTCGATTCAACCAGTCACATCATAAGCTCAAGCAAAGTACTGGTACCGCCTGACGTTTAGACTACCTGATTACGGGACGAAGCGAACATGCGTGTTGCCTATACAGTAAGGCGCTCATATTTACGATTTTGTTCACGAGGTATGCAGGGGCCGAAGCTACAAGACGTCAGTTTACTGTAACGTTGTGAGGACAAAGCAGTAACAGCAGGAATGTACAACGGGAAGATTCGTAATTTGTAACCATAAGCTACGTTGTTGTGGTGAACAATTCCTAGAAGAGTGGCTTTTCATGAAACATACACAGTGTTGGTGAGGGAAAACTTCGGACCCTCTTTTGTAAAATAGGCATGGAGTAGTAAAAGAAGAATGGGCGTGGCAGCGCAAAGCTTAAGCTCTGCGTACACAATCTATCGATAAGTACGAAAGAGAACGTACTGCACGTACAGAGAGACGCCGAGAAGTGAGGACGGAATGGGGAAAAAAGATGGCAGGGAGAAGATTAAGAGAACAGCAATATCCCAAAAAGAAGAAAAGTACGTGGAGACCAGAACAGGCATTGTTGCCTTACACATCCTAAAATAACCATGTAAAAGTAATATAATTTTAAGTAAGAAAACTCGGAATTCCCGATCGAGTGAACTGTACTACAACATTGTTAAGTGGCGAGCTGACATGCACAGTGCGAGAAGTTCCGGCACGCTATAACTGAGATGTTCTCTCGCAGCAAACAATACACGACCCACAGTAGCAAAGTTTCTTTCGAATATTGCCTTTTCGTGTACGTCAAAATAAAACACACGCCATTATTTACGACTCCATTTCTCTTCTCTTATTTTCCGTCGACTCGCTTATTCCGAATCCAACCTGACCCAAATTGGAGCGCAATCTAATTAGACGAAGGGCTGCTGTGTATGCAAGACATTGGTGTTCTATAAGCTCTTCGAGGAATGGGCGTCTGTGTGACTGTACAAAAGAGACGGGTCGGTCTGTGCGTAGGAAGATGTAAGAATAAATACGAAGGAAGTCCTTCCAACAATTCCAAACATCTGTCTTCATTCACGTGAGTCTGTACGCTCAGGTTAGCTAAAACTGTAAAGCAATAACCAAACAATGTTTGGATCCATTCATGTGCATAGCATTCACTACTAAACACACTGATTCCCCAAGTTATTTTTCTCAGACGTGACATTAAAGAGATGTTCCTGTGCCGTGTTAGAAATTCTTAACACATAAAAACGTAGGCCATCATTACGATATTTCAGTTGCATTATTGGTCTGTCTTCACACAAAATGTTACGTAAGTCACCAGGACACAACTGTTCTCCGATTATCGCAAAAACCCGAGCTCTAAACACAGATTTCAGGCCGCAATCAAATCATTATTTAACATTCTACAAAAAACACCTCAATAAATGTTGCTTAACTTCTTTATCATACACTGTCACGAAATGCCAGCATCCTATGCTAATACGACAGACTTCCCGACGGCTCTGGAGTTTCCCTATCTCAGCTCCTTGGTGTGATCTCTCCAGCATCATTTGGTGTAGAGCATAACCCCGAAACTCCCTCCTAGTCACAGAATTTGCTTCAGGCCCCTATGACTTGCTCGTGGATCCTCAGTACCCTCAGTCTACAAACTTCCATTAATGTGATACACCAAGTTTCATACGCATATAAAACGACAAGCACAGCTAAACGAAGGCTTATCCAAAAGTTCCAGAACTCACACCTGGAATCGAGAACGGTCAGTAATAGAGCTTTCTGCCACCAGGTGCCGTAGTACCGCTACCCTCTGAGTCAGTCTAGTGAATTTTGCAGTCATAGGACTCTTCGTTCTTTCTCGACGGGTAATTGTTGTTGTGCGGTTTAAGTGCGATCCGCGACTTCCTAACGGTTGATTTGGAGAATCACAGTGTTTTCGTTGCGGCTTCCTTTACACTCAGGAAAATACACTGGAAACACACGAAATGCTCAAAACAATGCCATGCGGAAAACACAGACTTCTGAGTGGATTTCCCGACTTAGACGTGGGGTAGACTTCGCCAAAGACAGTAAGCGTTCGGATCGTTTCTCCACAGGTGGCACAGACGAAAACGTGAAAAAGTTCGCAAAAAAGTCAACAATGACCGACGAAGTACCATTTGGGATATCGCTGACAGGCTAGTTCTCTCGTGCGGAACGTATCAACCAATTCTAACAATGACTTGAACACGCAGCTGACCTCCGCAATGTTCATGCCTCGGTTGCTCACACACAAGCAGAAACAATGGGAGTTGTGGCCGATAAAAACATCGCTGTGGTCTCCCACCCTGCTTACTCATCTGACTTGGCCCCTTGTAATCTGTCGCGCTTTACAATAACAAAATCGCAGCTACGTGAGCCTCGTTTCCAGCCTGCCCCCAAACGTCAGGAACAGCTCGCGGTCCTACACGCGATTCCAAAGTCAGTTCAGGCGGTGCTTCCACCAGTAGCTGAGACGTCGGACCCGCTGCATAAACTCGAAAGAAGACAAGGAACAGTAACAAGAGTACGCGTATATTTCGTTATCGACTCCGTCCGGAAACGTTTGAACACGCCCTGGCGTTTTATTCGTTACGTTCTTAGGTACAATGGCAAACCAACATCTCCGAGCTACAGGATAGCAAACATTCTCCGAGTATCATATAATATGCCCATCATTACATTGTGAATTGAATTATGATCTCTTACTGTCCTTCCCTAAAGTGTGAACACCTCCACATTTTCAAGCGATATATTGTAACTTGGCTGTCTTTATATCAGCTACTAGTTCTGTCCTCCTTTCGCTTCGTGCAAGACAGGCATACCAGTATTTGCGGCTTTCTGCTAAACGGTACCACAGTCATTCTCCTCCTTTCCTGTTCGTACAGTGCATAGCTAGACTGAGTAGGTACTCCTCACGACGGAAACATGCCTCAAATGTAAAGGGCATGTGCACAAAACGGAATAATAGCCACTGAATCACCGACGGATTAAAACAAATAACGCAAATCTACTAAAGAGATGGACACTAATAACTGACGGAGAAACACGTGATGATGGCGATGATAATGATGATGATGACGACGATCACGACGACAATGGTGACGATGACTGAGCTGATATTTAAACACCAGTAATCCAGCCAAGGCCTGATATCGCGCTGTTGCACCACAAAAAAAGAGGAATATTTATAGCCAATTTGCTGGTGGTTCGTGGATAAGTATAAATCTCATAACCTCACCTTAATCCCTCTGCTAACATAATTTTGATTTCTTACTTTCGTCCCGAAATTTTAAACACTGTGACATATAGAGAGTGTCGATGGCAGATCAACGAATATAAATATGAGGCATTGGTGGAATAATAATGACAGCAAAAATCCGAACGACCAGGGGAGAAACTTGTCCCAGTGCCACTCTGTCCACCACAAATCCCGTAAGGATTACCCAGGGCACCGAAATTCTCATCATCAAGTTCACAAAAGCCCACATTTGGAACCAATCTTAATGTAGTTCATTACACGCCAAACCACAGCCTACTTTTCAAAAAACAGTTTTAATAATATCCTCCAGTTCCGCCAACGTCTCTCAAATGACCTCTTGCTTTGTAATTTCGAAAACAGAAACCATTTATAGAGACAAAATGGGGAAAATATCTAAAACCTCGCTACGACTACGGCAGTGACGACAAACGAAGTCCGTACGGGTGCTGAATATCGAAAGAACAGCATAGACCAATCCGGCACCCAACATCTCACGTTAAGTAAAGAGAGAGAGTTTAAACCTGGATAAGAAGGCTTAAAACTTACTTCTACAACTTCGCGAAGGTTATAAAAGAAAAGCCTCACCCCCCTGTAAGAGGCAAGAAGAGGTGGGTGTCGTTCGCAGTAAGGATGCTAGAGTTTGGTAGTTTAGAGCTCGCACGTCGGTGGATCCCAGCTAAGCCTATTCAGTACAACGCTGTAATGTACTTGCGGAAAAGGAAAAAAATTCTACAAATTGCAATCTCGGTAAAGGCAGAAGAAACCTCAGAGATTTATTTTCTTCATTACTGCACGGACCACCAGCCGCATGAAGCGTGTACAGTGAGGGCTGTAACTTGAAGGAAAGGAAGGCACTGGATACAAGCAGCAGGCAGAGAATATCCAGGCTCTCTGGTCGAACATCAGTGACGAACAGAAAGACACCAACGGGCACACAACCGTCGTTGGTGAGATGCTTTAAAATGAGCAATGTACAAACTGTTGGGGTCGCGGGGGGCGCAGTTGGATGAGGCACTGCGCTACAAATCGGAAGGTCGCGGGTTCGATTCCCGATGGTGTCACTGGAATTTTTCACTGACATAATCGTTTCGGTCTCACTATGGCCCTGGGGTCGACTCAGCCTCTAACAGAAATGAGTACCAGGAATCTTTCCTGGGGGGTAGGGTGCGTAGGGCTGACAACCTTACCACCTTCATGTGCCGATTGTCTAAAAACCTGGAAGCCTTGAGCTCCTGGAGCCCTAAGGGCCTCCCTAGGCCTGTACAGGGATTGCTGTACCTTTGCAACGAATCATTACTCAACAACAGACCAGCACTCCACACAGCACATATTGCCTCAAATACTTTTAAAGTACTATCTATCACCACTGAAAATAGGGAAGACATACGAGGTCTGACACAAAAAAAAACGAGAAAACCCTATAGCTCTGGAACCAAGAGTGGGGGGATGAAACAAATAAACGGCTATGGAACATGATCTCTCCTGTCACAGTGTTACAAGTTTCAGCTCGATCGCTTCACTCAGTACAAGTTGACGCATCTTCAAATATAGGCGTGTTTTTACCCTCGGACGGAAAATGTCGGACTGCAAAAGTGAACAACGAGTTAACATCAAGTTTCTTGTTGTTAAACTGAAGAAATCCGCGACGGAAACTTTTCAATTATTGACTGAGGCTTATGCTGAAGATTGCATATCTCGTGCACGCGTTTTTGAGTGGCACAAACGATTTTCGGAAGGCAGAGAAAGCGTGAAAGATGATGATCGCCCAGGCCGGCCACGCACAGCTGTTAACGATGACAACATTGAAAAAGTGCGACATGTGATTCGAAAAGACAGAAGGTTGGGTGTTCGAGCAGTAGCTGAGAAAGTTAATTTGGATAGGGAAAGTGTTCGACGAATTCTAACGTAAGAATTGAACATGACAAAGGTTTGTGCAAAAATGGTTCCAAAAATTCTGTCAGATGAACAAAAAGAACGCCGCCAGGAATTGTGTTCGGACCTTTTGCAAGCAGTTTTTAGCCAATAAAAACATCACTGTGATGGAGCACCCACCTTATTCGCCAGACCTCGCTCCCTGTGACTTCTACCTCTTCCCACAGATCAAGTCGGTGCTCAAAGGGACCCATTTTTTATCGGTAGAAGATGTGAAAGTAAAAACGACGGAGATCCTCAACAGTCTGACAGAAAATGACATTTGAACGTTGGCAGCATCGTATGCAGCTGTGTGTTAACTCAGAAGGGAACTACTTTGAAGGCGATCGTAGTTAATTTGCTGAAATTGTCAAACAGAAATAGTTACAGACACAGTCCTGTTTTTTTTTGTGTCAGACCTCGTACATTTAAATACGCTGTTTACTGCAACAGGCAAAGTCGTTTGGCTACCACGCTGGTACTGCTAAAAATACGAAATTAAAATATGCAGAAAAAGGTTAAATACGTTAAATATGTACCAAAATTCGTGGTAACTTGAAACCGAATAACTACGCCAGCAGTCCCCATTCTGAAGCAAATTAGCCCAGTCCTCACCCTCCCGTCTTATTTCGTTAGGATCCGTGTTACCCCCCGCCTACACCTCGCTATATCAAGTGGTCTCTTCCCTTACAGTGTCCCCAACAAAGACTTGTACTCATTTCTCTTCTGTCCCACACGTGCCACATGCCCTTCCCATCTCACAATCGCAGTAATATTTTGCGGGGAAGACACATTATGACGCTCCTGATTACGCAACTGTCTCCAGCCTGCCGTCACTTCCTACATCTCAAATTCACGTATTCTCTTCGATATCACATCAGAATCAGCCACACGTCTTCACATGATGAGCAGGCTCTATATTCAAGTTCTGTCAACTTTTAGACATGTGTGTGAAAATGGTACGAAACGAAACTGTGACGTAATCCAACTTTTATGGCGCAGACGTCTGCTCAATATATCGGCACTCATTTAAAACAGTTTACTGTCATGGTGCCGTAACACTGTTGAAGTAGGCCTATCTAATCGCCAACTGAACGTCGTCTGTGGAGGAGGCAAAGACACAAATTCCAAGGAGGTGACATTATTCATTCCGTGCATTACTCTTACAATCAATCATATTCACCAACAAATGCACATAACAGGATTACAAACTGCACATACAGTTTTAAAAACGCCTACATGTTTCGGCGCCGAGGTACCATCCTCAGGGACTCTCAAATACAAAGTAGTACAAGCACCAATACATCGATCTGGGAAGTACAATGTCACGTATTACGATTTTGGCCTGGAACTCGTCACACTTATGATGAACATAATGTCAATAACGCTGCAATTTTATACTTACCAGTTTACGTATGTCATAATTTTAATATTTTTAAATACATCAATACTTGACATTGCACTTCCCAGATCGATACTTGTACTCCTTGTACTCCTTTGTATTTTAGATCCCTATGTATGGCGCCTTGGCGCCGAAACATTTAGGAGTTTTTCAAACTTGTGTACAGTTTGTAATCCTATTGTGAGCATTTGTTGGTGGATGTGATTGATTGGAAAAATTCCACAGGTTTCCGGTAACATTGAGGAACAGACGCATACCGAGTTGAATGATGTAAGCCTAACGAGCATTACAGACTTGTACTTCGGTGGAGGGAAACGCATTTCGGTCAGGTTATCAGCCGCCTTGACGGACGGTTTCTGTAGCAAACGTCGCGGCTGAGTGGGCAGTAGTCCTGCTTCGTATATCACACCTGGGATCCTCACTAACGCGATCGTTAGCTAGGTGCTGAAGCAACACCACAGATCACACCACGACCGCTTTCTTATGAATTCTTTCCAACTCACTATCCACTGATCATCCATCATTCGAAACTAAATAATCCAAGCCACTGAAAGCACCGTTAAACAAACAAGCAATAAACAAATAACGAGGTTTCTATTGCTATGTCCTCAGTCTCTCCGGGCGAATCCAGGACAGCGCAGTCGCTAATGTGACTAGGCTACAGGCTGGAATTCCCAGAAATCGTGTCTCCATTCCCGGCTGGGGCAAATACTTCTCTCTTCTCCGGTGTCCATACCGGCAATGAGACACAAAATTTCCTATTCAGTGGTACAAAAGAGAGCTTTCCCCGAGGTTAAGGCGGACGGAGCGTAAAGCTGACCACAAACAATATCACATGTGGTCACTATGCATGACGTTTACCGGCTAAAATGTTGAATGCTGCTTTTGGGATTAGAACTCAAAATGAAAGCAATCTGTAATCTATGTGGCACGAAGAATCTGAGCGCGTATGTGACAGCTTCGTGTCAAAGTTCCTGATGGGCTTGTCTCCTCTGACACAGAAGCTATTCTTCCAGACAAACCACTGACCCATGAAATGATTTCACAACGTCGCCGAGTATAACGTTTCGTGAGAGGCTTGCCGAAGTTTGGCGTAATCTGAAGTTTGTGCTTCAGTCAAGCGCCAACTAGTCAACGAAGCGAGAAACAGAATTCTAACATTAATCCTCTTTAAGAGTATACTGAATATTAACAATCAATGTCCAAACAAATGTAAGAAACACGTTTTAAGAACGAATTTCAAAGAAACGTACATGCGGGTAAGTAGGATACTTTTCCAAACAGACTACGAACTGAACTGTACGAGGATTACATTCGGTGAAATGGAAACTGCAAAGAAAGAACCTTGGCTTGGTATCTGCTGACAAGGCTGAAGAAAATGACAGGAAAAAACCGGACAGGCGGCCGAGATTCGAATCGGGTATCTCGGGTCTTACCGAATCAACTAACTTCTCTCGAAAAGTTTAACGAGCCCTGAAATAAATCAATCACGATGTAGTATTACAAACATTTAAAAAGGTCAACCAATGAATGTCTGGAAAGGCAGGGACGGGAGGTGCAGATACAGCTCCAACCCATTCGCAATCTGGCGCTGGAATGAGGCGAGTGTTCAGCTCCATGCTCTGGCCGCTTAACCCCCGGGAATGAGACCCGGTACCATTCTATAGGAGGCTGAGTGGGCCCCAAGGCCGGTCTGGATGGGTGCGGAAAACATCGCCCCCACCGGGATTCGATCTTCGTACCATCCAGCCCGTAGCAAGTCGCTATACCGACTACGCTATCCCGGCCGCCTAGTAAACATTTACTACCGATAAAAACTAGTAGATTCTCCGCTTGCGTACTACAAATACGAATCTAGTGACTGAAGACATACTGCGTACAGGCTACAGATAAGCCTGTGGCTCATACATTACAGCAGATACAGACGTACAGACAAATGACTTCCTGAAGATACTAACAAAGAGGCTAGTCACAAACCTGCTGGCTGTGGTCACTTAATGCAGGAGCAAGTTCACATACTGGTCATTCACTACTGCAGGTACACATTTATATTTAGGCCATTTCAGAAGTTTTGTGTATGATTTTATTGTAATAACAAAATTCTAGATAAAAATAATATTGATATTCCTGAATGTATACACATATGTCCTCTACTCAATGCAATCACCAGCACTGTACACACACTTTTCCCATCTACGTGGTAAACGATCAGTTGCAGCTGTGTGCTTGTCCGTGGTCGGACGCTTTAAAGAGGCAGTGACAGCAGTGTTGATATCGTCTTCCGATTGAAATCGTTTTCCCCGAAGATGTTTTTTCACACGTGAAAACACCAATAATCACATGGGGCGAGATCTGTAGAGTATGGTGGATGTGCCAACACCTCCCAACCCACAACGTTGCACCAGATTTTGCACATCACGGTGGCGATGAGGTGTTGCGTTGTCCTGGAACAAAATGGCACCACGCTCCGGCAGTTCTGGTTGTTTACGGCAAAGAGCCGGCCTCACCTTATCAGAAGTCGGAATCTCGCCAGCAAGTGTTTACCGTATTCTCACCAACAGCTTGGGGAAAAGAAAAGTTTGTGCAAAGTGGATTCCACACGTGCTCAACGATAACCGAAGAGCCATGCGTGTTCTCCTCGCCACCACCCATCTGCAGCATTGGAGAAATGAAGGCAATGCATTCCTCGATCGCATTTTAACGGTTGACGAGTCATGGACGCATTCATTTCAGCTGAAACGACAGAATGCTGAATGGCGCGCCCCAACGTCACCGAGGAAGAAAATTGCACGGCGCAGTCAAGGCGCTCTGAGTCATGCATGTCATGTTCTTCAGCCGAAATGGGCTTGTGCTTGACCATCCCGTGCCAATTGGTACCACGGTTAACGGCCGATATTACTGCTCACTCTTGCAGCATAAGGTGAGGCCGGCTCTTTGCCGTAAACAACCAGAACTGCTGAAGCGTGGTGCCATTTTGCTCCAGGACAACGCAACACCTCATCGCCATCGTGATGTGCAAAATCTGGTGCAACGTTGGGGCTGGGAGGTGTTGGCACATCCTACCTACTCTCCAGATCTCGCCCCATGTGATTATTGGTTGTTTTCACGTGTGAAAGAACATCTTCGGGGAAAACGATTTGAATCGGAAGACGATATCAACACTGCTGTCACTGCCTCTTTAAAGCGTCCGAGCAAGGACGAATACAGAGCTGTAATTGATCGTTTACCACGAAGATGGGAAAAGTGTGTGGACAGTGCTGGTGATTCCATTGAGTAGAGGACATGTTTATACATTCAGGAACATCAACAGTATTTTTATCTAGTACTTTGTTATTAAAATAAAATCATACACAAAACTTCTGAAATGGCCTACGTACATTACATTACGCACATACATACATACATACATAAAACTCACACATGCATACATACATACATACATACATACACGCACACACATACTCGCATACAAGCACGCATAAGCGTACATACTTACATACATATATACATACACGCATGCATACACACATGCAACATACATACACATATACATATATACATACACATGCAACATACATACACATATACATACAACATACATACACATATACATATACATACTCACATACATACATACATACATACATACATGCTTTCGGTTTCTAGGCCATAACTAAGAAAACACTGGAGTTTCGTACGTAAAATTTGGTACAGAAAAGATCGTAAATATGCCACATTCATTACAACTACAAACATGACGCCGCGGCCGCGACCGCGACACAATGACGACATTTCGGACAAGTTTAACGCACGTTTTCGTAATCTGTACTTAAGTAACAAGCACTTCGACAAAATAAAATAAAGCAACAATCGAATTAAGTTTCTTGTCTATTTACGTGCTGACCGAACGTACTAATGGACAATTACAAATAATAATAATAATAACAGGCCTACTAATAGACTTGCAGCAACAGGAGAGCAGGCTTCATGATTTTCCACCCGGAACTCCTTGTGCGAGTGCTCTCATTATGCAACTGCTTCCCTCTCAATGTGCTAGCCACGCGTTTTGCCAGCTTCATGGTCGTGCCAAGTTCAATCCCGTTTGCAGACAGGCCATCTTGAGACATGTAGTTATGTCCCTAAGACCTTCCACGAAAATGCCGGTAAAACACCTTAAAGCATCCCCGCCCGCTTCCTTTAACATACCTCTCAATTCACAGTCAGTCAACATTAGACGCTACACCGCGGATGCTTACACAACGTCACTACACAGCCCCAAAATGAACAATGTATGAATGAATCAGTCAAAAGAACTATACGCACCGAGAAAGCTTTGAGGAAGACCAGACACTGTATGATGCCTTCCATTGTGTCGCCTGTCAGACAGAATGTGCCAGTAAGATGACGTCCTCTGCGGCCTATGGCAGACGCCGTGACGATGGAAGGTACAAGGGCACTGCTGGAGCCAGGGCCTAGCGGGCGGTTGTTACTGGTGCTCCCAGTTGACGAGGCAGCGTCAAGGGCAGGCATCAGACGCTCTAGCGAGTCCATCCCGACCACTGGGGGACTCATTAGAACGAGCGTTCAGACGTTCATCTCGATTAGTTCAGCCTTGTCACTACATCTACAACACGGCTATGGCAGAGCTTTACCGGACCCAACACGTGGCAAACTCTGCACTTAAGAAAAGCAGTGTTCAGTCGAACTAGAAGACAGAACTAAAGGTGTCACAGCGCAAACCGACTGCCGTGCCAGTCTTCTAAACACTTCCTTGCACAGCAACAAGGTTCACTTCTGTGATACTATCTCGTGCATCACTGATTATCGAAATATGACGCGACAGAACCTGAACTGCTCTCAAAACATCGTCACTCACTCTCGGCCATCCGACACACAACCAAATGACGTCATCTGAGTCGCCGTTTAAGTGTTCCCTCGGAACTAGAACACATTCTTCGACGTCCTCTCTTACTACATAACTCAAAACGCAGGAAGCTACTTCAATAATCTAAAGTGTATTTATTATGTTTATAACACAACTTCATATGAAGAACACGAAGAGCACTTCTGCCACTGTCATGACATTCTGAGTTCAGGACCTCAGATTCAGCTAACCAGCCGCTGCAGAGAAAGTACACAAAAGAGTCACAGGAGTGTGAATGATGTGGTACTGCGAACACATATGGCCCCACTAAGTGACCGGAAGAAATGTCAACGCTGACAATGGCAGTGTCGGATTGCTGTAATACCGTGCGGCAGCAACGAGTCGCAAAGACTTTCTTCAATACTTAAGCGTCACAATTTGACACATCTCTCTTTTCTCCGTCACGTCTTAATTAACTGGGACAAATCTTTTAGCTACGTGTGATATAACCCGAGCACTGATAACAATAACTATATCTGAGACATCAGAACACATGTTACCTCTCCAAACGACCCATATCTCTCAGTCCTACACATATTATCAACTAATTTAATTCCTCGGCAATGAACAAATAGACTTCGAAAATATACCTACTCGCAAGGCAGTATGAAACTACGCAGATCGCCATCTTGATTCACACACGTCATGTGAATGGATGAATAGTGAATCCACCTGACGAGGAGCCATTTACAGTACCACATACACACAAAACACAACTGCACTACGTGATGTACTGAACGGATATTACACAGTCATAGATAATACACATGTCTGTATATTAACATGGAGTCCAAATTCCCTATGCAGAAGCGGTTTTGGTGTATCCGTAAATAAAAACGGCCGGGTCCTCACACAAACAACAAACTCCACAGAATAGTAAATATCTGATAGAATGTACCTACAGCACCAAATAAATCGATGCTCGCCCAACCATCAACACCCCACTAACATCTGAACATCACACACATACATACAAATTAATTTCACATTTCGTAGTGCCCATGCAGCCATTTCCATTTCACTATGAACTGATCGTGTTAACACTTCCTGACAATCGTCTACACTTAGAACAAAATAACGCCAGTACATAAGCACAGTAACACACACATGTGAAGACACAGGGCGTTAACAAGTGCGCTTCAACTGACCAATCGTAAACTCTGCGGGAAGTTACGTCATAGGGCATCGAATGACAGATCCTCTGTCAGCTATCTGTCAAACACATCAATGCGCACAGAGATCCGCCACAGGCTGTACAAACAGATATCTATATTCACAAAGAGACGTTCCCGATACGCTATCTGTTAACGACAAAACGAAGCATCCTGTAATATGTACGTACACTATCAGGTGTCGAAGCACATTCAACTTTTCATGCGGAATATACTGTAAGTGACGACAGCACACGCAACCCAAACGAATGGCTATAAAATCAGCTGGTATTTCCGTAAAAATGTGATGGTGGCCTACAGCAAACGGCAGTCATGAACACTGCTCAAGACGCATAAATACACAATCAGGCGACATCAGCTGACATAAAAACGACTAAGTCAGTACACTTCAACACTTGCGGCGCACCGTGGCGGTAACCGTACCGTCGTCCATTCCACTAGAGACCGGGCACTGACCAACAAAAGACTCCGATGTCAGCGATGCCACGAACGTCCCCTAAACATGTATTACCTGCGAAGCTAAATTTCTGCTATTTCACGAGATACGAACCCGACAGCGGGTCGGAGCGGCGGGCAGGCGCACAGTACAGCAGACCGGGGGTCGAGCGAGCCACTGCTCCTCGCTCCTGCTGCCTCCCTGTTCCAGCCTCCGGCCTCACGCCCGCGCACACTCACAGCACGAGCGCAGAAAGGGCGCAGCAACAGCCAGATCTTTCTGCCTGTCTGCCTTCACACTTCAAACTGTCGCATGGCCGAGCAGCAAGCCAGTCATAAAACTAATTCATCAAGATTAAATGACTGGTAGACCTACGTTTACTCTCAAAAACTCCGGTAATCTCAGATTACGGTCTTCTAGGATGTGACGCTGTGTAGTACGGTAAATAGATACCGTTACGACGTTTCAGCAGAACCCGCTCCATCCTACCCTAAAGATGGAGGCAGGACCTCCAAAACGACACTACCTGTCTACCAGACTACACTACGTCACATTCCTGAACCTATGACGTACATATTCAACGCCGTGAGAACCTCTGGCCTCTTAACGACATCATTACAGCGAGGCCCTGCAAGGTGTTCCGATCGAACCGAAACGGTTACCTTACGAAAATTACATTAATAAAAGGATGATTGTAAAGCCAACTGCCGAAACGTCAAACAATGGACAATGTTCATCATAACAATGCTATAAACGGAACTGTCAGTCACCATGCCGCCGTTCGTGGTTCCTGACATGCCTCCGGTACAGCAACACTGTCCTGACAGGTGGACACCTAAACTTCCGTCGGCTGTTTCTTTTTGTACTCGTCTATTTACTCTTCTCTTATATTACAAAATTAACCCCCCCCCCCCTACCTCTCTGCGTTACGTATCAGAAGGTACAACTGATCAGGGCACTACACAGGGCACTACACAAGGAAATAATATGAATACACAGGGAATGGTGGGACTCGGGCAGGATTCAACTTCTTATTGGCTGCCCTTTGCCACACAAATGAGATCCTGCAAACGTGGCTTTGTCCAAAGTGGAGTCACGCGTGCAACGCAGACACACCGACCAGACTGTGCATTACTTCCGTTTGGCCATGCGGTCGTTTCCTTCCCACCAGTCGGACCACAACACGTCACAGCAACGCAGTGTCCCTGTCGAAGGCTTAGCAGCAATTCAGCTGCACAAGAACGTGACGGCATCACGGCGATCTTGTGCAATGTGACGCCTTTCACAGTCTGGTAACCATGGCCGTCACATCAAGCAACATCGTGTTCTTACCACCTTTACCGTGTATTCTGGGTCGGTTTTATCCAGCCCGTATATTCACAACACACATTATTTTAGGATACGTTCCGCCATATTACACTGCCGCCAACTTCTACGTCTCACAAGTTAGCACGTAAACTGTATAGTCTTCCCACTTTATGCCACACGGCCAACCCATTTTAACGTTTCTTATTTAACTAACTTGAAAACGGGATGTGAACGGTGTTCGACAAGTACCCAGTTCCTGACTACGTAAGTTAAGTGCTGTGCAGCGTACACTTCTGCGTACCTGCGCACTTGCAATCTTTCAAGTCTACGCTACTACAGTCGCTAGTCGATACACAAACACACAAGCCGGCGCTTAAGTTCAATTCAAGGAAACATCTCCCATTGAAATGGACCAACAGTTGATGTACTATATACTTCCAAACGCCAAAGCTCAAGTTGCGTATTTGCTGCTAGACAGCACAACCAACACTACTCGACACTTTAGTTTCTCACGTTAGAACATGAGCCGTTTGCAGAAGAACACCTGTCATACAAGACAAAGGTAAAGTCGCTCCTGCACGCTCCAGGAAGGTGTATAAGGAGGTGAAGCTATAGCTGAACTCATTCTCACAAATGTAGAAACCGGCACAGAGGTAACAGACATGCCACTCATAGCCAGCCTTCAGCTCCGCTACCCTCCAACACATCATGCAGAACAGCCTAATGCAATACCACGTGCCTAAATTTCACAGTTCGCTATGACACAAAACAGGAACACAAATAATCGGAAGAAGCACTGTTAGATTACGGTGTACAAAGCAAAGCAGCCCCCAACACCGGCTGAAGATTTTAAAATGCGCCTATTCATTACGACACAAAACTTTATTACCCTACGTTAATAACACGGGGGTCACTCTGACGTCAGGAACGTCTGACTGCTAACACTGACATAGCTATCCCTGTGCTTACCTAAACACGGCGCCATGAAGGTACACCTCCACGCATTCTTTACCTCGACAATATACCGAGGCGAGCGGTCAGCTTCACCGTTCGACCGCAATGATGTCCTCAAGTATAACGCACTGTTAATGTATTAGTGTTTCGGAGGGACCCGGGTCCTCTTAAGCGCGCGCGTGTGTGAGTTAATTAGCAACAGACTTGCCACTAAAACGAATTACCCAACTTCGTCGAAGTGCTGCATACAAAAGCAAAAGCATTTTCTTTGTAGTTTCAAAAGTCTCAACTGAGTTACAGATAATGTACAAAGGCACAGAAGCTGAACTTTGATCTTGTAGGGATGAAAAATTCGCCACTTCTTTGGTTCGTTGCCATGCCCCATTCTTCAGGATACTATCCACCTCTACATACACATGTGAACACTAAATCCACCTTCCCATCGAATTAGGCTTCGCATTACTGCAACAGAAAGTGCTGCCTATTGACAAACGGAACTTCATTGTGAACACTGCACCGAAAGCTTTGAACTCGTATTCCACAAACTCACGAGTGACTGGAAATTCATAAAAAGACAGTGGGACGGCTGCTTCTGTTCAGGGCTGAACTCGTGAGTCTGAACTCTCATTACAGTCAAGGCACTTCATTTCTGCACAAGATCTTCACACTGTGTTCCCTTTCTTACGGACCATCAGCCACATGACACATATCTCTACATTCATTCAAAATTCGAAGACAATTCTACGCTGATTACAAAATCCATCAACAGAATCAACGCGCTACGGGAAGAACTTACGAAACGTATTTTACTTTCAATGCGTCCACGCAAACACAAGTTTTAATTACGTAACACAACTCCAAGAAATCAACATCATCATTCAACAGTGCTACCAGTAAAAGAAAGCAACGTGTTTAGATGAGTGCACCACTGGACACTGACCTAAATCACTTGAATCCATTCTAGAGTTCAGGTTTCCGCCGCGGCGTAGTTGAGACCCTAGCTCCACTCGGACGTTACGCGGTTAGGTCGGAAGTTGATTACCGAAACGTCGACAACCAACCACAAACGTACGCGGCGTAACATCCCACATGTGCAAAGTATGCCACTTGAATGCAGTCCACACCTTCTCCCTATCTAGTAGCATCGTTTCTAATATCATAATGACATTTACAATGCTTGCCACGTGGTCCATCTCCAAAAAATACAAATAAGCCACTGGTTAAGAAATGAACTGCGAAACAAGAGAGGTTTAAACCGTATCACGTTCTTATACCTGATAAACGCAATAACCATATTTCACGTCACGACGTTGTATCAATCACAGACATTACATCACTCGTATGTTGATTCTTACTAACGCTGTGATATCAGGTGAGAGGAGTGAGATCGCTTTGCAAGAGAACTGAATACTCTTTACACTGCTGACTGCTACATACAGGCTAACGGTTCTCCCTGAAGACGGCAGTACAAACAAGAACCGGAACGTCGTGTACTTCAATACGCCTGACATGGGAGTACAGTCAACTCCTGAGGAGTCGACTGTATCAAGCATACCTGAAAACTGGAGAAGAGCCAACTTCGCATCTCTGTACGCCTGTAGCAAATAGAGACCAGCATACACTCGGCAGTGGACAACGAGCAATGCTTAGCTGTCTAATACAGCAATTATAGCAACACAGTTCTGGTGCATACATCAATCAACTGAAGAAGTTATTCAGTGGTTGGTGAGATGATAATGAATCGAATGACTAAATTAGAGAAAAGGGGGTCACAGACAGGGTAAAGTGCGACAGCTATATTCTTTTGACCTTCACAAAAACGTGTAAACAAAGCAAAACAGACAAAAACAGACAGATGAGGTAAAAACTGAGTATAAAAGGCAGAAACAATAGGGCCATTAAACAAAGTGCGGGCCATTTCGGCCTATAAACGACAGGCGGCTCAAAGAGACTTAACAACTGCAGAGACACATATCATGCAGTGAAGTTACTTTACGTCACACCAGGCTTAACATTTAAAGCTCTGAATTCTGCCAGCACAGTGCAGGTCTCTGATTTTCAAGGACTCAGAACAAGCAGCAAACATTTCCCTATACAACATTAACTCATTCGTTTTTATAGTTTGGCTGGCGTGTGTTGAATGTGCAGGACGAACTGAATCTTTAAATACAATTCAGGTCCATTTTCGTCTTTAAAGTTTCAACACACTACATCGCGATTGAAAGCAACTGCTGATTACTGTGAGGCCAGTGACAGCGACGACTCGCTACGGGTTCGACGGTCCGGGGATCGAATCTCTGTGGGGGCGAGATTTTCAGCACCAGTCCAGACCGGCCCGGGGGCCAATCCAGCCTCCTGTACAATGGGTACCGGGTCTCTTTCCCGGGGGTAAAGCGGCCGTAGCATGGCGGTGACCACACACCTCCATCTAGCGCCGAGGTTAAAGAAAGAGTAGAGCTTACCTCTACTCCCCTTCTGGGCCACTTTACCTTCTGAACCTCCACCAGTCAGAGCGACAATAAGGACGCGCACTATCAAACAACGAAATCAGGCTCGTTCAAACAATTACGATCAAAATACAACGGTCATAAAACAGCCGTCCTGTTGAAGCCCGACGTGTGTCCTCATCAAGGCAGCCATTATACTAGTATATGACCACGTGACTTACATAATTAAAGTGTTAACTACTTGCATCTTAAGAATTACACTATTTTAAAATGCTGTTTAACATCGAATGATTGTTCTTTAGCAACTCATGTCTTCGACAGTGTAATGTGTCATAATTATTTAAGGCAGTGTCATAATTATTTAAGGCACGACTGAGGAGTTCCGTTCTTATTATGCAGTCAAGGCTATATGGGAAGTTATCGACAACGCTGTTAAATAATCCATCTATATATACTAAGTACTGATACATTCTGTTCGATCAACAAGTCCAGCGTTGAACAAAACAGAGCGTACTGGCGTCAGTGTTGATGGCTTATTGTCAGCAATATTAACAGTGCTAACGAAGTTAACGTTGAACGCAGAATGCATGAAACAAGAACTCTTAGGCCCGGTGCACACATCCGTTTTTCTAACGTGCGGTGACGCTGCGTTGCCGTAATTACGGTGTGGGATACACTGAAGTCAGTTGGGTAGTGCACACATACCTCCGTCGACGTTGTGTCACCGTACGTCCATCTATTGCGTTGGTTTGAACGGAGTTGCTACGGCCCCGCAGCGGCAACGCAGCGTCACCGCATGTTAGAAAAACGGATGTGTGCACCGGGCCTTAACTACCCCTTCACTGTTTGTAACGTAGTAACGTGTGTATTATGTAAACATGTTTTAAGCACGACGTGGCAAAATGGGACCGCGGAAACATCCGGGCTCGAACCAGGCAATTACAAAAAAACTGTAATGGACACATATTGTGAAAAGACTGTTTCAATGATCCCCTCTCTACTCTAAATACGTTTTTAATTCTTCCTACAGTATACTTCCAGAATAGCATGTGATATTACAGAATGTTTACATGAACAAGATGAGTCAGATAATTTCCACACTGAAGCACAGCAAAGCAGATCAATTTACTCCTGCAAAGTTGCAGAAGGCAGACAGGGTATCGACTTGATTTTATAGTGAACATCCGACCAGGTTCGATTGCTGCGGAATGATGAGGAAATTGGAGTTCCGTCTGCAATTAACGGGTGCAGTGCGAGCGGTGTAGATCGCGAGCAGCGCAAGTGTGGGCTTAATCAAGTTAGTTGTCAGCAGGCACGGACTTGGTACAGCTGTACGTCAGCGAGTAGGAGGCACAACTACTTTAACCCTTACGTGTAGGCCTACTGTTTGAGAGTACAAAATTTACTCGCCACTAAATCCGGCTTATGCCTTGCTAAAGGCCGTCCTACAAACATCTTCCCTGCAACCAAGTTACCTTTAGAAATCACGAAGCAATGGGCATTACATGTCACTGCCGTTACCTTACAACCCCCCACCTCTTACTGAAGACAAACTCCTGTCTCACATTTACCTAAACAGTTCAGCTGACGAACACTGCAGGTCTTACAGCAAATTAAAATGAATAAAACTCACATACGGTAGTAGGAATTATCGTACCACCGAAGTGCCACAGACCTGTATCAGGTTCCATCAAAATCTTCTCAGTTAAAAACAGACACTTTTTCAGGCGATCAACCGCGTCAATTCAGAACACAAGCCCACATCATCAGGAACTAATGCAGATGGTAAACACCGTTCGTCTCTGCACACAACGTAGATGATCCGTCTTGAAAGCCACTCACTCCGTTAAGTGCAACCCATCCGGGCACTTCTACAGCAATGGGTTTTCATTTTGGTGGGGTCGCAGTGTTTTATATACTGTACACAGCCATCAGTAATTACCCATCACATTAGTCCCTGACGATGTAAAAAACAGCAGGTATCCGAAACGTCGGGCATCTGTTCCCAACTTACGTGAACAGTTTCCCTAAATATTTTAATACGTACGACGCCATGAAGTGCATTCATGTGACCATAAAATATAAGTTAAGCAACCCTTAAACTGAATCAAAATGAATTTAACACGTGGTAAGAATCGTATAAAATCAGCGGCAGAAATAAGTTTGAAATACCTCAAAACGTCACAAAATAATTATATAATACACGTAGAAGCTCATTTTGCTGTCCAAGTTGAGTGACGCTTAAACTGGACAAGCAGACTCAGTAAGATAATATTAAGGATGCCCAGGCGCGCAGCACACAAAGGGGCCGAATTAAAACAAGAAAGGGATTGGGGAAGTGGAAAGGTGCTGTGCAGGATAGTGGTGAAAATTTGGTGGCGCCGCCTGTTCTGCCCTGCAGGATAGTGGCGAAGAATTTGGCTGCACCTGTTGTACGCTGCATGCTAGTGGTGAAGAATATGGTTGCACCTGTTGTGCTCTGCAGGCTATTGGTAAAGAATATGGTTGCACCTGTTGTGCTCTGCATGCTAGTGGTGAAGAATATGGTTGCACCTGTTGTGCTCTGCATGCTAGTGGTGAAGAATATGGTTGCACCTGTTGTGCTCTGCATGCTAGTGGTGAAGAATATGGTTGCACCTGTTGTGCTCTGCAGACTAGTGGTGAAGAATATGGTTGCACCTGTTGTGCTCTGCAAGCTAGTGGTGAAGAATATGGTTCACCTGTTGTGCTCTGCAGACTAGTGGTGAAGAATATGGTTGCACCTGTTGTGCTCTGCAAGCTAGTGGTGAAGAATATGGTTGCGCCTGTTGTGCTCTGCAGGATTCATTCATTCATTCTGTAGTCTTTATTACGAAAAGTCCGTAGTCTCTTCCAAAGCGAGTTCCCCACAGGGTGCGATCTACTGCTTCCTCTTTCAATTTCCAGTATCTTCTCTCTTCATTAAGGTCATCCAGTAGCTGCTTATGCCTTCTTCCTCGTCTTCCCGTCATTTCTATCCGTCCCTATAACTTTCTTTCAATCACGTGTTTTAGAAGTTTCTACGCAAGAAGTGACCAATCCAGTTAGCCTTTCTTCTCTTTATTGTATGTACGATATTCCTCTCCTCCTTGACTCTGTGTAATACTTCTTCATTTCTCACACGATCGGTCCAACTAATCTTCTCCATCCTCCTCCAGGACCACATTTCAGAATTTCCAGATACTTCTGATCCACTTTCCGAAGTGTCAACGTTTCAGCACCATACAAAGCTATGCTTCAAATGTAGCACTTTACTAGTTTCTTCCTTAAATTTAAGTCCAGTTTGCTGGTGAAAAGACTCTTCTTCTTGCTGAATGCTGCTTTTACCATGGCAATTCTGGATTTAATTTCACGTGTACCCCTTGTATCATTTGTTATCAAGCTACCCAAATAATCGAAATATTCCATATTCTCCAATTGTTTTTTATCATAATCTTTATTGGGTATGGTTGCCTTGCCGTGCGGTCTAAGGCGTGGGTCTGCGGCCGCTCTCTTACTGGGATTGTGGGTTCGAATCCCACCGGGGGGGGGGCATGGATGTCTGCCTGTTGTGAGTGTTATGTGTTGTCAGGTAGAGGTCTCTGCGACGGGCTGGTCCTTCGTCCAAAGGAGTCCTACCGAGTGCGGTGTGTCTTAAAGCCTCGAAATCTGAGGCGGCCTTGGACCCCAAGGGGCTGTCAAGCCATTGAAAAAAAAATGGTTGCCTTGAGATTCTCATTACCTTAGTTTTTTCCACATTCATTTCCATTCCACAGCGTCTTCCAGTTTCAATTAGTGGTTACGAATACAGAATAGTGGTGAAGCGCATCTTACACATGGATGCTCAGGGCATATAAAGAAACGGTTACGAACTGCAGATAAATAATTAAAAGGAGCGAAGAAACTAAGGGCAGAAATGAAAAAGTTTGGCTTTGCATATATTTGGTAGAGGCATTTAGATAATATAAATTAAGTATGCAAATAAAGAATGGTGTAACGATGTAGAAAAATGTACCTCATTTGTGATTATCAAACAAATTCCTTGTTGATTCAAGTCTTCTGGGACGTTATGACACGCTGTTCAGTGAGTGGCTCCCGACGTTTCGAAGTTCATGGTGCCTTCATCTTCAGGGTCAAGCAGTCAAAGAACTACTTACATTAAAGACGAACGCAACACGAACTCTTCGGAACATGGAGAACCACTCACCCAACGACACAGCGTCATATCCCGGAAGACTTGATTCCTCAACCACACCGCCACGATAACCTCAAATCCCGAATTCCTTGTCATATTACTGTGAATCGAAACACATGTGGGTTAAAGAGAATTACATTTATGACTGCAAGAGACTAGAGACATGGAATGATATGTCTGAAATCGGGATTTGGGAGTTACAGAGATTACGAGAGGAATCGAGAGAGTAAGATGCCCCCTAAGTTTAAGAGAGAAGGGAGCAAAACGTATAGTATTAAAATGTCCAGAAATGAACAAGTGAGAAAACTTGTACGCAGTATGTGGTTAGTATAAATGAGAATGGGACCTATAAGAAACAATTAACGGAGACGAAATATCTCGCAAGATGCCTGTTTAAAATTGCATTCAGATGGGAAAATAAGGTGGTGATAATTCGCAAGTAACCGGGAAAAGAAGGAGAAACTAATAAAGTTACCAGAGTAAAGAAAAGGGGCAGTAATGAAAGACTATTATTGCTAGTGCACAACATAAATAATGAAGTGAGTAGGCAGAACAAATTATATGGTTATGTGTGCTCTGCAAGAACCGCGTGTAACACAGGACACGGACACATGTAGGAACTAACCTCAGTTCCACAAATACACTTCATTTGCACCTTGATCCAGAGTTCACAGAGATATATGCCAAACCACAAATTATAGCTAAATATTTAAAACGCTCACTAAGTGACAGATGACAACTCAAAATATCTATTTAGACATGTCATAATCCGAACTGTAGGTATTTCGCTGAACGACCACAATGCTCTCCTGAGAAACCGCTCTTCTCTTCAGGCTTGACTCGAATTCCAGTTCGCCGGGATTGCTCGGCAACTTCTCCAACACGTTTGTTGTGCGTGTAGTCGCATACCTTTGGCGCATAATTCCGACCGAAGTTAGTATTTGACAGAGAAGCTCTGGTTAAGTTGTCCCTGTGCTTAATACAACACCACACCAAGAATATATATATATGGAAATTGAGGTAAAGCTCCACGTGTTCTTAAACTGTGTACAAGATGGAGGTAAGTAGTCAGCCTCACGATCCCACCACTTTAACCCCGGGAAAAGTGCCAACGGTACCCATTCGCTATTAGGCCTTGTGAGTCCCAAAGCCAAAGTACACGCTGTAAAGAAGAAAAATTCGTGGCTTGTGTACGGGACACAACCGCAATCGTTTAAGGCGTGAATCCGTCTTTGTGTTATTAGAAGAAGGGTAAGATGTAAATGAATGAAGTCTTGGTGGTTATACGTGAAGTATAATTGTATTCATCAAAGGCCGATGATAGGAGAAGTAAGATACATATGGCATAGTATTTACATCGATGTTTCTTACAGAGGTTTTAATGTTCTTTTAACAAAGCGAAATGTTTTAAACTAACTGGCTTCAAATCTCTCATAAACCATAAGCGATCACAAACATTACAAACATAACCGAACTCATTCTTGACAAACGCCGATTCGTAATGGACATCGGCCCACTGCCATCTCTTTACAAACTCTTCAGAACGAACTGCGACAATAATATTGTAATTTCTTCTCATTTCATCGTTTAATGTTTCAAAGTTATCACATTCCAAGTCAATCTCCATCGGTTCAGGCGGCGGCGCACTCGAAGTACTCGCGCCGGCGTTCACGCGCTCGGCTTTCTTACGCTCTCTATACAACTTGCTTCGTTCGGCATTAGTCAATTTGGGCTTTTCTGATTCCTTTTGAATTTTTCTTTCCAATGATATACGTTTCTTACATTTCTGTTCCTATTTCCTTTGCAATTTTTTCGACATTATGAACATTTTCTTCAACTCAGCACACTTATCGGCTTATAACTTTACAAATTTTATTTTATCGGTTATTATTGCTACATAATATTGTATATCCTGTTATTCTCTACACATCGACACCAATTTCAATGTCCTATCTCTTCGCAATCCAAAGTTACACTGCCCAAACGCCGCGCGGCGTCGCCATTTTCAGTGTTCACGCGCAAGCGCTACCCCTCCCCCCCTCACCGCTGCACACCCCAACTACCCACCATTTTAGATACGGACATCAACCCTCTATCCAACAAAATTTAAATCATTACATTAACATTTATAGTTTACGAGATATAAGCGCGACAAATCTTGCCATTTTTCTGGTCGCTAGAGTTTTCGTAGAGACCCCCCTACACCGGACCGAATTTAAAGACGTATTCACGTCAAAAAAAATCCCACGCCCCTGCAGAGAAAAGAACCTCGATTCCTCGACAGCCTGTAGCCTAGTCACAGGACCGAATTAGCTGTCCATACAAGAAAGAAGAAATATGGCAGTGAGAGTGCACAGTCATTTACGTTTATCAACATTTAGAATGCCACAACTAGTGCGTACTGTCAGGAGTTCAAACTGAACACACGACCTGACTCAAATAAATATGAGTACACAGCGTGAAATTCGGCTGGCTTATCAATTTGGCGACTGCCACTCGCTGTCCGCATTTTAGCGCGTTTCAATATCCACAATGACCAAGAAAATACACAGCCTCCTAAAACCCTGTAGTGGACGTGAGAGCACCTGTGGACAGACTGCCGTAGCTCCTCACATGATGCTAGTACTACGATCTGACACGTGCGAGCCATACGATACCGCGGCCGTGCTGTGAAGACGCACGACGCGATCGAAGTTTCCATTCCTCTACTAGCGACCCGCATTTAAACACTCCGATATCGAAGCAACAGAGGCCCGCCTCAACCTCCTCTCGCTGGTCCATATTTTCACAAGAGTTTCGTAACTCTGACAGCCAATATGCGAGTGGTTAAAGAGTATTGATTTTGGTGAAACTTACGCTGAAGGTCTTTCTAATACAAAATCGTCCAATCATGTCTGGTAACTTCCTTGGTCTCAGTACTAATAATTGAATTAAACCTGCTCCTACTAACGGCTTTACTTCATTGAATTTGATAACGAAATTCCTTAAGGCTACTAACATGTGTCTAATACAACTTTGGTTAAAATTTACCAATACACACTACCACTTTACATGACAGTGCAGTGGTGTAAAACGTACATACATTGACATGTTGTTGGCAAAGAAGCAGAGTCAAGCCAAGCCTCTCATTCAAGATTCTCCATCTATGAAATTAGAATCGAAAGCACTCCTAAGACTAATATTTTCCTTAGTATTCACACTTTCAATAGCCTACATCCGTTAACTTAAAACATAACGTAAGCCTTTATTTAATAAAACATAACTACTGGGTATTGCTGGGGCACGCGGTGGCGCAGTTGGTTGAGGCACTGCGCTACAACCGGAACGTCGCGGGTTCGATTCTTCACTGACATAATCGTTTCGGTCGCACTATGGCCCTGGGGTCGACTCAGTCTCTAACAGAAATGGAGTACGGGAATCGTTCCTGGGGGGGGGGGGGGGGGGGGGTAAAGGCGGCCGGTGCGTAGGGCTGACAACCTTACCACCTTCATGTGCCGATTGTCTAAAAACCTGGGAGCCTCAACCTCCTGGAGCCCTAAGGGCCTGTCAAGGCCTGTAATGGGATTGCTTTACCTTTGCTTACTGGGTATTGCTGTCATCGGGCTTGCAGCCTGGAGAGAGCTTTAAAAGTCAACACTGTTGACCAAAATGCAATCACTGCCCTAACCAACATAACCAGCAATTCAGTAAGTGCTTATTTTAAATTTAAGATTCAAGAAATTCTTCAGGTATGGAAGTCGTTATGCACATTCATATAACACGAACAGTTTTCCAAGTAACTGTACCAACTCTACGTTTGACAGCCACAGACGGTAAATACGGGCCTGTGATGCGTACCTACCACCAGGAATGTGTATATGGGACCCACCGACTACGTAAAGCACCATGCATTCTGAGCCTCGGCACTACTAGGGAAGCCTCATGGAGTTAGAATAGGAAACGACTGGACGATCAAATAACAACGGCTTACGGTAGGGCGGGGCCCTTCCGATCAAGCAAACTTCAAGCACAGAAAAATCATTACTAAACGTAATATTTATTAGTTTCTGAAATGCCGTAAGAGAAAACATAAATATGAAACAACACGGTACGTCATTCACGCAAAATTAAAATTAAAATTAATCCGTTTATATGATAAATAATCGATACAGACAGAATAATTTCTAAATATACAGGGCATACACAAAATAATGGTGCGGTTTCAAAAGTGAATAAAAAATTTATGTCTCACATTACACGGGCACAACATACACCGTCAGCGGCGGCAACTGTCCAAGTTTCTCATGCGCTACCAGCAGTTCGCATTCTACAACTGGACGGAGCTCCCCCCCCCCCCCCCCCCCCCAATTTTCACAGGAAGTACGAGTGCTTCTCAATCGTGTTCTTCCACAGCGCTGGATCGGACGTACTGCTGCAAATGGAGACAAGAACCTTCTCCCTTGGCCACCCCGTTCGCCAGATCTTACACCGTGCGATTTCTTTCTTTGGGGGTTCGTTAAAGACAGCGTTTATGTACCACCTTTGCCCACGTCCATCCATGAAATTCGTGATCGGATAACGCATGCACTGCAGGCCATTACAGCGGACATGCTACACCGGGTCTGGGATGAGTTTGATTACCGTGTGGATGTGTGTCGTGTGACCCAGGGTGCATACATTGAAGGATTGTAATTACCAAATGAGAAACTCGGACAGTTGCCGCCGCTGACGGTGTATGTTGTGCCCGTGTAAGGTGAGAAATAAATGTTTTATTCACTTTTGAAACCGCACCATTCTTTTGTGTATGCCCTGTATATATATATATATATATATATTATATATAATTCATATTACAGCTTATAATCACCAACATATACAATACCACGATTCTGTGCATCAAGTGACAACACTGCTATTTTAACTTTTGACTTTAACTTATACGATAAAATTATAAGTTACTATACAGTTTTACGTATTTTACAAATTCAAATGTTTTACAACTTACTTCTGAGACAAGTGTGTTCTTCGGCACATTAAACATGCGATGTGAAGTGTAGTAGCTTGTTACCGCCTCAAGATGGTCTGCGGACCGAAACACGTGTAGGGGAAAGCATCGATATTAATAAAACTATAAAGTAGTTTATGTTTGTGCATTTGTTGGTTACTGAATACTAAGTGAAAATGCACGATGAGAGCAATATGAAATTTATAAATACGAAACATTAACAGAAAAAAATGGTTTAGAAAACTTACAGTGTTTCTGCACAATTAGACTTGAAGACAAAGTGGCGCGACTGGCGTCACTACAAAAAGGCGCGGTAACTGCGATCACCAGGAGAGACAATTCCGCTCAGGCATTTTCCACAAATGAACTGCTTGTGCTCCAATACATAACCCGTGGTACCACTTTCCACACATCTGGCACTTAATCCAATTACCCCTGCTGGCAAATTGATCCCACTTTACCACACAAAACTCACAAGAAACATCTTCATCAGCATCCACCTCTTCTCTTTCTTCTCCGTTGGAACTGTCGACTTCAAAAGTCCTGTCTCTTCGCCATGATGCTTTATTGATGTCTTTTGGAAAATTTTCTCTTTCCATTCTTTAGTCTCCTCTTCCTGTTCCAAGAAGGGGTGAAGAGTTTCTCCAAAATAAGACTTTGTAATGGATTATGTGGGTGGTGATGAGTGAATGCAAGCACATCCTGAAAGTGTCTCTAGTGGCTTAAACAGTGCGGTCCGGACATGTGTCGTGTGAGGAGGCAAACACAAGAACTCGCTGTTGTTTTCACGGCAGAAATTCAAGCACAGCATTGAGCGGTGACACACATTACCATCTAAGCAGACATTTTCCAGAGATCTCAGTTTCTGAAAGTGTCAGCCACTTCAGAAAGAGAGCCTCATTCACACAGCCGGAATCTGACGTGTGCTACAGATCCAGCTGGCTAATCATCTTTGTAAGTTTCTCTGAATGTAGCACTTTTGAATATCACAAATAGCGTAATGTAGCTGTACCCCACTGGTACTAAAACAGGCAACCACTGCAACATTTCACCACGCTCAGCACTAGTAAGCTTCATTACTTCTTCCGTTTCCGCTTACCGTTTTCGGTGGTTTGTTGTTCAAAGCGAGCCCTGTTTTATCTGCATTATATACTGCCTGTGGTTTCTCGGTGAATCCGAACTATGCAACCAGGTTAAATCAAACCACATAAAAGTTGCAAGCAACTCTTTCTCATTCACTGCAGCAGTCCTTGCTTAGTGTCCTTCAGGTGTCCCCAGAGATAACTAAGCGTTTCTCTTCATAAAAACTACAGCGTTACCCACTGGACAGAATAGAAAACGAAACCCAAATAATCTAAGACATTCGGTTCAATTACTTATACTCTCCCGAAAACTTTAATATAGGAAAGAGTATCTGATCACCCCCAAACAAGATGAAGAAGAAACTGAAAGATACGTGAAGTTCACTTATGTTGGAAAAGAAACCAAATTCATTACTATTCAAACATACTAAATTAAAAGCATCTTTCAGAACGAATAACTCCGTAGGAAAATTATTAAGAAACAAAAAACCAGTTCATAATAATAAATACCTGAATTCAGGTGTTTACCGCCTAACCTAATCCGAAAGTAAAAAACAATATGTCGGACAAACCGAAAGAGGTTTTTAACCAGATTTAATGAACATACAGCCACCCCGTCATAATGGCTATAGTTCAAAATTTTCCCAACATCTATCAGAAAAGCAACAAACCACAGACACAATCAACAACACTATGGAGGTCTTATATACCGCTAAAAGGGGATCCCACATCAATACTACAGAAAAGTTTTACACTTATAAAGAAACTAAATTGACAGTCAGCTTAATGATCAATGCACAATAAAACAGCATCTAAAAGATGACCTTAATTATTTCAGCACTCCACTAGCTAGCGTATGATGCAAACGCGCCACTTCTTCTATACATACTACTCTCCAAAAAACACGTAGTCATAATGCATTATTGTATATGTTATATACCATTACAATACAATTTATAATTAACTACCCGGAGTTTCTAATTTAGACAATTACTTTATTAATTTCACATTTCTTTCAAAACCCAGAAAAACTCCGACTTTACAAGAAAATTAAGAACGGTTTAATATACCTAAAAACCCCAAAATATAGCACTTCTTTACATTTTTACATCTTCACATACACTTTTCCATTATAATAACGGTTTATACTTATAACTGCTTACTCTTAATCTTATAATCTTCAATTCCAGAACACTATGTACCAACCACACAACCTAGACTCTGCCTAACACCATAAAGCAAAAATAAGGTAGTGTTTATGTCCACAGCGGAGGATTAAAATAACAATACATTTAACAGTATTTAGCTTGCACAAAGAGTACTTTTTTTAATCATTAATTTTAACATAATAAATTCACATATTTCTAACTTAGCTACAAATGTTTCGGCCTAACAACAATGAGAATTTTACGATTTTATAAAAACACGAAAGGATGAGATCTCGTTAGAGATAGGGGTGTCATGTTTAAACACAAATAATTTTCTCTAAGCATTTTTTATTGATGCCTGATAACGGCCCCACGCGGCAGAAACATGTTGTATGTGTGAAAATATAAAAAAGCTATAAAGAGCGTAGTTATTGACGGTTTATACGATACTTCAATCACTGAACCAGTCTTCCCTGCCAATGTGTCAGTATTACCCCATGGAACACGCACTAGAGTCACAACATAGCCTCCGTCTGCGAGACTTAGTAACCTCGCACATAATACGTCTTCGACATCAGCATCCTGTACAGTTGGATGACCTACATTTGTCAGATTAATGGCCTCACATGCCTCAAATGCACGTGTAAGACGCATTTTTGTAATTACATTCCCAAACGTTGCGTAGGGCAACTTTTCGCATCCCTACGTTTCCAAATACTACGATCCGTACAGCCTTTGACATCGTCCCTTCTGACCATTTGGGGCTAGGACTCTTCTTTTAATAGATTCTGGCCATCAGCAACACATTGAGACATTTAAAAAAGAAGATAAATTTTTCGTACTGGTCGCCTTTACCCCGTCAATGTGATCGGAATAGCCCCGCTTTTGCGGTTTTGGAAGTGCAGAATAAACCGCCAAAGCAGTATGAAGTAAAGCAACAAACAGTACCGCCACTCGTCAGGAATATTAACTGCGTTCCTTAGGTACACGTGACATAGGGAAGTAGGTTTTCATATGTATTAATCAAGCCGTTACATCGCATTATACACTGCACTGCTGAAAGCTAAAGTGAAAGAACAACATAGAGCATAAGGACAACTGCCTCTCTACTGACGCCAAGATGGTGACAATCTTGCGCAGTGGCTCTACGCAGTAACCGCGTCTAGTCTTTTGATCGCAGTACCCCGTGATCGGAATAGTTCCGCCCTACCATACATGAAAATCTCAAATGACAACACTCGAAAATATTTGCGGGGAATATTTCAATGCACCTCTTCGGGAATGATGACGCATCAGTCACTGAATTCACAATTTCATACCTAATTCATTCAGCCTAACAATATTACCAAACACTTCTTCAGTTCAGCAATGTAACCATCAAAGCGTAGCCTAACAAACATCACAATGATAACAGATTTACTATCCACACATCCAAATGCTCCGATCAAATTTCCTTATCAGGAGGTCAAACTTTTCAACATAAAACATGCAGGACCATGTTACATTTTCGTAAGCAGACTGGTGTTATACTAGCATGAGCAGTAAGAACTAGGCTTACAAACGAGTAAAACAACAGCCTTACTGTATGCACTTTCAGTGGCAGGATGTCAACCAGACAGTCAGAAGTCCAGGTCGGCATCACGAGAAGCCAGCAAACTCACAATATCGAGGAATATACTGGCAGCTAACCAAGGAAAAAAACGCGCATTCAAAAACGATAGAACAGCAGTTGAGGAAACGAAATTGTCTACAAATATACAACAGTACAATCAACTTTATGACATTCGTAATGATTTTTAATGGTTTTATGAAATCATATTTTAGCAACTGTTTGACAGAACAGAGAGACACACGTCCACTGGTTCTGTTACAAAAATAAATAAGAAGACGTTGTACAGAGTGTTCTTTGGTCAAGTGCTACAATGGATTTATGATCTACCTGGGATCGAAGGGAACTATTTCCTTTTAGACGTTTGGATAAAAAGAAGCAAAGAAATATAAACAGAAACTAATAATAAATTGTACAATTTTACCCTAATTTCAGTAACTGATTAATATCAAATATTGCTATTTTAGCCATTTAATTCTATAACTTATCACTTCCCAAGTACAATCGACAACGATATGTTTTACCATCAAATGCTCCTTTCTGTCAACAGTCTCCCTGAAGATGGCTATTATTATTAGCCGAAACATGTCGGAAAAGTAATAATATACATGTTTACCAACAGACGTGCAATTAGTTGGAAATAAATACATTCTCCTAATGATGACTTTAGCTCGAAACACGCCAAGTTGTACATACATAATAAAGCTGTTACTGACGGGTTGTGTCCTGATGGTTACAATACTGAATTAATATAGCATGAATGCACGGAATTCACTGTAATACTGCACTTCCTCAATCACTGCACAGGCACATAACACGGCACTGATTGGCACACGTCTGCGTCCTTTCGCTGTCTACAGCCATCTATCGGTCAATAGGTTTACTGTCGATTTGGCCCCCACCCAATACATCCGCAAATCAAATCAGATTTGCACTTTAACTTAATGCAACTTAATTCTTTATTTATAATTTCATCCACATCAGACATGATAGCAATTCCATGACATGGCCTAACGAGTTACACAAGGGTATTATATTCGTGTCAAATACAACTGCTACAACGCCCAACTTAATGACGGTGACGGGTATCGGCGAGATCTGAGGTCTTCACAGCTGTGGAACAGATTGTGGTCTTCTAGCTAACACCACTGAGTCCCAAATGTGATTACCAACGTTTCGGAGAAACTTTCTGCTTCCAGCTTCAGGGCAGAAGAGTTTTCACATCACCACGCGCGGAGACCAAACCGCTCAACAGTCGCGTCTGTCACTGGTGACTCTTCACACAAGTCGTGTCACCTATCGGCGACGACTGAAGCGGATAAGCCGCTGTTCGCTCACGCACAACCCAGCTGGCATCCAACATGAAACGTGCTCCTGCAGGATACCTACGGTCAGACGTTTTATAAGCACGCCCGCATTTCCGATGCCTTCGTCACAATGGAGAACCACCTCCTCCAAGCAAGATCGACATCGCAGGGAAGAAGTGGCTAACGTATTTAACACACGTGACAGTCCACGACGCGGCGAGCTACCTGATGTATAGGGCGTGAAGGCTATGAAGCAGGCCTATGTGTTGTTGAAAACGGTGTCAAATGTAACCCAGTCGGTACGCTTACGCACAGTCGAACTCGCTTATAACGCCATGAAAGGGACTGAATATGTGTCGTTATAAACGAGCGTTGTTATAACCGAGGAGTATAATGTTATGGTTAAGAGAGGAATTAATTGGTACGACAGAATATCTGACGCTATACGAGGTGTCGCATAAACCGATGTCGTTATAACCGGGTTCGACTGTACTTAAAACAGTGAGTTCTTCATCAGAAGTAAGACAAAAATACATAATGACAGTGCTTTCGACTTGGAACCCTCCCAACACTTCTTTACAAAATGCGCCATAGTAACACAATGAATACCTAAATCACATCGAAAGCAACTCTAAACTTCTCCACGCGCACATAAAATAAGCCGTACCAATACACACTCTAGTTCACTTTCAGTAGACGTAAAATTATAATGCTACTTGGTTACTAAAGAAACTCTATCTCAATTTCAAACTCCCCTCCTTCCACAAGACAGCATCTGACCGCAAAATAACAATCTAAGGCATTTGTTTAAAGCTCTCAAGCCCTCAGAGCATTCTGCCCTAATGCGAAAGAAATTATTCATCATCTCTCCCCGCCAAGTTGACGGCAGAAAGAAAAGTGAGATGCGATGACAGTGACAAAACGGGTGAGTTGTGAAGGAGGGAGAAAGGAAGAAAACAGCACTTAAATCGGATTACCCGGCACGTGCTGCTACGAACTGCACTACTAACTACAAACGCTGTGTCTCATAATACTGTCAATGAGAGCTTCGCACCTACTCAAAACGAATAACGAAGTTCGTCTCACGACTTCCCGAGTCTCCTTCTGCCTTTGGTTTGCCATCCGGAAATATTAAGGATAATCCAGTTAAACTCGGAGACGACGCTAATAAAAAAAAAACATGAAGTTACAGGCAGAATTCAAAAAGCCGCTTTGTAATTGTACAGATATACTGTCCTACAAAACACGCGCTGCTAAGCCTGGGCAATTTAAGTTCACAGTTCAACAACAGAATGCAGTTTAGCTCACGGGTTAGAATGCGCCTCGTACACAGGTGACTAAAGGGATAACACTGCTGTAATGCTATTATTATTATTATTATTATTATTATTATTATTATTATAGCCTTCTGGCTGTTGATTCGGCACATTAATAAACCAGAATTTAATTGAATTGAGTTATCGTCGTCGTATCATTGAATTTTTCGAAGCACAAATCGGTCGGTCTGGCACGTAACCTCAAGCATCAGCACCGTCTTCCTCACTGCAATGACAGCCATGTTGTTATTACTGACCTAAGGCATTACGAGTACACTGTGTGGACAGAGTACAGTACAGAACAGTGTGTTCATCCTAGAAGTGAACCTGAAAGTCTAGCATCACGGCATGAGAAGTTTTAAAACATCTGGCATATCATAGACGTTTGAATGCTAAAACTGAATGCCTACTTCCATACACGAAGAAATACGAAAACTGAATACAATATGCAAGCTTATTATCACTGTTATTTTACTTGTTTTAATCTTCAATTTTATGCATTAATATTACATCCATACATACTTTTAATAATAATAAGAAGAAGAAGAAGAAGAAAAAGTGTACGAATTATATCTGTAGCCGCTACAATTTACATACAAAGAGATGCATAATCTTATATACTACTCTCGAATGCAACTGTATAATGAAATAAATAAATAAATAAATATATTCCCTTATATACATCTGTCTGATGATGATTTAATAGGAGCCGAAACATGTTCGACATATGTCAATGTAAAGTTGTATAAAAACTAATCAATGTATTTGGTTCGATTCTAAAAAATAATCGTATAATACAGGGACAATGCAAAACACTAAGATCATGTACAGATGCTGGTAACGCCAAGCATATGGCGGAGCTCAGAAAGTAACCAAACAAGTCAAAAGCTTTTCCATCGTCTCCTTGCTCAGAACCTGCTTGTCTCTCCCCAGCTCGTCTCCGCCAACAGTACAGGCCCACTTCAACAACTGTGACCATCCACGTCTCAGTTCTCTGTCACCAAATGCAGCGGTTTTGGCAGGGTTAAAATACGAAGTATCCGCTTTCGATTCTCGTCCCGCAGACTTTCTATACCAATTCACATTCTCCGTGGTTTCATTAGCCTACAGCCAAGTCACGTCGCGTCATTCCGCACCTTGCTGTATCATCGTTCCGTCCCCCGTTGAGACTACACACAGTAAGACCACTGAGACACAAACGCAGCTTCAGCTTACGTTCGTCTTCAAGAACACTACAAATCGGGTTCCTTGAATTCACTGCGAATAGAAACGCGTTAATAAAACTGCACACACGCAGGCAAGAGGCTGTAAATGTTTCGTAACAGGAGAGGCGACAAGGAAGCAAAATATTACACAAACTGAAGGCGGCGTAGCTGAAAATAAGTTTTGTGACTGTCACGTTACCGCTGTAACAATTTAGGTGCAGGTTACCTGCATTTAAGGGCAAGACTTCGAACAGAGTCAGAGACGTTAACAAACCTTAAACTTTACATCGTTAATAACACTTCTTTCATAAATTATCACAAGACGAAATAAATGGAACTCGTGAATTCGTGCAAGCATAGGAAGGTTTCCGGGTGCTAATACGCTATGTCAGGCATGATGAGGTAGATGTTTGAACATAGCCATTCGGGAATGTCAACGTAATGTCCGTTTTTTTTTTCACAGTCTTCTACACGAGAGACAAAATCCTCAGAACTTCAGCAGTGCACATCCCGCACTTCTGAACGCGGAACGTATTCCGTTTAGGCCGGGGCCTCACACTCAAACAATACGTTTTGCATGTACGGCAGCCCGCACGTCCTTTTAGGCAATAAAAATGTTCAGGACCTTCAATACAACTAAACAGACCCGTAAGAATACTTCATCCTGTTAATCACAAAATGAATATAGGTTTCAACAACTGAATTCGAGACTTTGCTGCAGGGTTATCGCTCAGCTGCAGTATGCTGAACGTGACCATCCAGTGACAGCTCACCGTTTTGAACCTTCAAGCCCGTAACGAGAAACATTTCGAACAAAAAAATGTTGGTCTGGTGGAAAGACTTGGGAACCCAAGCAGCGCGATTTCAATACGTTTAGTTATCATTCGCGTGTTTTACACTTCCTGAGCAACATCACATTAAAACAGTCTACACCTCACGTCTTCGCGGTGCATTGCTACAACGACCGTGTGGGCCTCGGGAAGATCAGGGACAGCGTGACGAAGGGTGGCGGCATTATAAAAACTTTCCTAGCCTTGCCTATGTGCAATTTTTCTACAGCAAGCCCAGGACCTAGGATAAAAGGGAAAGAATTTATCGCCGTTTGCCTACTTGTACATACGAACCACTTCAGTTTAACTACTTTCAGCCACAAACAGCACGAGACTCTACTGTCGGTGCAACAGATCAGGGTCCAAGCTACGTCAGCAGAAGTGAGGTCAAGAAGTACAATTATCAATAATTTAAAACTAATAGCTACGATAAAAGTACAATGAATGCTTGAATGCATAGCTGAATACTACACCGCATAGTCTACAAGGAACACACATACAAAACATTATGGAATATTACACTGTTAGTACAGGGTTTAGGAATCACCACTTTAAGAAAGTCAGTTCCATTCAGTCAACATCTAGCTACTGCTTTTGTTCAGTGACTACGCTTTGTTACCTACAACTCAACTTCATACACTGTCATTATCCCACCACTTTGCAAAACAGAGCTTTCCTGTTTACTTTGCATAAGATCAATCCTAATTTCTTTGTCGTTTACATTTCTTGGCCTTTCTAGAACAAACGCAACACTTCAGCCTCAACCATTTTGGAACGGCCAACTTAAATCATGCTGTCACAGATCACATATTTTTCTCACAAAACGTATGATCAGAAGTCAAGAATTACTAACTCGTACAGCCAAGAACTCCTGCTTAATGACTATGTGACAGCTACCCTGGAACCTTCTGAAACCGCTAACATGCATTTCTCGTGGTCAGAAGTGTAAAACGTAACTTTAACAGAAAGGAAGAAACTTCCACATACGAACTTGCTTTTCATGAATCTGTTGGGAAGCTAAGGGGATCCACATGTACCACAACGTACGTGTAAACAAATCTGAAAATATTCTCTACAAAAAAAAAAACGAATAAATTAAATAAAGGTCGATCCATTACATTACTGGCAATTTTGTGTAGCAGCCGTTCGGTGGCGTACAGGACGTATGGAAAGGCTAGACAGGCAATGAAACAAATAAACGTAACGTACTGCAACTTCCACAAATCCTCCTTGACCTAATCACATGTTCCTGTATTTATTTAGTGTAATCCACTGCCCATCCAGGTGCACCAGGCCATGACTGCAATAAGACTGCAGCTTGGTGTGTAGGGCAGTCACTATCAAACCAACCAATCTGCTTCACATTCAATACTTTCCCAGTTCCAATACCGTCTATCCGGAAATTTTTTTGTAGAGTTCGTAGGGTCTTTGAGAAGAGCGCTGCTATTGCCTGACTCATAAGCAAGCGGCCTGATCTCGCAGGTAACTCGTTCAAGGATACTGACAGCAACTGACCGGTTCTTCACCGGACACTTGCTGCAATCAACTGCATTTTACACAGCATGAGAACCTGGTGACAGAATTAAACATGAGCAGGCCTTCCGAGAGCGTGTCAGGGCACTGACTGATGGCGCACGGTGTTGCACAGTGTTACCTGAAGGAGAAGTAAGTTCCGTCCTCGTACAAACCACCAAATAACGATAAGATCGGCCCCACGCATACATCGTCTGCTTTCTAGTTACCAGTGCGACCCCCCACACAAGTAGAACCTGTTTAATCTATCATTATCTACCTTACACAATACCCCTGCTTTGTCACTAAATCACACACTGGTCTCCATCGTTATGCTAAAGCACGGTTTCTGAGTGGCGTCACAGCCGCACTGACGCTAGGGATACCGGTAAAGGCATCGATATGCAGTGTATATTGTCCGTCTCTAATTGGCACAACATTTCACTTCAGTGTGTCCGAATTCTTTTTCACAAATTTACTTGTGTAATTAAGCTTCAATTACATATTACCAAGTGACAGTAAGGTGGAAGCCAGGAACGCAATTCACAATTTGGTGTTGTATGACAATAAACAGAATTCCATACCCTTTCATTCGGTTTGATCGGACTGCTGTAGTTGACTGAACATCATGTCTGGAAATTCCTACCTTCTGTAACTGTTCAAAATGTATCAACGGCGACAAGAAATATTCAATGTGATAAAAGATGTGTGTGTGTGTCTGTCTGCCTGTGGCACTCATAACTCATCGGAAAATAAAGACAGAGCCTGAAATATTGGCAGCAGTTTGAGGATGATTATGAGATGTACCCTGCCAAATATAAACAAAATCGTGATTAACTATGCTTTGGTCGGCATTGCAGCGCCCTACTTTGCCGACACACTTATCAGCGGTCGCTTAACAACTTACGTGGCCATCATAACTAGTGACGGGAGGTGTTAAAATTTCCTGTTGAAGTTTCAGCGGGTTTTATACAAGTTTACAAACAAAAGGAGGGGTCAGTGTCTAGTCTGTCTGTCTGTCTGTCTGTCTGCGGTGGTCATGACTCGGAAAATAAACATACGAGCCTGAATGTTGGCACTTGTTTTAAGATTAATACGATATGTGCCGTGCCAAATATAATAAAAGTCTTTTTTATATTTTATATACGGTGTATTTTATCGTGTCTAATATCAACCAACAAATGCACAAAGATTTTTGACATACATAAGATGTATTTGAGATCCCTACATATGTTTCAGCAAACGAGTTGCTATCTTCTGGGGCGTTTTAGCAGAGAACTACAAGAACATTTTACATCCAAGTATACAGTATTGTTACACATTATACATTTTTACAGAGCATATGTATGTCAAGGTCACGATTCACAGATTTATAAATGTAAAATATTTTAAGTTAAAAACCATAAAACACTATACCTCTAGCGCAAGCAGTAGGCCTACACTGTGCCTTCTCACCGCACGTACACCACACAACGAAACAGGACGAGATCTACCCAAGATCAGGCAAGACGCTTGTATGCATGGCCCAAAACCACATAAGACAGTTATAAAACCACTTTTAACTTTTTAATGTTTTAATATTTTAGCATCGTTCCATGTGAACTATGTGTATAACTTTATACTCTGGGCTTTTAAGGTATAATATTTATTTATAACTACTGCTTGCGCCAGAGGTATAGTGCTTTATCGTTTTTAACTTAAAATCATTTATACCTCTGTGAATCACGACCATGACATATGTATGCTCTGTAAAACGATTTAATTTGTAACAATACTGTATACTTGAATGTAAAAAGTTCTTGTAGTTCTCTGCTAAAAAACTCCCTGACGATGGCAACTCGTTTGCCGAAACATATGTAGGGGTCTCAAATACATTATATATATATATGTCAATAATCTTGCGCATTTGTTGCTTGATATTAAACTTATAATAAGGTCTGTCAACGAGAACGGGGACGGGGTAGGGACACGTGTTGTCTGCCACACGTGTTGTCTGCCTCACGTGTTGTCTGCCTCAAGGAATAAAGCCGTAATGATAAGTTAAGTAAATCAGGTCGCACCTCATATGAATACAAAAACCGGATTTACTGTCACTGACTAAAAGGACAAAAAACATTCATAAAAGTTACAGTTCAAGTTGAACCTTATTTTTTGGCTCGCTTTAACAAGCGTTAAAAGCATTTCAAAATAGGCTGGATTATAAAACCAAAGGCTGAACGAACATAAAATGGCTCACACACACACACACAAAGGGGAACAGTTCACTTCTTCCCTCGGTTTGGTAAATATCTTTGCTACAAAACGAACCATACTAAATTCCAGAGCTATGAAATTTCAGTCTCTTCGATTCGCATTGTAACGTCTAAAGAAACCACAGAGGAAAGAAACGTAAAATGCGAAACTGTTCATATTTTACTTCGCCATATGAGGCAATAAATAAACTCCGCCTCTTATATGAATGGCGAGGGTTAAACTGATTTATCATAAGTCAATACTTGGTTTTAAAACAAGTAGCAGAAATAAGACACACAACTGGTGCTGTGAAAAACCGCAATATGATGTGACCAGGTTGCATATCGGGCATCAAGTGTCTCAGATTGTACAATGGACTGAAAGTATTTGTAACCTGATAACAGTACCACAGCGAAATAAGGACGGCCGACAAAGTATGTTAATCGCCACAATTTACCTTTCAAATTTCAATAGGCGTTGCGCCAGTTTTATAAGAAAACCTTACGTTCTTACCGCACAACTTCGTTTTCCCCCCTCAATAATGCTAGAACCAACTGCAACACTACCATAAAACTTTGTATTAGAGATAATGCCTCTACATTCGGATCAGGGAAAGAATGAACACACACAGTAGAAGATCAAGACGTGCACCTGCTACCTCAAGCGCTTTGTTTTAATAAAACGAAATATAATTCGTCAGGAGAATCGTTGCCCCCCAGTCCAGCTACGCAATTTGTCTTCTTTGCTAACAACGAGACATTGCCTGAAGACGTGCCACTGCGCAACTGAGAACAGTAGGAAAATTACAGTGGATTAAGTGTAAATAACAATGAAAAACAAACATTAGGAAAGCGTGCACGCAGAGTAGTACACACGAAACAAAAACGCAAAGAGAAAGACTGCAGACAGAAAAAAAATCCTGAATTCAACTGACAATTAGTGGGAATAGCGGAAAGCATGCAGAAGGGAGCCAGCCGATTGTTGGCAGAAGGGTGCGGCGGGGGGGATCTGTCTTCGCCGTTTCAAGACCCCGATTTTTTAATCCACCCAATTAATTTAGCATCAAGAACACGAACATTACGGACGTTTGCCTCTTAATGCAATGTCCGAAACTGCGAGTGGCAGCCGATCTTCGAGAAATACGCACCTTTACATTCAGCTTTATAGGCTGATAGCCAATGAAACACGACAGTCACGCACGTCAGAGTTCTTTACAAGGCATTAAATGCCTTGCAAACTCGTCCACCATCGACAGCGGAGACGTTACAGCTGCCAAATGTTAAGGTACCTGAATTTTCACACTAACTAAAATTACGCAAAAAAAATGTTGCCACATATTCTGGTTATCAATTAACAGTTATTGTGACCCCCCATCTGACAGACAGATGGAATGACCTCTTGCTGTGCATCACGCACCTCTTAATTCCATATTTGCCCAAATCGACTGTGACTTGAGTATGAAGTCAGTCGCATGTAAACGACTGAACACTATGACACCTCTAGTCACGTGCCTGTAAGACTGAGAATGGCACATCCATTTGTATCTGCTTAAAACAGAAAGGTTATTTCGTTCATGTTACAGCATGCGAAAGTTGCACAAGACTGCTGCACGTCCTCGCCTTCACCTGTTGTCAAGTCTGCTGTGACTCGGCTATCAACACTTGACAGGTTCAGGAACGTCACCTCCCCGCGGAACACCAGGATTGTTTCCGAGTTACAAACTTTTAACAGTTCTCCTTTACACAAAAAAAAAGGCTGTTTTAAAACGACGAAGTACGAAATGCGTTGTATACAAATCAGTGCAGACTGTTGGTATGTAAGAACGAAACACGACGCGCTCACGAGGCAAATCAAAACAAAACATTCTCTTCTTTCCTCCGTCTGCTTTCCTCTCCATCATCACACTAACGATCTTTCACTCACAGCAAAAAAGTAAAATAAGAACAGTTTTATTCATTCATTAATAAGTAACACTAACAGCACACAGCTTAAGACGGCGTGTATTATGAACGAATACGAGTAATTTACGACAGTTACGAGTAAACTACAAGATGGAGGCCATAAACGACAGTGAAAGGTGCGCATGATTTCAGTTGGTACTGCAGTCTGAACCTTTGCCGGAAAGCTACACAGCGTAATACTCGTTGACTCGTGGTTTCAAACTGTCCCTCAAGGACTAGAGTAAACTATGTATGGTAGAACACAGGAACAGTTATCTGTGGAAACCAGCGTTTGATGAGAATTATCGAAATTTTGCGATAATTTTGAAAAGAAAATGTGTGGTCGGCATGATGGTCCTCGGTGCGAGACCCAGCAACGACAGTACAGCAGGAAATTTAAGGTAATATTATTATTTTTATTACAATAAAAATAAATAGTTTTATTATAACAATAATTATTATTGTTCTTGGTCGCGGTGGCGTTGGCGTGGCGTCGGTAGCTGTGGCCGTGGTGGTGGTGGTGGTGTGGTGGTGGCGGCCGTGGTGGTGGTGAACACAATCATAATGCTTTATTGAAGTTCTTGACAAGAGTAATAAAGCTAATTACAGGCACGCAATACAAAAGCACAAATAAACCAAGAAAATTTAAGCGAACATCGAAATAAACAAAGTGTAAAAAAACAAATACAATATGGGAAACAAAACGATACAAGTATATAAAAGTACCAGTCCGAACAAACAAGCCTTACATTACACTGTGCAACACACAAAAAATTACGGAAGCGAAAATACATAATCTTCACTAATTTTGGGCGCTGAACACGAACATGACATTAAAAATTGAGAACTGGCTCTGGTTTACAAGTTAGGGAAGGGATCTCATAAGAATGAGTTACCGCTCAGCGGACGAGTCGAGCGTTCACCTAACAGACTGCTACTTCTGTATGGTGCCTCCTGCTCAGAAAGGGATTACCAAGAAGAAAAAATGGACAGTTGTGTGCCCAAATATACCATCGGCTATTTGTCCAGTGCCTCACTGTGAAGGTCTGCCTATTCCAGAACCCCCCGCCAGTTTTTCCCTAGACTCGGATGAGGAAGAAAAGAATACACCCGAAGAAACACCACAACCATAGGCCTATACTTCAAGAGATCGGGAATTTTTCCTGAACGTAACCTCTGATGAACCACAAAAGATTACGCAGAAGGAACTTTCTGACCTCATCAGAGATCTAGAACTGTCGAAGAATAAAGCAGAACTGTTGTCTTCTGGACGACACTTTGAAAGTGACAGCATTTCGCTCCTGCCAAAAAGATTTTGAGCAGTTCTTCATAACACAAGGTGAACTCAGTGCTTGTAAGAACGTCGAGGGTCTGATGGCAGCAATGAATATCGGGTACAATCCGGAAGAATGACGACTATTCATAGACTCTTCCATGCATAGCCTAAAAGCAGTGTTGTTGCACAAGGGCAACGTACTGCCTTCAATCCCTGTTACCTGTGTCATCTACAAACAGGAAACATAGGAAAACATGAAGGAAATTCTCAGCTGCGTGAACTGCAAGACATATCAATGGCACACTTGCGGTGATTTGAAGGTAACTGCCATTTTGATGAGCCTACAAAAGGGTTACAGAAAATTCTGTTATTTCCTATGTGAATTGCATATTCGTGCCAAAAGTGTTTATTACACCAAAAAGAATTGGCTTCCACATAAATCACATACACCGGGAACAAAGAACGTAGCTCATCAGCTCATCAGACCATAACAACCAACAAATCCATACCTCACGTCATGGTTCATGGAACCCTCAAGTTCAAAACAGTTCGCCGCTTCTCTCTACGCTGAACCACAAGAATCCATCCCACACGCGCCACACTCTACGCTACGTGCTACTATTCTTCCATATACGCCTTGATATGGTCAGTTTTCCAGATTACAACTCCGTATGCATTTTTCGTGCTTCCGTGCTACAGTCCCGCCCATCCTTCATCTGATCTCCCCAATAATGACACAGCTCCTCGTACATTTTATCCAGCTTCTCCTTAGCTCCTCTGATGTACCATCTTTGAAGCACACCTTAACACTCTCGTACCTAGGACGCGAATATTTCATGCCACAGAAAGCATCATAGCAAATCCCAATACGACTATGCAATTTACGAGCGTCTTCTCAAGACGTCCGTGACAGAGAGGCTGTAATGGAGATGGAAGAGTGTTATTTAGTTATAAACGAAATAAGATAGATGGGCATCTTTTAAAGTGAAGCCGTTGTCTGACGACATGAAATTGAGTTTCATATAACAGCTACGTTATGTATTCAACGTGCGGGATCTCTTTTATCGGACGCTTTTTTTTTTCCAGATTTAACATCCCGCAGAGATAAACCGCCGACACACAACAGACACGACGCCTCCCCCCCCCCCCCCCCCCCAGAACTGACACCATGGATACAACTTTTTTCACTTACATTATCACGCGTCGTGAATTACAGTACAAAGTGCCTCAATATACAGCACAGTGTCAGCGACTAAAGGGGTCGCTTCTGCGCCAGTAATAATTATACTTAAACGATGAGTTACATTTCACACGGCAAACCCGGTACAGTCGCACACTATTCCTGAAGGATGTGGACAACGGGTTAAAATAACAATCCACATTTTGCAGGGCAGCATCAACAACTTGATGTTTTCATCAAACAGTGATTTGCACGTGGATGCCGTATCTTCAAACTTACAAATGACGCAGCCTCTAACGTGACTGTATACAGGCAGGACGGCGTCAACAAGTCCTGGCCCACCGACAGTCCCACCCAATCGGAACTGTCCACTCTTTTCACGGGAACAAAACGGCCGGAGTGTGGAACTCAGCACTCATATGAGCACATGTCGAAGTTACAGCGCCGTAGAGTTTCACAACCATGCCCCCTCACACCGCTTCCGCCGCCTCGTGTTTGTGCAGGAAGACAGTTTTTACGTTAATGAAATTAACACCACGTCATGCCCCATTACATCTCCAACGTAGTCCCTTAGGTTCTGTAACCAAAATTTCGTAAAGTTACTTCACGCTTGCTAACGTTCAACCTACTGTCATCATAACGTGATGATATAAAGTGCAGTGTTTGCTATATGTTACATGGATGATAGGCTACTCGAAAGCAGAAAGGAACAAACAGTTCAAAGCGTATTTCATCTTAAAAGTCCAGCACGTAGGCTGTAAAGTCCGTAATTCTCGTTATGGTCGTGTAACAGCACCATACTTTCGTACACATGAAATAATAAGACAGACAACGTATGTATAAACGTAACATTCATGCGCGTTCGCGTAACCACTGATGCCGTGGAAAAGCAATAAGTATTACATATTCTGTGTGTCTGTAGCCTTACTTACCCAGCATGCAATGCGCATGAGCCGTATTATACTGTCATCTGTGGCACGATTTTCGGGGAAAAAAAAAGTTATTGAACGTAAAATGTGTGTTTTGATTTTCTCCACAACTTTTGTCTAAAACATTTCTCATTCTTAGAATAAAGCAGCGAGAAATTATCATAAATGTACACAGATCTTCATGTAAAGTGTCCACTACTCTTGCCAGATGTTACTTAAACTTAAATTTCCTCGACAGATTTTCGAAAAATTCTCAAATATCAAATTTCATGCAAATCTGTACAGTGGGAGCCGAGTAGTTCCATGCAAACGGACGGACAGACAAGACATCACGAAGCCACCAGTCGCTTTTCGCAATTTTGCGAACGCGCCTAAAAACACACCACATGCATAATCATATCATATTCAGGTCGTACATAACCGAATCACGTTTTGGTAAGAGAAAATAGTAGATTACATTTCTAAATCAGTTTCATATCACAGACATAAGTGAAGTACTGCTGACAAGCTGTCTTTTCGCTTGCTTTTCATGAGACGGAGGAGCAGATGTGCTGGATGCTGACGAAGATTGATCTCGCCCGTTCGCGCACGACCCACTTCACTCGATTAACCGCCGATACCAAACACTTGCTAGCCATCCGGCATCCCTTTCATTCACAACGTCTTCGATTATTCACATCTTTCCACTTCATCACTCGGATCGTTATCCCACACGCAGCACACCTACCAGCACGCTAATGAGAACCTATTTAAGAATCTCACAAAATTTACACAAAGTGGATAAAATAAGCAGTCATGTCTGTCCGTCCGCATGTTAATAATAATAATAATAATTCTTGGCTCAACAGCCCTGTATGGGCCTGGGCCTCCTCTAGCCTCCTCTTGTCGAGGTTACTAAGTCATGCGCATTCATGGCAGCTGGTGACCGGCCAGCTAGCCGCGCCTAGTGTTCTATCGATCCTGATGTGCACGCCAGAGCCATCTGGCAGGCAGTCAGGAGACTTGGATGAGAAATGGAGGCAATTTGGCTTACGCAACATTTTTATTCATGCCCGTAAGGTTCTTTTACATGCCGTAAATCTACGACATGGGACCGACGGCTTTACTTCCCCTCCGAAGGAAGTGGTGCTCCGGATTTTTATCATCCTTAAAAATCCATCGACCTCGGTCGGGATCGAACCCGCGAACCTTGGGTCCAGTGGCGAGCACGCTAACCACTAGTCCACCGAGGTCGACCCGTCCGCATGTTGTGTCTTCGAAAATACTCGGCGACTCTTCATTAAATTTGGCGTTGAAAGTTGGTACTACTGTCGCCAACCAGACAACAGTGAAACTTTAGCTTCGTACAGTCGATGTAACAGATAAAGCACGTGTTTACATTACACTCATTGCTTCAAGTTACATATTACATAACAGTTTTACAGAAGCTAATACCATTCACGTCTGAAATCTGTAGGTTTAAGGACACATAATCACAGCCTCCATAAAACAGGCTCGTGCTTTGTAGTTTCAATGCTTGCCACTAACTGAATCACTAAAAACCAACTAACACGGCTGCACACGTTACACCTTCCTCTCTGTCATGCGATATTACGCCCGTCATTAACAGTTGGATAAGACACTCACCACAGGCGATGCATCGTATTTTACAGGCATCGTAAACGCAAGCACTACCTCACACCGCCAAAATGCGTATCGAAGTACGGAGCTGCCAGGCATCCTTTACTCCCATCTATACGATGCACAGCGAAACTAACATACATATTCGATGTAATGTGTCGTAAACCTCACTGCAAGTACCGGACCGGTACATGTTTTGTGTAACAACACCTAGTTACCAGGCGGTTAGCAAAATGCGGCCCGCGGAACGAAGCAATCTGTAAAAAGCTTGTACATCTCATGGCGATGTTCGGTAGTAAATACGGCCCTTTACCAGCCGCTTCTCCAACAAAATTAATCGTAATTCGAACGCGTAACGTCGCTTGTACGAGATCCTGGGCCGGATCCAAAAAACTCCCATCCCGATTGCCTCACATTCGTAACATTTATCAACAGATCTTCCGACTGGAGTCTCCAGTAGGTAATTCAGCGCTTCCACTTCCTGGACATCAGGGGCCCATACAAGATTCGGTTTGGTACGCGTCTTAGCAACATCACAGCACTAATCGGCCATCAACATATCGCACATTTGTTAATACTAATTTCACGAGCATTTTGTTACAGCAGTAAAGCAAGAGCATGTTTGTACCCATTTAATAAGTTTAAACTAGACCTACGCAGTTATTTTCGTGAGGCTGTTCAGCCCGCGGTCTCTGCACGTAACTGTGCACATTCCGCCCCCGTCCGCTCAGCCGGCAACTGCACCCCGCAATAAATGTTAGACAGTGTTAGATCTCTGTGTCTAAGGGCATGAGGACAAGCGAAGGTACAGCTACACGCATTCTTTACCTCGGTACAGTATGAAAACAGTAAGGTTCCAGCTTCCGCCGCTTTACCGCCGGTACCCACCGGGTGGGCCCCAAACTCACTGCCACTGCCGGAAGTGAACCCTGACTTCCCCGGTCGTGCAGTCCGTTACTACAGTAACCACTATGACGGCTGCAGCCACACGCGGGACAGCATCTTAGAGCAGGACACGGCCGCTTTCTCCCTACCCTCAGTTCGCCATTCGGAATCGTACCATCATGCCTTGTTCAGTACAATATACAGCCACACGCTTGCGGTCGGGAGGTAGCTGGTTCGAATCTCAGTCGCATTATCTACTATCCTGACCCTGGCAACATTGCTCAGTCTTTCCTAGAAAATACAGCGGTAGTACTTGAAAAGGACGACACCGTCTTCAACACCAAAGAGTCGCCCATAACGTTACTGGCATTCAAGATAGAGATTAGCTGTCTCAAAAGCACGCAGTGCAGCGCACGACCTGTACTGCACTGTTGCCATGATAGAAGAAACGCACCGTCATTACGCAATCACCTGTGTGCAGAGAGAGAGCGCTCAGCACGCCACGCACACAAATGCTGTGCAACATACTGTTGCAGTTCCGTCAATAATTCATGTTCGTTTTAATACGCAACAACAGCGCAGTTTCACACACACGGACGCCCACCGTTGAGGAAAAAATACGACTACAATCTCATTTCTGTCCGTTTCTCTGCTCCACCACATTTCTCCCTCTATTCCAATTACGACACCCGGGTTCATTTGCACCCTTTTTTTTTGGGTCAATATTCTCGTTCTCCTACTCTATCCCTTACGTTGTTACGTCGAGTTAGAACTTCTCTGGGTTACGGGTTTCGTTTATCAAATTTCCTCCCCATCCTCACCCCCGTAGCTTCCAAACACTGCAGAACCGCAGCCCCATTACTCTGCCACCCCATCCCCAGCGGCCTGCCCCGGGCGGAGAAGATTTAGTGGGCCTCTGGGCTGCACACAGTACAAGCCAGAGTCCAGAAATGGAATTTTTAGAGCGCTAAAGCCATAACGTGAGGCGACAAGCAAGCAAGCGCGAAGGCGAGTACAAACGCTATGGGTGAACCAAAGCAACTTGAGTGATATAAAACGTCACCGTACGGGGGACGGGGAATTTGGGAAGTTTTACGTCCAACTTTGCTGAGTGTTGGTTAAACCAGAACAGAATCAAAGGCGAGTTCATTACAGCAAATTACTAGGATAGGGTTGTTTTCAAACTATAAAAGTTAAATCTACTAAAAAGTTAAAATTTCCCCTATGCGTAATTGAGTACGCGCCATGAAAATGTAATGGCAACTGGAGATATACTGTCCTTTTATTGCGTTCCTATACATGGTAGCTTTCACGGGATGTCCCAATGGAGGCAGGCTTTAGATGCAATACAGTTGCCGCGCTCACGAACACGATAGAAAGAACACCTGTACATCCACGCATCCTTAACCTCGGCACGGTATGACGGTGGTGGTCAATTCCGCGATCCGGCCACTTTACCCCCACGGTAACAGCCCCTGTATCATCAACTTAATGTGTCCCAGAACCGGTCCGCAAGAAGCGGAGAGGAAAAAATCCTTGCCCCCACTGGGAGTACACTTGTGACCAAAAGTTATCCTGGCTACTGAAATTATTCGAAAATAACTCACTTGTGGGACGGTAAGTCCCTGTCGCCTTTACGTGAAGACTTCCCTTGAAACTTCCGATAAAGCAAAGCATAGGTCGCTCTAAACGTGTAAGTGGCACCGTCTGCTGGACGAATCCCTATTCCAACCAAAGCCATCTCAAGCTTACACTGGAACCTCAGCCCACAGCTGTTTGCGCGTCCAAACCCCAGCATGTATTCCAACTTACCGGTCGGCTATGCACTCAACAGTCCACATCCGTGAAGATCGACAACTAAACCAACACCACGGAGCACAGCACCTTTTTAGACGCTAATACTCGCACAACTAGCCAAGAAATTCTAGTTTCTACAGGAAACACTCTAAAAACAAACTTCTTTGTGGAGTTGATATTAAAAACCAATAAATAAGAATATTCGCATGTCACACGTTTAGCATTTCGTCACCTACCTTGGGACGACCGGCTACAGTTTTTTTTAGGGACCAATATTCGTTGGAGGCTCAAATGTTTCACTATAAACGTCATCAGAGAAGTACTGTATTAATGCATGGTAAATTTGAAGCATGTTAAAAACTGAGGTTATTATACAATTAGACACAATTATTTATGCACAAATGCACATCAGAACTATAGTATAAAATGTCTTTGAAAGAACAAGGAAGTTAGTGAAAACAATGGGCTTTTTTTATTAAAAGCTTTATTGACAGTACCAAGTTACATCAACAGAGAACACAAGAATAGTAATCTGTTGTGCCTTTTACCAACTTCCATTTCGCCTAGGAGCAGGAACTTAACCCTGGCCGCATGTAGAAGATATTCCGGATCGTAATTGTAGTGAAAAACCGCACAGAAAAAACACTACCTTACCAAGAAGCTCTATTTAGAGCAGGTTGTGCTTCGGCCTCTTATGTTTATATTTCTTATACATTGTAGTTAGATCTTGTAGTGTGTAATGACCAATGGACCGAATGAGAGGATTGGGATGATGAGGGCAGGTAGAGTAGAATCAGGACGCTAGGTATACAGAGTAAGGTTTAATATATTCTATGCCAGCAGTAGAGTGAAGGCGGGATATGGGCGTATGTCTCGGTGAATTTGTGATTACCCTCAAACATTTGTTTTGGACGACTTGAAGGCATTGGTACGTCGACTCACTGACGGAACACCACACTGGAGCCGCATAAGTCATTGTGGAACGAATTGATGCCTTATACCAGGGGTCGGGGAACTTTTTTACCTATTACCCCAAAATATATTATTTACGCCGACGTTACCCCCTTGATTTGAAAGAGAAAAAATCATAGATTATTTAAATTCAAAAGGTTTATTGAATCTATTTATACGGAGAATACAATTATAAATATAAATAGTATAAAATAAATGCGATAAAATAAATTAATATCCTCATTATGAAACAAAAGGATTTCTTTGAAAACTTTTTACCTTCAGGTTTTGGAGAAATGATGTTGTTTCATTTTTGATACAATAACATCAAAATTGGGGCATTTTGATGTCAGAGCAATTTGGATACTGTCTTCGGGGTCCAATCGATTTCTCTGCTTTGTTTTTATGCGAATCTGCGAACTCTGCCGGCGTTTTAAGTTTTTTAAAGTTCATTTAAATTTACAATAATTTAATTGGTAAACGTGGCACTAAGACATGTCCTCAAGATGAAGGCAGTATTTAATTATTTTATTGACCATCGAAAATTAATCGAGCAAGGAGAAAATATATTAATCAAACTATCGAACTAACATAAACTAAAATATGGTTAATAAATGAAAATCTTAAGACTTAAAACAGAAGTATTGAAATAAATTAAATTAAATAACTACTTAAATCGACTTAAAACAAAGCAAAAACACATGTGTCAAAAAATAAGGTTAAGGCGGGTAATAGACAACTGACAAATAATATCTGTTTAGCCACTTGACAACGCCTTAGCAACCAAATTGTTTGGAGTTCAACATGACGTGACGTCTCCTAAACACGTCTATTACATTGGCCAGATGCAGTGTTGCCAGAAGAAAAATTCTGTCGTAACAAGGAACGCGCTTTTTATATAATTTTATTTATGTCTATTGAGTCATCATTACCCCCAAGAATTTCATTTTTACCCCACTTGGGGTAATTTACCCCGGTTCGCCGACCCCTGCCTTATACAGATGCATTTTTATAGTCGGCGATAATGTTGACCTCCCTGGCTAGTAGGGGGAACAGATTCACAAGGTTCCCGAGCGCTTTATGCGCCGATCGGTTTATGTGAGAAAAAGCCTATGATACGGGTAAATTGGATAAATTGGTCTGCTGTTTAAAACTTATATAAATTTCAAATTCCGGCTTTATCTTATCAAATTGTCTTCACTCCGTACCCCTCTCACATATCACATGTATCTCGGCTTCCCCACTATTATTCCCATGTATACTGGGGCTGTCCTCTCACCATCTTATTCACACTGTATACTGCGGGCTGTCCTCTCACCATCTTATTCACCATCTAATTTTCACACACTGCGGGCTGTCCTCTCACCATCTTATTCACACTGTATACTGCGGGCTGTCCTCTCACCATCTTATTCACACTGTATACTGCGGGCTGTCCTCTCACCCATCTTATTCACACTGTATACTGCGGCTGCTCTCCCTCTTATTCCACTGTTACTGCGCTGTCTCTCACCATCTATCATGTTACGGCTGTCTCTACCACTGTATACTGCGCTTATCTCACACGTATACTGGGGCTGTCCTCATCTTATTACACTGTATACTGCGGGCTGTCCTCTCACCCATCTTATTCACACTGTATACTGCGGGCTGTCCTCTCACCCATCTTATTCACCACACTACTGTTTACCATACATGCGGACTTTCCTCGCATCCCTCATATTCACACATCATTGTTTGCGGATGATACAGCCCTCTTCACCCAATCATGGAGGATAGATACAATAGCACGCAGGTTATCTAGAGCATTGGGTCGCATCATCAACTATCTTCGTCGCTGGAGGCTCAAAGGTAATGTCGATAAAACTACAGCTATTGTCTTCACTAAACGCAGACCGATTCAACCGGCGCCAATCCGGATGGAGGGGGTGACGATACCATGGACAACGAAAGTCACCTATCTTGGCCTACAATTAACATCAACTCTAAACTACTCCACACACAATGGGCTAGATCTCAGGAGAACAGGTTGTAATGGTAGGAAATTGGACGGAACTGGCTCAGGATAATGTCTTCCTTCTGACAGGAGCTAAGTATTCCGGTTTGTGTTACAAGAGACAAAACACTAACATTATGAGTCGCTCACAGTGAAGCAGCATAACCTTTACACACATAAGATGACGTGCCATTGTGCTACAAGGCTTCCCACTTGTCTGCTTTGTCTTCGCTCTGTATACACTTCTGACACCTGTTTATAAATTTGGACACACTTAGCACTAGTCATCGTGGGTGGAACGTTTCCTTTCCCGCTGGAAATCTGCCGTCTTCATTCCAGTACAGGTAGGTCCCGTTTTACGACGGTCCATTTTACGACTTTTCACATTAACGACTGTTTCAAAATATTACCTTAAATATTAGTACATACTTGGAAAAAATTTACGAATTTTGGAACCTATCTCATTCAATTACATTATATTTTGGTCTCGTTTTACGACTTTTCATTTTACGACCCTGTTTTGCTGGACCTAACCCTGTCGTAAAACGGGTCCTACCTGTACTTGTATAAGTGGCATCGAATACCTGAAAATAAATGTTTCACCTTTCATAACATCCAGACGCCAGAGGGGACAAATCGGGCCAGCGTGGAAGCACAATTATTTCCTCTCACAACAAAATAACGTTCATAAAACAACAAAACTGCAAATGGTACACTCCGTGACACAATACACAGACCTTACCACGGCCTTCTTCACTTGCAGTATGTCATACGGTTTCACGGCAAGCGCGTCAATGTAATTTCCTTTACGAACATAAGAAAGTACAGCCTTCCGTGCGCCGATTTCGCGATACGCACACTGTGCAGATCTCTTGCGTCGACTTTCAGTCAAATCGGACAATATATTCAGAAAGTCGGCCTACGGACAGAACTTCATTTACGCCTCTAACTAAACTATGGCCTTCACATGCCGCCTGTCAGAAACTCACTATCACTCAAAATTTTTGTGGGTATCTCCCCTTGCTAACTTTATCGAAATTGCAAAAAAAAAAAAAAAAAAAACCCCCCGAGAACATTTTCGTTTACGCCCTGACATAAATATGGCTTTCACTGCATCTAGTTTGACAAAACTCACAAATGCTCACTGGCACTGTATGGCGATCTCCTATACCGAATTTCATAGGAATCGGTGAAGAACAATGGGAAGCACAGCTAGCAATTCATTTACGCGCCCGCGCAAAGCATCACTGTCATTAAGTCGATTTTCACCAAACCCGTAGTTTCTCGACAACTTTTGTCACGAACTCGTAAGCCGTATTTCATGAAATCCGAATCCGGCAAGCGTACTCTCCACAAAAGGCGTTCCTCATCACATCGTAAACAATGCCTGAAAATCAATCTCAAAAAGCAACCGTTTCGTACATCTTCAGGCGGTGACCGACAGTCCAGCTGCCAGGAACGAGCCGGGGTTGGCAGCTGTCGGGGAAACTCTGGCAACCGGAAGGCGGAACTTTGCACAACACTTCCACCACAATGTAAAATGGCACCTAGAAACCAATCCGGTCCACTCAACTTCAAGAAGGCAAGTGACGCTGATTTTATAGAACCAACATTCTAAGTTAAGACATAAAGCGTCATTTCCTGTGTGAATACAGTAGTAAAACTCATGACCTCGACCTGCGTAGTGGCTTTATAAAAAAAAACGATGGTCTACAAGTAAGTGGACCTAAAAAAAAAGGAGCAGGCTCGCACTTTGTAAGCACGAGGTACAGGGTGGCGCGGAGGCAATGAAGCGCTGGAGCGTGCAACATCGTGTGACCTCTGTTCGTTGTTATTATGAAACGAAGTCTGTGACAGAAGTGCAGCGTTTCTTTAGACGGCATTTCAATGTTGGTCGACATGGTCTCGTACCGTCGCGGAATACCATATTGGCTTGGGTGCGGAAATTTGAAGAAACTGGTAGTGTGTTAGACGTGAAGCGTGGAGCTCCGCGAACAGTGCGCACGCCCGAGAACGTGCAGCGAGTGATGGAAGCTTTTGAGCGCAGTCCTCGACGCTCGGCGCGCCAGCAGTCTCGCATTTTAGGCGTGAGTCGAAAACGTTTATTTCTAATGCTAAAAGATATCAAATTTCACCCTTACAAATTGCAAGTTGTTCAAAAACTGTACACCAGAGACAAGGAAGCACGCGTAGCTTTCTGCACCGACATGATCGGTTTGCTACGGGAAAACCCGGACATCATGAATAATTTGCTCATGACCGACGAAGCCCATTTTCATCTTTCGGGCGTCGTCAACAAACAAAACATGCGATACTGGTCATCAGTTAACCCTACGGAACTGCATGAAATGCCGTTGCACTCTCCTAAAGTGACGGTTTGGTGTGGAGTCGGTGTTTTCGGGATTGTTGGCCCGTATTTCTTTGAAACTGACAATGAAGCAGCCGTGACTGTTACTTCAGAACGTTATGTGACTGTTGGAAGACTTTGTTGCACCTCGCCTTCGAGGGCTTGGCACTGACCCCAAAGCCCTTCATTTTCAGCAGGATGGAGCAACAGCCCACACTGCACGGAACAGTATGGACGTTGTTCGTGGAATGTTCGGAACTGTTATCTCTCGTTTCGGGGACATCGCTTGGCCTGCTCGGTCACCCGATCTTGCTGTCCCCGATTTTTTCCTGTGGGGATTCTTGAAAGACCGTGTGTTCCGGAGGCGCATCATGACTATTCAAGAACTCAAACAAGCCATTGTTGACGAGGTTGCGGCTATTGATGAGGACCTACAGCGGCGCGTGTACGGCAACTTCCGGAAACGCTTACAAGAATGCATTGATTTAAACGGAGGCCATCTTTCTGATGTAATTTTCAAAAACTCAGCTTGTAATCTTTGAGTAATAAATGGCATAGTTCAGTGTATTTATCGACGGTTTCGTTTTGGTTTTCCTGTTACTATTCCATTATCTATGCCCCTTTGAAATGTGTCAGTCGGCTCCGCGCAACCCTGTACATCTGGCGTAGCGTCACTACATGTCGACACTGACAGGAATCCCATTCTACCGCCAGATTCAGGAATTCTAAAAATATTCAGTTCAATTCAATGTAAAGATGTAAACGCGAAGTGTTAAATGCCTCATACTAGGCCAACATATGTATTTATAAAGTGCCTTCTCATGATCTCAATTACTCGGCACATACGACACTACCCAAAAGACGTCAAAGAAGCTTTTGTTTAGCTTGCTTTTTTTGGTATTCACTGAACATATCAGTCACGCTGTTTACAAATATATCGCTGAGCTGTACACCCACCGCCTCAACTAACCGTACAAAAATAATGACACTAATATTTATACACGCAGTTCCCGGTGACCGCGCGGTCTAAGGCGTAGGTCTGTGGCCTCTCAATTGCTGAGATCGCAGGCTCAAATGCCGCTGAGGGCATGGATGTCTGTCTCTTGTGTATGTTGTGTGTTGTGTAGGTAGCAGCCTCTGAGACGAGCTGATCACTCGTTCAGGGGAGTCCTACCGGCTGTGTGTGTGTGTGTGTCTGTCAGTCTGTCTGTGTGTGACCTAGAAACCGCAAAACGAGGCGGCCTAGGCCCGAGTTGGGCCGATGTTCCACAGAAAAAACAATACACATTATCAATAATACAAGATATTTCATAATATAAGCACACGTAATTGCAAAGAAAAACACTGCAAGATCTTATCAAAATTAAGAAGTCATGCCAGGCCATTGTCACTTTGAGAACTAAGCTCTAGACCTGATCGAAAAGTGAAAATTGGAACGTCTTTGCCGTTGTGACTTGCCTCAGTTCGTCGAACTAAGCCCGAAATACAAGTGCCGTATCCCATCGTCCGTGGTGTCTCTTCTCCACGACTTCTATACCTGATGAACGCGTTCCCCGTCCTCTTCACTCACATCATCCAAACTTTGCGCGTGTAAGAAGTGTGCTTCCACATAAGCTGTACAACCCAGTATACGCGACACTCCTCTATTAAACTTGTCACAAGTTCTTTGTAAGTCCCACTCTGTTAGCAGGAAGCCATGCAATGGCAATCGAAAAGCCTGCCAAGCATTCCTTTCCGTAGTTATTTTGTATTCCAATTCTTGAAACTGTAGAATCCGTCGTGTGGTCCAGTAAACATGCCAGACGTCTGAGGGGACACAACGTACACGTATGCTGCAGTGCATCTCCTGTGTGATCCAAAGCTTCACAAACTGCCCACAAAGCTCAACGTAATGTGAAGTGGCGGCAGCCAGTTCTTGTCAGTTGGAACAAGAGCTTCATGAATGACACTGTGCGCGCTTGGAGTTCATTGTATTCTGGCTGACCACTCTCTTTTGACGTAATGCTCTACTGCTGTACAGACAGAGGGAACAAGAATACTTCGTGTATCCATCTTTTAGACCCAGAAAAAAAATCATAGCATCTCGAAGTCCCCACAAACACTCCACTGTAAAGTTCACAGCAGAAGACTGATACACACAATTCTGGCAGGGAACGCGGTAGGAAAGAGGTCAACCCATGACATGCCTATGCAGGCACAGGAGGGGGGGGGGGAGGCGAGGATTAGCTCCAACCCATTCGCAATCTCTAAGCTAGAAGGGTGTGGGTGGTGAGCACCAGACTCCAGCCACTTTACCCCCCGGAAAGACCCGGTACCCATTGCACGGAAGGCTGGGTGGGACACCCATAAGCGTAGTATTAAAAGGATTTTATTAAAATGGATCTTGAATAGGGCAGTGCTTGTGGGATGAATTCACCACGATCAGAACAGGACCAACGGCGGGTCCTTCTTCTTCTTCTTCTTTCTATGGGCCCGTCGGCATTCGCTCCGGATGCACCGCAGCCTTAGGCTTATTGTGCTCACCCTTAGTCTTTCTTTCAGCATTGGTTCATTAGCCCTGTGCTACTAATGTAGAGACACGGGTCTTTTAGTGAAGCCAAGCTTATATCTCTTGGTTCAGCGAACATCTTCCCAAAGAACTTATAACGTTGTCGAGCCAGTGCCTCGCAACCACAAACAATATGGTGCACAGTTTCAGTCTCCGACCCACAAAATCTGCAGGTCGGATCTCCTTCGAAGAGGCCCATTGTGTTCAAGTGCTTCCTCACAGGTGCATGTCCTGTGAGGAATGCTACTACTGATCTAAGTTGATTCCTGCTCAATTTGATCAGGCCGTCAGCTTTCTTCTTGCATGGTCCATTGATAAAAAGTTTGCCATGTTTGTGACCTGGTATATTTTTCCAGGTGGTTCGGCGGGTCCTTGTGAACATCGTAATGTACTTGTGGATTCAAAAGTATGCGGGGCAAAGCAGCTACTTGCTGTTCATGAAGCACTGTTTCGTGGAACTGGTTACGACTACATAAATACAGCAAGAATGAAAATGGTGTACTCCACGACGTAGTACGGACTTAAGGCGTTTTTAATGTTCAAAAGTCACACGATTATAAGGCGCAAGCGACAATGTACCTACAGTGACGTCCATAAGAGAAATACGGTCTTCCCTGCGCCGATTTTCTCTAAACTCATACACGCTCAACAGTACTGTATTTAAATCTCACGCACCGAATTTCACCCCAATCAGACAATAAATGTTGACAGTATGGACATATATTCATTTATGTCCCTAAGTAAAGTATAGCTTTATCTGCGTCAATTTTCAGGACACTTACGAGTACAATGACTCATCGAATTGCTGTCAATATCTCCTGCAGCAAATTTTATACACAGCGGAAGAAAAATGCACAAAATACGAGAAAATTGCATTTACGACCTAACACAGAATATCGCTTTCACGTCATCACCTTTTCACGAATCTCACATTTCTCTGAATGGCGTTAAACCTACGTGGAGATCTATAACTGCTAGTTTATTTACGCCCTTCAGCAAAGCATAACTGTCACTCAGCCGATTTTCAAGAAAACTGCGCTTGCTCGACAACTTCTTTTACATAACCCCTATACAGAATTTTATGAAAATCGGACAAACGGTCACATAGACGGACAGACAGACGTGGTGTCCACATATGGCGTTCTTTTCGTAACGAACGCCCCCAATAGTTGTGGGTCGAGTTGAGCTGAGAAGAAACTGCGCAGGCGCAATGAACATACGAGTACAGCAGTCAAAACGCACACCCGTGGCAACTTCATTAACTACACACACCTCTGCAAGTGCGACACCGGAGCAGCCTACTGCACAAAATATAAGCAAGGAATATGAATGCCTTTTCCTGTCACTAATAGCACAAATTTGATATCAACATTTCATTCTTCCGGGGCCTACACGCAATGCTGCCACCAAAGAAAGCAGTGCCTTTCATTTAATACCTAGTTTCAGCGTACTTTGGCCTTCCTTCCAGCATCTCGGCGAGCGGGCTGCTTCTTAAGGCCTGTCGGTCCCTGACTCAATCACAGGCGTCGGTACTTTAGCACTGGTGTGAAGCCTGCCGTTAGCAATACTGTTACCGAATTCATAGCATAAACCTACAGGGAAAACAATTTGTGTGCAAGTGCAACTTTTGCATACAAAAACAGATTCAAAAATACCTAACCTCAAAAACTTGAAAACCTCAGAAAATACAGGTGTATATAAACTGCGACACTAAACCTGCTGGAGGAACCGAAATAGCTCAGTTGGTATAGTACATGCCCATACTGGCTCGGAGGCCCATACAGTCTCCAATCCAATGGACATCGGACATTTTTACCCTTAAAGATAGGGCAGTTTTGGAGTACAGCTGACCCCTCCCCAGCACAGAGTGCCAAGATCAAAATACAAGGATTATTACCGTGCTCACCATCGCCCACCACCTGTCCCCATCCTGAGCCACATTAATGCAGTCCACGCCACCTTATCGCATTTCTTCAAGATCCATTTTAGATTTATCCTTCCTTCCACGCCTAGGTTATCCAGGTTCTCCCTTTCCTTCAGGTTTCCCACCCAAACCTTGCAAGCACTTCTCTTCTGCTCCATACGTGCCACATGCCCCGCCCATTTCAACCTCCTTCATTTGATCCCCAGAATAATCTTGCACCTATGAATGTCAGAATGTATTAAATGAAGACTACAACACAGGTACCACGGAGCCGGCTCGCACTGGTTACATCGAACAGTTAACTTAAATTTATATCGCTAAATACAGGCCTGCCGATCCCAGTGGCCGTGCGGTCTAAGGCGTGGGTCTTCGGCCGCTCGCTTACTAGGATCGTGGGTTCGAATCCCACCGGGGGCATGGATGTGTCTCTTGTGAGTGTTGTGTGTTGTAAGGTAGAGGTCTCTGCGACGAGCTGGTCACTCGTCCAGAGGAGTCCTACCGACTGTGGTGTGTCTAAAGTGTGTGACCATGAAACCTCGACGAAACGAGGAGGCCCAGGCCCATACAAGGCTGTCGAGCCATAGAAAAAAAAATACAGGCCTACGCCCGACAGGAAAACTATTTGAAAAATGTGGTACACTTAGATACAATATCACAACGCACGATTATGGATCATTAAAAAATGTATTACACATTTCATGCCATTTATTTGTGTGATGATCCGCTTCTTAGAAGAATGAGCCAGTTTCATTTCACCTTGACATACAGTATGAGGTTAACGTGTAGTGAACTTCCTGGGACATAAATTATACCAAATGCGCGTTACCATGTATTACGTGGGACCGCGAAACAAAATTTCATCGAAATCCGTCTAGTCGTTTCATAGAAGAAATATGCAGATGGTCGAAGAAGCAGGCATGCCCAGAGTTCAACAGAATGCATAAGATGTGTTAACAAAAACTACAGTCGCTGCGCATTCTGTTCTAACGGACGAGGTCCCTCGGAAATAGAGTAACCGCTATCGATTAGACAGAAACACATGGCAGCCGCACGTAATGAGGCAAACTTCTTTGTAATTAAAGTCTATGAGCGAGTAACTCAATCTGCCCTCCCTGTTAATGACGCACGCACAGTGCTAAATACGTCTGCGTACTTAATTAAATCCAGTATAATGATACTAATAGGTATAATTAGTGCACGCTGCTTCCACAGTTCATCAGAAAGTTCCTGATTCAGTTCCTACCAGAATAATCTAATAATTAACTATAACAATCATTATAATATTAAAATGCATCTATAACCGTTCGGCCAACCTCTGCTTTAATTGTCTACGTCAGTTAACATGAAGACACTCTGGGTGCACTTCAGTTTGTCAAGTGTATGTTCTTATAAACACTGAAATGCTGACAATGTCTGATCACTTCGACAGCACTCGGTCTGGCAGACAACTCATGCAATGAAACAGCCCATGTGCAAATAACAGTTAACATCCAGTTGGGAGCTGTGATCTATTATTGTCATAAATTACTAGTCATAATTTGAATCGACATTTAATTTACCTTCAAAGATATTATTATTATTATTATTATTATTTACTGCAATTGGGTTTTCACCCGGTGACAGTAGTCCTTACACTAGTACACACAATACAAATGTTTTCACCCGATGGCAGTAGTCCTTACACTAGTACACACAATACAAATGTTTTCACCCGGTGGCAGTAGTCCTTACACTAGTACACACAATACAAATGTTTTCACCCGGTGGCAGTAGTCCTTACACTAGTACACACAATACAAATGGACATATAATATACATAAAAATAACAATACAAAACAAACTATACACTATACACTATATGGTTATTGATACACAACAATTCGCCACTATTTACACAATGTTTATCACACAATATTTATGTGTACACACTTGTTGAAATGATCCTTAATGTCTATTGATTTTATCTTTTAGTTCATATTTCGTGGACGCTAAAATATTTACATGATAATACTTGATTTGCGTTCAGCTGCCGTTCTCTTGATACGCATATGACAAATTCCGCAACAGCGAAATACATAAGTTTCGCGCACTTTTCAATATCAACATGATAAAAGAAAAAAAGTTATTCATTGGTCCGCGTCGCAAAGGCTTGGCACAGCGCCTGCAAATTTAGATATCACGTGCCTTGCAAGCTTCACCTCAGATCATGACAATTCTGTTCCTTATCTAAACGCCTTCTTTATGTTATTGAAATTCTGTTCCTTACAGTTTAATTATCGTAGATCAGACGTATCTGTCGTTTAAGGCTTACACAACATATTCGTCTGATCTTACGTTCTACAAAACAATTATTCCTTTAGGAGTTATCACCCTTACGCACCAGAGTTACACAACTACTATGTATTCAACAAAACGGAAACAACACTTTAAAGAACCTTCATTCACAAACAATATTAAGATTAATTCAATTTCAATTACATAAATCAACTAAAATTAAAGCCAAAAGTGGACTGGTATACGTCTTAAAGAAAGGATGTGGTGGAGTGGGCTGATGCATCTAGATCAGGACAGCGGTCCGACTCTAACGAACGCGGTACGAAACCTTCTGATTTTCACAAAACATGCAGAATTTCATGACCAGCAGAGTTTGGTAATGTCAGATAACAACTGCAATAACACGATGTTGGTGTCACCGCTGCGCAGTAAGTTGCCTTCGCAGACTCTCAGCAGCTGGTGGCAATGCTGCAGGCACGAGCAACTACGCACATATACATACATATACGGTGCATAAAACCAACGCAGCGTTAACAATAGCCAGCCATAAAGAATGTGGGAAAACTGAAGAAATCGAAAAACATCAGTTACAACAGATGGGCTCCACGCGGAATATCAGTCCCGGAAGGTCCTGAGTTCGAAGAAGGGTGGCAAACCGACGTTTCGTAACTGCTAAGTAGGTGTAAATTTTCTATCCATAATAGAATTCTTGTATCATGGCCTTCCGTTGCTAACAACATTCCGGTAAGTCCGCCACAACAGAGGAGAGTCTATTACAACTATGTTACAGGCATGGAGGCAGGACGCATAACGAAGAAGGAAGACCTAACTAGCATACGCTTTAGAATCAATAATGGGAGAAGCCGGACCGGACAACAAACAAATCAGATTCAGTAGCACAGACAGGTGCAAACTGCAATATTAACTCTCCTAGCTGATGACATTGCTTATTACAACCCGTGCCTGTGCACTACAGTTTCACTGCTCGCCAACATAGCTTCACCGGCACCACAGTAACATCTCGATACGCAGCAGTGTGCCTACACTCGAAGATTCAACAGCGACGGGTCGATGACATATAAACCACCAACAAACCTGATACAGAAAACAACGCACTATTTCCTTGAAATCCACTTCAATAGCGTTTTCTATTACAGGTCGGCCAAACCCGACGGCGAGGAAGAGAGAAAGAGGCGCTGTATTCTACAGCATCATCACGGTCTTTCAAGTAACCGCCCTTCAAAGGCTTTCCCACGCAAAAATTCTTCAAGACTTTCTCCTTTTCGCTCACCCAGCTACAAGTTTCATGCATCGTAACATCGATTCGACTATGAAAACGGATCATTACCGAGTGAGCAGTAAGGCGGCAAAATTTTCGTTCAAGTCATTCTTCCCATTTACACACATTTTGTCTTTCACAAATCCAACAATTTTTAGTGAATTCTCTTTTCAAATGAAGGGTTGAAGGTAAACGGGGTACCTGACACATTCACAGACACACGCGTTAATATGTAATAAAAACATTTACGTATCAAAACAATAGCTTCGGGGTGGTGCTGTAAAGCCATGTATACAAACATCAGGCAACAGACAGCACATCGGCTGCAGCCCACCGCGTGTCACACCACATTAATCAAACTGAGTGTTTCTGTACCGTCCGCACAACCAGTGCTGCACACGTCTTAAAAATGTATCGTAACATTGCATCTACAGTTAATCACCTATTGTGAAAACTGAGGTAGAGAGGCGGCGCAATGGAAACGACAGCAATGAAACTGGAAGTGGTAAATAATGAAGCATTACAGACATGCAAAAACGCACGAAAATGGGTCAAAACATATAGCGTATACATATGACGCATGTATTTTGTGTGGGTGTGTGTGTGTGTTTGTATCTAACATTTACATGCAAAGTGATGGTCAGAGCATCAAGTTACCTCTGACAACTTATAAGATCATTGAAACGGAGTCCATGATAGGACAACAGGCGTCAAAGGTTCCCACTAAAGTGTGGCGGTGAGATTTTCCGCACCCGTCCAGACCGGCCCAGAGGCGCACACAGCCTCCTGTACAGTGGATACCGGGTCTCTTTCCCGAGGGTAAGGCGGCTGAGGCGTGGCGCTGACCACCCGCCTCCTACTAGCACCGAGATTGTGAATGGGTACCTCCCTTCCATGCCTGCATTTGCATGTTACGGGGCAACCTTGACCTTTGCCTTTAGCATGACAACCTCTCCATTTAACCCACACATATATTTCTGTCGTAAGTTCGACATTATGATAACTGACAATAACATCACAGACACTGTGCTGCGTGTGACGATAACACAAGCACATTTCTACATGTCTACACAAAGAAGCACAACAGGATGTTGCCACTGTACAGAACTAACCACGACGTAAATAAAGCCGTCAAGATCAGACATTCGAAGTAAATAGCTCTGGTTTTGTATTATTTATTTTTGACATTACTGACAAGTGTAATAAATCGCCAAAAGTGAACACGTGTGGTAAACTGGGCCAGGAAGATGTGTCTTTTTAAAGGCAATGGCTACAAACTGGCTACTATGACTTCCTTGATTACTGGAGTTTCGACATTTTAATTAATTAACCATAAAGAGCACAAGAAAAATTATGAGGCGTTCCTGGGATTTACTTATTTGTCCACTTCAGATCGGACGAGGTAAGCCTGACAAATGACAGATTTAAGCATCACCAGAAGACCACTGCTTAGTAGCGAAGGGAAGAGCATTGAAACTTGAGAAATACGCTCGCTGTATTTCTGCAACGACATGCCAAATGCTTACGTAACTTAATGCGTAGTTCCGCTGCAACGACTGCTTTGTGAAATTCAAACGCGTCAGGGGATGCCTGACGCGTTATCGAATTGAACGACGGACGGCCTGTCTGATTAATCTAATTTGACTGCGTTACTGCACTGTTACAAAAAAGTCACAGTCCATTACCTCCCGCAGAATGCAGTAAAACGTCTCAACACAGCTACAAAACGTGTCTACTTACGGCATCAGTCTTCTTCCCGAGCACCAAACGAGTCAATATAAAAACACAACTCACCTGAAAAAAAAAACAAACAAGGAAGTTAATTTATCACACTCGATAATGTACAGCGACAAAGTAATCCTAAAGACAGGAAACAGCAAGAGTCTGGAGAAAATCTCATAATGACGAACTTCATACTTTGTATAATAGCTTTTATTTTAACCAACACATGCACTACACCTTTGTCGTCATATATACCCCTACATATGTTTCGACTACTTATTAGTCATCATCAGGGGGATCAAAGTATATAAACACAGACTACACATCCACTATAATAGTTGGTTCATATTCAATGTTAAAATAAGATGAACTATGTTCACTATAAAAACATGTAGCATTTTTGCTTCAGTGGTTAAAATATATAAGTGCGTTTGTTTTCCTTTTTGGATTAAAACGTTTAAAATGTATTTAAAATTATTGGCAGCTGGTCTTGTTTCCTTCTAAAATGGCTGGTAAATTTATCTGTGGCGTGTTGTTGTGCCGTGTTCTGTAGGCTTCGCCTGATGGCTGCGTTGTGTACTTTGTACTGCTCGCTTGAGAATATCGGAGCGACAATGGGCGAGCTGAAAAACAAATGCAGACTTAAGAGTCGGAAAATCTCGAAGCAAAAGATCACTTGCATCTCAAGAAAACAGGGTGCGAGAATCCGGCTCTGGCCCTGGGTTGCAATGCCGCGTTCTTGTGAAAACCGTAATCAGTTTTCGCGTTCGGCTGAAGGTGGAAAATGTCTTGCTTACCGGCATCTGGCTACCGTTCGTTTGTGCAGGCGGATTCTGTTCAATGACGTTAATTCCGAGTTATTTAACGATACTGCTTCAACTGCCGACGTCACGTAACGTCGAATGACCTCAGAAGATACCATAAAGTAGACCTTAGAAGCAGGAATGGATATAGAAGACGCCTGTTGCCTTTCGAACCATTCGTCTTAAGGCATTTGGACACAACACGCAAACACTGGGCACAGCCGAGCACGGGCGCACAGTGTGACACCGTCATCGTCACACTGCCGATACATAAGACGGAACTTTGGTATGATCCTACATCCAAGAAAACAAAACCTCAGTTACAGTCAGGCGACCCGAGAAGTACAAAGCCTGCTTTCGTACTTCACACATTTCTATTTCCACATATCTATTGGTAGTCCTGTTGTTAGTGCTACTTTACGCCCTTGTTGTACAGACTCTGCATACATTGAATTTGTCGGACAAAACCAAACTGCATCGCGCCACGTGTGCACCTGATCACTTACAATGTTTCAAACACACTGTTGACGTCTATTTGCGATCTGTCTCTCTACCAAATTCCACATGCCTAGCTCCAACGCCATCAAAGCGACAGCTAAATAACAGTTTCGCACGGCTGCCACCTTGTTATTACCTTAATTAAAGTTGCTAACATTTCCAAGATACATTACCATAAGCCATTCCAGAATCGTAAGTACGTGGTGCTAGTGAGGCTCCCATCTCAAAAGCGCGCACGTCCGCCACATTATCGTTACTGATCCTATAAAACTGAAAATTACGGATATACTCCAATGGCATAACTCTCCACATAAAATCGGTCATATGGTTAAAAAATTAAAATGGGAGGCACAAGATACAAACAGTACAGTGAATTCATAAGCCTGACAAAAGACACGGACAGCACGGTGTTCTCACAAGCCAACACTTCCAATTTCAATTATCAAAATGAAACAAACGAAATCTACATAGCCTGTCAATACGGAAACCTTGGGTTTGCACATATTTTAGGCCCACAAGACGCCTGACAAGTGCCTACACCTAGACTGTTAAACAGTTTAACGTTAGCAGAATGGCACACACATCTGCTGCATTGCTAACAAATCTGTCACTACAGTGACAACCACAGACCCCACACTTGAAAAAGGAAATACATCTAACTCCCCAGGCACAGCTGTCTTCCGACATGAGACGTCGTACAGCCTGCTAGCTATTGCCAACGTTTCGGAAGAAACTGCTGCCTCCAAGTTCAGAGGAGGAGGCAAATTTCTGCAGACAGCACGGCGCATATTCCAGAAAACAGTTGTAGTCACAGTCACCGCCGTCCGGGCCCGGTACGTCAAACTCCCGAAACGTCATCTACATCAAATATACGTCAGATAAAAGAAAGCACCCAACATGCTATTCGCATCACCATATACAGCCTCATATATCCCATTTAGGCCCACACAATGGATTATGATTAGATTCTACGAAGTGGAGTCACTTTAAATACAGAAAAGGTATACAGCTGCCCTGTCTTTGATGAACTCGAGAGATTGGACGAACACTCGCCAAGCAGCATTAGGATTAACGGACACAGTGAACGTCGTATTTTAGATTAGCTAACCAAATCGTCCAGTCGGCGACTGAAAACAGGAAACTAAGTTTCATTGCACAGAAGAGAGATGAAGAATTTGATTTGCAGTTCGTCTCAACTCCACGCAGGCGACATGTTGACATTGGTCACCACGTTCCTTAGTTCGTTCCAGACGGCCTAAGGATGCAACAAAGCACAACAATTTCAAACGCATCCACTCATAAATTGGCAGAAAGTCCGCTGAAATGTAAAGGGGAAACTGTTGCCGCTATATTGAATTCAGAGCATAAGATCTTTTCAGAAAACAATATCTGCGCAATTTCTATGTAAGTGTAACATATTTTACATAAACGAGGTAAAACGTTCGCCGAAGATGCCTGACCTCAATAACAATCCGATATACACCTGTTTAGTGTCACTATAAAACAGCCACTGTCAGCTGCATGAAAGGCTTCCCAACTTGTATCATCAGTCTTCAGTACTTCAATACAGCTCAATTTCTCAAATAACATTCAGAAAAAGAATTCTGAAGCGCTTGCATAAAACGTTTAATCGACTGTAACAGTTAGATTAAACAGAATAAAAGAAGCTTACTCACTCAATCACTCAACAGAGCACCAAATGTCAATCGCATCAAAAGCTTCCAACTACTTTTCAATATTCAATATTTAAATTAAGGTTACTAACGCAAATACCATTGTCAAACAAATTCGGACACAATCAAACGCAATGTTTTCTCAATCACAGTCGAGTGACATACATCGTAGCATATCGACCGAACTCTATCGTAACCATCAAACCGGTGCGTGTGACGTCACTACCTTTATATTCATATACCCTTACACCTATTCCCTCAAAAACGAATCCGTATCGCAAACACGAAAATCGGTGCATGTGACGTCACAGGTGCGTTACTTTCATACCTAAATACCTTAACGGTTTAGCGTGTTAACCCACTCTTTGAACTGATACACTGTTCCTAATTACAAGACAATTCCCAAAGCTACGAAAAGTGACCATTAGTTTCATCACATGTCCGTCCGTCCGGGCGGAACTCGACTCCGAGTGAACGGACTTTCGTGACAATGCATACACGAGACAGTTATCTGTCGACAAAATTCAAGTTCAGTTATACCGGACTAAAATAACAAGCACTTTAAACGAAGACCTGAAAACGTTTATGATGTGTGTTTTGATGTTTTTGTATTATTTAATGTGTGGGTTTTTTTTTGTAATGTGCGTGAGTTTTGTTTGTATTGTGTGTGGGTGTTTTTGTAAGGTGTGGATGTTTTTGTTAAGGTGTGGATGTTTTTGTTAAGGAGTGGATGTTTTTGTTAAGGTGTGGATGTTTTTTTAATGTGTGGATGGTGTTCTAATGTGTGTACTTGTATTTACTGTATTATTGTTTTGTAATTGTGTATAGTTTGTTTTGTATTGTTACTTTTATGTATATTATATGTACATTTGTATTGTGTGTACTAGTGTAAGGACTACTGCCACCGGGTGAAAACATTTGTATTGTGTGTACTAGTGTAAGGACTACTGCCACCGGGTGAAAACATTTGTATTGTGTGTACTAGTGTAAGGACTACTGCCACCGGGTGAAAACATTTGTATTGTGTGTACTAGTGTAAGGACTACTGCCACCGGTGAAAACATTTTGTTATTGTGTGTACTAGTGTAAGGACTACTGCCACCGGGTGAAACACATTTGTATTGTGTGTACTAGTGTAAGGACTACTGCCACCGGGTGAAAACATTTGTATTGTGTGTACTAGTGTAAGGACTACTGCCATGGGGTGAAAAACAAATTGCAGTAAATAACAATAAAATAATAATAACAATAATAATGTGACACTTATAGCATGTGGACGGATGGAAGCTTCACACAAAACTTGTAGAGAAAACAGACACATGCATTCCTGTCGGATATAGCCTATATGTTTCCGAAAATCTTGCCGTTTACGAGATAATTACGAAAAATACGGCAGAACCAGAGATGCAGTAAGCGATCGAACACAACATGGCGCAAAGAAGTTTCGATTTGCAGGCCGGTTAACTCAAAAACACTTACAATAATAATACGGAGTACGTTTTGTCTTCGACCGGACGGAGCTTGGAAGTTACGATACGGATAATTAAGGCATTCGGCACTTTTTGTTACATATATATACATATTAGTTACCAGACACGCCACACTCGGTAGAACTCCTGTGGACGAGTGATCGGCCCGTCGCAGAGACTTCTGTCAACACACAGCACTCACGAGAGACATACATACATGCCCCGGCGGGATTTTTTTTGTCCGGGGTTTTTCCCCTTTGATCCATTTCTGTACTGTTTAAATCCTTTTTCGTCCTTCATGTCACTTTACGTTCCATGCTACCGTCCTTATACAACAAACACAACACAAACATCCATGCCTCCGGTGGGATTCGAACCCACAATCCTAGTAAGCAAGCGGCCGCAGACCCACGTCTTACACCGCGCGGCCACTGGGATCGGCCATGTACTCAAATACAAGACGTAATTCAACAGATTAGATCCCGTAATTTCATATAAAGTGGTACATTTATTTACAAATTCTATATAAATTTAAAGAGCAAACACGTGCTCTACCGCTGTATCGTCAGTTTTACGTTATATGTACATTTCCTACCGTGCTAACTTTCTGAATATCTACGGAACTTCATTAGTAGTACCTGGTAGTTCTAACTTGTTAACTTGCACAGTTCCAATCAGTCATTCGCCCTGACAGTTGTAGTCGTTCTCGTAACAAACCGCACGCATGAACACACACGTCTAGAAAGGTCATAATTCAAGCGACTGAAAGGCTACTCGCAGGTTTCATCTGGAACACTACTCCGCAGATTTCGATATTCTGTACGTATTCGGAAGAGGAGGTGGAACGAACTCCTTCATTACAAGATTTTCGCAAATGTTCGATCTCTGACAGTGCGTATCGTGAACGTAACCTGAAGTGTTTCCACGATTCCTTCCTCGTGAAATCGCAACGTAAATTTGACTCATGTACACCTGTGAAAAAGAATTACGAAACCATCGAATGAAATATTTTGCTAATTAACAATTTCGGCAATAGTGTTAAACCCCTGATTTTCAGCACTCTACACGAGGAAAGTACGGATGAGCAATATATGTGGACACTTTATATATCCATAAAATAATCGATACTCGATCATAACATACATAATCAACAAAAAATAATGTTCAGCTGTTCAATAGCACATATACTAAACATTTCGTAAATGTTCGATCACATAACCTTCGAAACAATGGCATTACAAACAAAAACAACAAAAATGCGATTCAACACAACATTGATAATGAGATTCTCTCAGCTCAATCGGCGATGTTATCATCACTTCTCAGTCGATCACTTTCATCGGAAACACTTGAATACAAATTAAAATTGAAATTAAAACCAACTTGATGCACCTTCACTACTAAAAATTTTAATAGTAGATTAATTAACTCTTAATTAACCCGACATGTTTCGGTAAGGTACCTTACCATCTTCAGGGGTTTTACTACATTTAGTTGCGTAGACCATATATAAAACATACACAAGACATGATCCCACAGGTCTCGTCGCATATAAAGTTTTCATAAATCACTAAAAGTCACTAAAACTCGTTTTAAAAAACTCGTTTAAAGAACTCTTAAAAATTCTTAAAAACAGTAAACACTTGCAATCCTGCAATAATTCCACCTTTGCAAAACTTATAGCACTGTTGTTGCACACTTTGTCATATCACCCAACCCCTGAAGATGGTAAGGTACCTTACCGAAACATGTCGGGTTAATTAAGAGTTAATTAATCTACTATTAAAATTTTTAATAGTGAAGGTGCATCAAGTTGGTTTTAATTTCAATTTCAATTTATACAAGATGCACGGTGAATACAATATTAAATACTTGAATACAAGTTTCTCTAACGCGCCTTTCAAATTTTTACACAACACATGCTACCAGACCGCTCCGTATCTTAGCAACAGGTTTACGTCACTCTCTAAACAAGCCCTATCTTAATCACGGAAATTAATTCCATCTATCGAAGTACTGCCATCTGTCGCTAGAAACGCGGAACTCATGCCAGCAAAGAATAAAGTTCATTTCACTTACAAACCAAGAGCATTATATAAGGTAGATTTAAATAAATATTTGACAGGAAGATTAAAATCAATACTTGATGCCAAAAAAGTATTCTCGGTTAACAGTTTGTTCAAATATTGCAACTGAAATGCAATGCCTTCATAGTTCTGTACCAAATATACACTTCAACTAAATCTGCGTCAAATCGTCCAAGAAGGTAATTAATTACCAAAGGTCAAGAAGCGCCCCCATTCACCGGCCAGTAATAAAGCCCAAACAGCACGCTATCACCTACCTACCTGTGCCTACACAGGGCCTTGATACTCGTATTTACGTACGAGGTCAAGCATTCCCTGTTTTTTTACGACCCGGAATAAGTTGGGCGTATGTTGAAAACACGCCTCTGCGCCCTAAAATCCAAACAGTTCAATCCACTCCAACATCTGACACATTATTTCTCAAAGATCTATTCTAATGTAATTCTTCCAACTCTGTCCCAAGGCTCCGAAACGTTCTCTTCGCTTCAAGCTTCCCAACCGAAAGTTTACAAACATTCCAGTGTCAATACCTACCACCAAAAGTAAACGCGATGCATGCAGACGAAGACAAATAACACCTGAACGTCGTACACTTTAGTTATGAGTCGTGCAATCTTGTTTACAACGATTACTGGCATTTAACAGTTGACTAGATTACCTTCGCTTTTAAAATATAGGCGATTTTTCAATGCCCGTATTAACATGTTTCGTGTTTTAGCTTAGACTTTCGCATTCGATATTATACTACCAGAAACTCGGGGCACGCGATGGCGCAATTGGTTGAGGCATTGCGCTACAAGCCGCAAGGTCGCGGGTTCGATTTCCGATGGTGTCATTGAAATTTTCCGCACTATGGCCCTGGGATCGACTCAGCCTCTAGCAGAAAACAGTACCAGGAATACTTCCTGGAGGGGGTAAAGGCGGCCGGTGCGTAGGGCTGACAACTTTACCACCTTCATGTGCCAACTTTCTTGAAATCTGTGAGCCTCAACCTCCTGGAACCCTCACGGATTGCTTTACCTGTGCCTTTTTTATTACCAGAAACTGGGAAACCAATGACAAAGGTGCCCCTATGTCAAAAGGCCACGTCATAACGCATAAAGGTGACGTAACCAGACAGAGGTCACGTCTGCGCTCAGCTCAAGGGAAGCACTTCAGGTAAACAGCTTCCCGAGACACAGATATGGTAACAACAATCCCTTACCAGCCCTGAATCCCAACTGCGTTGTTACGGCACAGCACGACCAGAAAGCTACCAGGATTTGCTCCTATTCTTCCAACGGCCCACACTCTGTGGAATCTAATTAAAGTTAGATCAACATTACTCCAACGCTATTCAAAGCAAAGAATGGATGAGGGCTGGTTCGTTCATACTTGCAGGCTTATCTTGCGAGTTCCTCTGACATACAAAGCATTACAGTTGATCACCGGTGCAGAGGTACAGCTTAAGGTTCCAGTAGATTGTACCATGGATTTAATACAACTCGTACTACCAGTAAATGCATTTCCAACATGTCACCAACAAACTAAACAGCTCAAGTTAAAATCATTTGTCAGCCACTGTCATCACAACGAGCCAGCAATTACCAAGCGAACACTTAAAACGAAAGCTAATAGGATACTGTGCTAGGCACTGCAGTTTGTCCGATGTGCATCTGACACAGTGCCACAAGTTCAGAGAGCAGGTCCTACTACCGTCCTCAAAAGGTTGACTGACATTACATCAGATTTATCAGTTAAGTAATTCCAGGCAGGATAGTCAATCGTGAAAACTAACGGCACATCAACTAGTCACAAAATTCCCCACACTTTATGGAAGCAAAAGGTTCATTAGTACGTTCACATGAGTCCGCCACTTGTCCCCACCCTGAACTGGACACACTCCAACCCATTTCAAGATCCATTTTAATATTATCCCTTCGCCTATGTGTATATCTTCAAAGCTGCCCCTTCCTTCAGGTTTCCCAGCTCCTGTGTACATTTCGCCTGCCCCCGTACGTGCGACATGCCCCAACCGACTGGATCACCCTAACAGTCGGTGCACAGCACAAATCATGACGCTACTCAGTCTCCTGTTACTTTCTCTGATGCCCACGTGTCCGCGAACACCTGCCCTTAAATGTGAGAAGCCAAGTTTCACGGCCACACAAAACAGGCAAACTTACAGCTCGTTATATCCTAGTCTTCATGTGTTTAGACAGCAAACGGTAACACAAACGATTCTGAACCGCAAGGTAGCAGGCATACCTCGATTTTCAGCTGCTGTTACTTTCTTCGTAGTTGCAATTTTTGATTTTCTAGTTTAGGTTGCAAGTGCTTGAACTTTGCCGCATGTCATTTTGTCCTGCATTCTGTTGACGAGACACGAAAAAAAAATTATTTCTCGAATTTCCTTCTAGACCAACCTCCTCAGTTGCGACTAATGAAACTTCAGTTTCTGTTTATAGCATATATCTACGTTTTTGCCAATAAATTAACGTCATCAGCGTATACCCGAAACTGATGTGCCCCACTCAATTTGTCCCTTCTAGATTTCTCAGTTTTGTCTCAAGTTTAGTGGCGACGATCGAGATCGAAGTCAGGACATTTTCACACTACGCCAGCACGCTAACGGCCACACCACGGGGTGCAGATGCAGAAATTATTGTTGTAACTATAGCTTGCCCTTGAAGATGGGACCGATAGGTTGTCCCGAAACATCGGTAAACAACTACCAATCAACGCTGCGTAACATCCCAGAACAGCGAAGACCTCACTGACACCACACAGTTTGGTACAGAACTGCGTTTCGGACAAACATGCTGCCTGCATACTAAAGACAAATAACAATTCTTCTACCGCGAAGATGGAGGAATCAGGCTCCTTCGAAATGTTGGCACCTGTCTGCCAGAACACGCGGCGTCGCACAGTATTAGTCGCATCACCGCCGTCAGGGTCCTGAACTTCTCATTTCCTATGGCCTACCCGCCAATCACAGGCGGTACGCGCAGTTGGTTGAGGCACTGCGCTACAAGCCAAAAAGTCGCGAGTTCGATTCCCGATGGAGTCATTGGTCTGGCCGTACTATGGCCCTGGTATTGACTCAGCCTCTAACAGAAATGAGTACCAGGAATACTTCCTGGGGCGTAAAGGCGGCCGGTGCGTAGGGCTGACAACCTTACCACCTTCATGTGCCGATTGTCTGGTAATCTGGGAGCCTCAACCTCCTGGAACCCTAGGTGCCTGTACAGGGATAGCTTTACCTTTACCTAGCTTACCCGACGATCACAGACGGTCCCGTAGTCTTCTGAAGCCTAGCGTTAAACAGTTTGGGATGAGCCGTACTCAGAATAAAAGTCACTAACCTACCCTTCATATGAAGGAAGCATGTTCATCCGAAACGTCAGCTCCAACCTACCAGGCCACGTCAGCCACACGACAACACTACATACAGTGGTCAAACGTCGCATCAGTTATCGCTCTACATGAACATCTTCGCACTGCCGCCATGTTTTTGTTTCGCATTTCGGAACAAATAACGCCCATTCATCCCGAAGGTCTGTCACCGTACATAATTTCAACGTCCCACATCAGTGTGCGCACATTCGCCACAGTGTCATTACCTGATAGTTCGGGTGCCCACATAAATCGGTCCGCTGTTCCGAAAAGTTGGCAGGGGAGTGGGGAAGCAGCAGACACGCACGCTTATCGACTGCGATAAGATTAACTCATCACCGGCCAGTAATCAAACTACAATCCTCCAGGACCTCAGCTACCCTACTCGATCACGGAACGGATATTTTGCTCGCGAACAACACTTAACAAATCGTTGTTTACTAGCTTCCCAGAGTCAAAACAGCTCGTGTAATATACAGCTTGACGGATGACAAATCGCTCTTCTGCGTATGAATACTCCAGTCAATTTCCATGGTAACCTACCCTGGAGAACACTTCGTATGACGTCATTCCCAACGCGTAACCATAAAATTAAAACGAGGAGGTTTGCGTAATCTCGTTTGTTATTGATTTATGAACACAACTCAGACCATATTGCCATCTGTGCGTAGCTGCAGAGAGCTGGATCAAATTTGCAACGGGCGACTCTTGCCATCTAACGGTGCTTTCGAGAAGCAGTAAAATCGAGACGCTCAACATCATTCCACTATATACGCCAGCTTTTATGAACTTTCTTTGTCATCTGCTGCGGATTACCAATCGTAATCGTATATATTTCACTTAGCAAAAATAAATACATAATAAACAAATAAAAGAAAACCCAGGAATTCAAAGAACAAAATTTTAAATACCTTCAACATTTAGGCATTTTGTCCTAGAAGATATTTCAGCACGAAGCAAGTCGCAACACAACGACATTCGACGAAGCTGCGCGTAGTTGAGGCATACGGTAACTTTGCCTTTAACACGATATTTCGACAACAGGAAACAACATTAGAGCGAGAAAGAAACAAGTTACTATTCTGCTCCCAGCTGCACTAGCAAATAGCTTCTGTTTCCATGAAAGGCGGATTAATTTACAACGTAACGACAACACACCATCGAACTGGCTAATTAGTACTTGTGTAATTAAGTTTCCTTTACGCTTAGCAATTTCAAATTCCAAGAAAATGCTGAAGTTGTGCTAAATGTTTCTCGTTAATTCTGGGAACCACAGAAAGAGCCATTTTAACAACAACATTTTCGTAAGGCACATCCACTTCTGTGCAGCAAGCAGGCTACTTCCTACAGGCTCCGTATTCCCCAGACCCCCAAACTTTAGTTCAGGAACAACACGTCAGTCCAGAATTACTAATGTGTGTATTTCTTTGTACGTATTGGATTACTTCACGGCGCTTTATCAACTACTTCCCTTAGCTATATAATGGTAAATCACTTATTGGATAATTATAAATGGTGAATCATGTTTGGATCTGAGGGGAAGCGGTAGTGGCCACTTCATGAAATTAGTATGTCCGGTGTACGCCCGGAACGACCAGGCAGAAGCACGAAACACACACAGTAGGCCTACAGCCACTCGGCCCCGTTCCCTTCAAGCAGATAGGACGAACTGTCGCTATAGCACTTCCATCAGCCCACAGTCTTGGCACTAGCAGTTTTCCCACTCCAACATAAAACACAACTTCCGTATGTAAATTTTTTACCACCAACCACTGCATAATAAATTTATTTTTACACTCCTCATATATAGGAATTTAAGTTCTTGGTTCAACCTATATTTAATGGCTGCGTTTTTTCTGTTTTGACTTTGTTTATTGTTACCATTCACTTCTATGTTGATGTATTTAGGTGTCACTTGGTGGTTTCTGCGTATATTATTGAACTATACAGCTGTATTTGTCTTTAGTAGTTTCTTTTTGGTGTTTGTGAAACCATGTATAACTTTTTCCTGTTGGGCATTTATATATATATAAATATATATTATATATATATAAATATATATTTATATATAAATTTACTTCAAGAAGTGGGATGGGGGGCATGGACTGGATTGATATGGCTCAGGATAGGGACAGGTGGCGGGCTCTTGTGAATGCGGTAATAAACCTTCGGGTTCCATAAAACGCGGGAAATTTCTTGATTAACTGACGACCTGTTAGCTTCTCAAGGACTCTGCTCCATGGAGTTAGTTAGATATATATACATTTATTGTGCAGCGGTTGGTGGTAAAAAACTTACATATGTCAAGCAGCTGCACGGAACATGTATAATATTAAGTACAATTATTTTGGTAACATGATAACAAATGATGTAAGGTGTACACGTGAAATTAAATCCAGAATTGCTATGGTAAAAGCAGCATTCAGTAAGAAGAAGACTCTTTTCACCAGCAAACTGGACTTGAATTTAAGGAAGAAACTAGTAAAGTGCTACATTTGGAGCATAGTTTTGTATGGTGCTGAAACGTGGACACTTCGGAAAGTAGATCAGAAGTATCTGGAAAGTTTTGAAATGTGGTGCTGGAGAAGAACGGAAAAGATCAGTTGGACCGATCGTGTGAGAAATGAAGAAGTATCGCACAGAGTCAAGGAGGAGAGGAATATCGTACATACAATAAAGAGAAGAAAGGCTAACTGGATTGGTCACATCTTGCGTAGAAACTGCCTTCTGAAACACGTGATTGAAGGAAAGTTAGAAGGAAGGATAGAAATGACGGGAAGACGAGGGAGAAGACGTAAGCAGCTACTGGATGATCTTAAGGAAAGGAGAAGATACTGGAAACTGAAAGAGGTTGCACTATATCGTACCTTGTGGAGAACTCGCTTTGGAAGAGGCTACGGACCTGTCGTAAGACAGACTACAGATTGAATGAACTTCCGTACATTGCTTCCTAGTTATACGACGGCATTGTGAACTGTGCCGGTCACACCGCGTCGCTGAGGACGGTTAATGTGCGGGCGAATTCGGAATGGAACGATCGTGGCCTGTTTACGGTACTATCTCACGGCATGCTTGGGACAGCCGTGGAAATGTATCACAAACTTGAGACACGGCGATCTTCGCGCGCAAAATCAATCTCAGGTTTACCAGAATACGAAGATGGGGGTTCTGCGTGCTCGCCCGCGACGTTCAAAACGCAGAAGTTTGTAAACTACATCAGCCAACGTGGCCCTCCTACAGGGCAAATCAATTTTCATCTATCACTCGTGTCATCGTGCATTAAGCCAATAACAGACGACACAATACAAACGACGTGTTGCATAAAGTCATTTGAGGTACAGGAAATGTACAAAAGAACAAAAATGCTCCCCATACTGCGAGTTCTAAAGAAACTCCAACCTCAGGCCTTAAATTTTGTTTGTCCAACAATTCTGAAGACGAAAAATGTGCATAATACAGCTTTCAGTGAGGTGAAGGTATTCAGTACAATAACCGAACTGATGCCCTGAACAACTACAACAGTCGGCAACATTCATATAATTTCCGCCTCCTACAAAGCTATTGTTCCCCACAAAATAAACCGGATTCGAAGTCTACTACGGCAGTCGTAACATCGACGGTATTTTGTTCACTCGCACTCACAGCTCCATCAAGCCTCACGTAATCAGGTGCTTGCATCTGTCGTACTCCCGTTCATGTACTCAGACAAGCGTAAAGACGCGCCCAAATGAAAGACGCCTCCTCACAGTATCCAAATGCAACACTGTACAACGCAGTGACGCAGAGGCTGCCTTCTATAAGGGAAAATTGACATAGGTATAGCAGCTGATCAAAGCATCCATTGCTCCTCACTGTATTTCCTTGCATACAAACTACCTCGAAAATGTTTCCAATAAATGTAGTAGGCATACAGTCTGTGTTAAAATGATCATACTTCATGTCGTGTGCGAATTATATGTCACATGAGTAGTCTTGGAAAAAACAGGGCACATTTAAAGCAAAGCTGTACCTCTGCACCGCAGCATTCACCGTGCATTTTCATCTCTCTCTACAACAAAGACCAACAACAATGCAAGATATGTTATGGAGCAACAACCCTAAATTTAATATTCATCCTGCATGTTTCGGCCACGCTGCGCCTTCATCAGAAAAAAAAATATCAAATACAAAGTAGAAATTATATTACCTTACTAAAAAAACAGGCGCCGAGATATCGTAGTCGGTATATCCACTCGCTACGAGGTAGACAGTTCGGGGTTCGAAAGCCGGTGGGGGCAAGAGATTTTCTCCTGCGTGATTTCAAGCTACCGCCACGGTGTAAATGAGATCTGCGCTCTTTTGGAATTTTACGCAGCGTATATTGGTAGTTTATTACCGACGTTTCAGGACAACCACGGCATTCTTCTTGGTCTGCTTGACCGTTGAATCGGGACCGATAGGTTGTCCCGAAACGTCTGTGACAATCTACCAATATACGCTACGTAAAATCCCAGAAGAGCGCAGATCTCATCAGACTTTCTCTTCACACACGTTCCGACCGACCCCGTGGCGCATCCAGCCTCCTGTACCTGGTCTCTTACCCGAGGGCAAAGCTCCCGGGGCGTGGCGTTAACTACCCATCCCCATCTAACGCCGAGGTTAAAAGAAAGAGCAGAGATATACATCTACTCCCCCTCTGTACTTGCATGGCATGATAGGGGAGACCTTGACCTTTACATTAAAAATCTCTCCGTATGTCTGCACAGAAATGCCACAAATATTCACGTCTCGAGCAGTTTTCAAACTCGCGGTCCCAGTATTTCAGCTGCATAACACTGCTCAGGCGCCGAGTTTGGCATTTACTAAAAGGAAATGAAGCCTTCAGCCACATGTAGTCGTACAGCCCGTTCTCCTACAAAGTGACAGTTGCGGTCTTGTGAGACCTCGCGTTACAGAAAGTCGCGTAATACAGACCGCGTCACATCAGAAACAACACGGCCCGTCATGCCCACTGGTCGCTTAAATCGAGTAATAGCCAACATGCTTATGCGAAAATTCGCGTTATACAAACAGCGTTATAGGCAATTCGCCTTAACGAAAGACGCGTTACAGCAAAATTGACTGGCGGATGCCTGTCTTTGGTATATCTTACAATGTTTTGGGACCAAGGTAACAAGAAACTTTGTGGGCGCGGAAGGACAGATATGACTTCTTATGAGTCATTACTGGCAAACGCTCTAAGTACGATTAACAGCTAAGCAAACTACGGATTGTTGAAAAATTCCCCACATTTTATGCAAATTACCGTGTTCACAATAAAATGCCACTTGTCCGTAACATGGGCCAGGAGAATCCAGTCCACAGCATGCCATTCCATTTCTTAAGAGCCATTTTAATATTATCCTCCCACCTAATCCTTGGTCTTGAACTGCCCCTTGCCATATAGATATTCCGCAACGCACAACACGGAACAGAATTAAATGTACAGGATGTTCTTGTTTTCTTTCAGTTTTCCGTCAAGCTGTCTATAAGAGCTAATTTCCACTCTAATTCTCTACGCTGGATAACTTTTCAAACAAATGGTCCTGCTGTTCTCCGTTTAATCCAGCTTACGTTTCAGATACGGTTCTACCATCTGTATAAAATACCCACAACACTGTGCCACAAAAGCCACTCGCACAAAGTGTTCTTCTGAGTTAAATCTCGAATCTGAATCTGGCAGTAGTACAAAGAGCACAAAAGCGGGTAGTTGCGAACATCAATTTCCGCTCTCGATCACAACGCCCGAAGCTACATAATTAAGTGACGATTGTTCTGCATTTCTAACTGTAGGCCCTTTGTTCGCTAGCAACTATCACTACGCTGTACCAGAGCAATGTACGTACTACGACCATGGACTTTCTGATGCACTGACGTTTCACAGAAGGAAAGGGTAGAGCTGTGCATTGTATGATATGAAGGCGTATGGGGGAATATAGCTCCACTCATTCTTAACCTTGGCACCAGATGAATGTGAGTGGTCAACTTCACGCCTCGGCCTCAGATCCGGTCTGGACGTTTTGGCGAGGAGAAATTCTCTTGTCCCTGTCCAGAATCGAACCCCGGATTGTCCAGCCCGTAGCCTAGTCACTATGCCCAAAACGCCATCCTGGCTTATCTGCTGCATATACGAGTAGACATCGGTTGTTGATAGAGCTGATGGCTACTGTTACTACACACAACAATTGTTTTTACATTCTTTGCGTGAGGTGTCTGCTGTATCGAAAAGTGATTCAAAATAGGCCTACGTTGTGACGTTAATGGGATTATATTTTGTCTTGTGAAATTTCTTGTCTGTTTCTGATGTTTGATAGGTATCAATTGGAATCTTGTATACTCGTACATAGGGGTCCTCATATGTCATGTAGGGTAATGTTAGTTAAGGGCACTTTGTATGAAGGTAAGACTTTTATATAGGTCTAGTGTGGCGATGTATGGTTTTTGGACAGTGTAAACGACGCATTCTTCGTCTCGGCATTAGGCAGTCCGTTTCGCGTACCGTCATTACTTGTTAGGAGGTTGACTTTTGGGTGGGAGGACATGTCACAACATGTCTCAACAAGGACTTGAATCCTGGCGCATTCGGAAGTTAAGGTATGTTGACAGGGGCATAACACTGCAATATCTCTAACTAAGCTTGTCTTGCAGGCTGAGGGAGAAGGTCACCGTATGCGGTGAAGTCGTCTCTATCATGCGCTTTAAACTTGATGGTGTCTCTCTGAGTAATGCCTTGTTCTGCATTATTTAACGAAGATGGACGGTCTCTGATAGCTCTCAGTCTGCAGACTGCGGGTCTCTGCCTTTAACCCGTTAAAGACTAACATTAGCCTCAGTTACATTTAAAGACCCAGTCCGTACCGCGCAGTAAACACACTCCGTCTCACTTATACAAACCAGTCAGTTAATGCTGTACTGTGAAATAATCGCTGTTTGTTCTGAGATCCACACAAAACACATAAATACAGTCCGTACCGCGCAGTAAACACACTCCGTCTCACTTATACAAACCAGTCAGTTAATGCTGTACAGTGAAATAATCGCTGTTTGTTCTGAGATCCACACAAAACACATAAATACAGTCCGTACCGCGCAGTAAACACACTCCGTCTCACTTATACAAACCAGTCAGTTAATGCTGTACTGTGAAATAATCGCTGTTTGTTCTGAGATCCACACAAAACACATAAATACAGTCCGTACCGCGCAGTAAACACACTCCGTCTCACTTATACAAACCAGTTAGTTAATGCTGTACTGTGAAATAATCGCTGTTTGTTCTGAGATCCACACAAAACACATAAATACAGTCCGTACCGCGCAGTAAACACACTCCGTCTCACTTATACAAACCAGTCAGTTAATGCTGTACAGTGAAATAATCGCTGTTTGTTCTGAGATCCACACAAAACACATAAATACAGTCCGTACCGCGCAGTAAACACACTCCGTCTCACTTATACAAACCAGTCAGTTAATGCTGTACTGTGAAATAATCGCTGTTTGTTCTGAGATCCACACAAAACACATAAATACAGTCCGTACCGCGCAGTAAACACACTCCGTCTCACTTATACAAACCAGTCAGTTAATGCTGTACTGTGAAATAATCGCTGTTTGTTCTGAGATCCACACAAAACACATAAATACAGTCCGTACCGCGCAGTAAACACACTCCGTCTCACTTATACAAACCAGTCAGTTAATGCTGTACTGTGAAATAATCGCTGTTTGTTCTGAGATCCACACAAAACACACAAATACACTGTGTGGGCTGAACGTAGAATTTGTGAATGTTAAACTTGGTGGTACATATAGTAACCACTGGGCTTTAGAGGGTTAATGTGACGTAATGATCCGGCTTAATAGAAAACCGGAGTGTAATATTAACAGTAAATTGCAGGAAGTACCCATGATGTAGCTCACATATGCGTAGGAATGTGAGTCATAACGGACTGCATGGAACAGAGTTCCTGAAAAGCTGATAGTCACTCAGTTAGTGAAGACATGACACCGGCTTTGAGTTGGAACCACATGCTTGATTGGTGTGTTTACAGGAACCTAATACTTGGCCACTATAGTAGGTAGAGAAGCTGGAGGAAGTTGAAGTACGTTAATGTCCAGATTAGCGGGTTGGGTACTTATGTGTATGATTTCTGCTGGTAAAGATTTTGTCTGGTGGGCAGCCTGAAAGTTGTCAAGCGTAGCAGCGGACTCAGTAGATTGCCAGAACTGGGGCAGAAATGTAAAACTAGGGATGCCGGAAATTGGTGGCAATGGAAATCTGCAGGCACAAAAGGACATTGTTGAACTATAAACTGTGGGATTTAACGGAAAAAAAGACTTGCACCTTTGTGAGCTGATCTTTATGCAAAGAAAGATTCATGTTCCTCGATTGGTATGTATGTATATATATGTATGTATATACATGGGGCACGCGGTGGCGCAGCTGGTTGAGGCACTGCGCTATAAGCCGGAAGGTCGCGGGTTCGGTTCCCAATGGTATCATTGGAATTTTTCATTGATATAATCCTTCCGGCCGCACTATGGCCCTGGGGTCGACTCAGCCTCTAACAGAAATGAGTACCAGGAATATTTCCTGGGGGTAAAGGCTGCCGGTGCGTAGGGCTGACCTTACCACCTTCATGTGCCGATTGTCTAGAAATCTGGCAGCCTCAACCTCCTGGAACCCTAAAGGCCTGTCCAGGCCTGTATAGGGATAGCTTTACCTTTATGTATGTATATAAACATTGACCATTAGTTCGGTAATGCACCTTCGATTATTACAATTGCCAGTACCTCGCGCACGCAGTACGGCTACTTCAGTGACGGCTTGTTTTAGAAACTGATTGGGTTAAACTGGTTCCGAGGCAACACTGATAAAACAAACCAACTTCGTTCCCTGCCTTTTGGCAGCAGCAGAGCGACAGGAAGGTTTCAGTCAACGAGTAGATCGAAGCCAACAAATTAGCTGTTCAGAAATCACAGAAAGAGGAGAGCTGCATAATGACGAACCTGGGTGCCGCAAGACAGACGATAAAGACGTGCATGAGAAGGAAATGTATCAGCTGTGTCGGCAATGGCCATACGCAACAGATCCCCAGGTGCGTGTGCCACCTGACGTCATGTATTTCTACTCAAAATTGAAATTCCCAGCAGGTTGATGTACCGACAATGCCTCAGACGTGTATTCGGGTGGTGCTGGGTTCGAATCTCAGCCGGGGCACCGCCTATCCTCACAGATTGTAATGAGTTTTCTTACTCGTTCCGGAAAAATGCTTAGACCACGGCCGCCTCGTTCCATCCAATTTATCTTTTGCCACCATTGCTTCTATATAGTCTGAGATACTGGCAGCGTCGTAAAATGAGCACAAGAAGTTGGAAACAAGTGAACTGTATTTTCCATATGCACTCCCTGCTGTTTCCATACCTGTTTCCGCACGTGTCCCCGTGCGATTTTGCCACACTTCCGCAGCGTGCTGTGTAGGTCGGTAGGAGCGAACACGTTTCCTGTAAACGACACGTGAGTTCGACGCGGTTGTCGAGTTAAACGCGAGTGTTTTGTAGCAATGAATTCATAATCAGCTGTCAGTTAACCTTCAGTAGCACCACGATACACGTTGACACCTACATTAAAGTGGAATGAACACTGACTTTGTGCGTACTGTCAGGCGGCCCCTTGAATGATCCTTGTGAATGTCTTGAATTTCGTTTCTTATGTCGGCAGGGTCTCCGAACATGCACTGTGCCAGTTGCTGCCTGTTTCCGCCCTACCGTCTTGCAACCCCAGACGAAGAACTGCAACGATTTTAAGTCGGGTGACCACAGCCTTGCCATCGATCCACCTCTTCCTGCGTGCCTTGACCATTTTTGTTCAAGTAATCCTTAATATATCTGCAGAGATGTTGGGCGGCCCTTCGTCATGTTGTATCCACTTTTGTGCTCTTGTTGCAAGAGGCACATCCACTAAAAGCAGCTGTATTTTGCTAGAAATCCCTGCACTAAGCAACGTTTGTACACCCCGTGTTAAAATGTGGTCCAAGTAGGTAGGTTTCTAATATTCCACATCATACATTTGCTGAAATCCTCTGTAAAGAGAGAAAAGTACTTTGTGCTGCTTTGTGTGAACTTTGCTGCGCCCGAGAGTTCTGTTAGAACCACCAGCTCTTATTTGAGCCTCAATAGTGAACAGAATTTCAGACAGAATTTGTAACTGTGGCTGCAGCGTTCAAAAAGTTGTACACCGACGGCACCATCTACCGGTTAAAGGCGTCGCACTCTCTGGAGGTGAGGAGGATAATAGAAGTCACAGTGGAAAAGCCCTGCACAGCCAGTCTTCAAGGAAATTCTGCGTACATTTGTGCGTGGGCCTGGCTTGACTGTGTCCAGAACACCGTTTTCCCCAAACCTTGATTGCCCATGTTCTGTACTGACTGATACAAAAGAACAACTCTCCCACAACATTGTGTGTACGTTCTGAAATGTGTTTCGATGCGCAACTCAACGGCCTGCACATCGTCGCAGTCACTCCGCAGCCACAGAAACCGTAAGCACAGTGCATGTCGGCGTATTCTTAATTTCTAAATGTTAGAGGTATTTCGGGTATTTCGGAACAACACTTCTGTGCAACAAAACCCTACAACTCCGGCCAATGTCTACAAGCAGACTGAGACCAAATTGTTACAGTGGCGCCACAAGCTGCAGTGGCACTAACTTGGTCAAGGTTACAGTTCGCTTTGGTAGCACTAAAGTCGATGAAGGTTAGAACTCGATACGTTGGCACGCATTTGTGTTACGTCTGGTCGATCACGTTCGCGTGTTGAATCGTCCCGTCTGCTTCCTGCAAATGATCTGTAGAACACGCCCCTGAAGTTTGGACGACTCGTTTGGAGTGTCGTACCACGAAGTAAGGCATATTACCGAATTCGGTAGGTGCGGTGTGTCATAGAATTCAGTGAAGTTAGTAAAACACATTTACGTATGAACCTGTTGGTGTCTGTGGCCAATCGATCGCCATTCATACGCCACAATGCCAATTGAAAATGATTATCACACCCTTCTTCCGTCACGTGGAAGAAAATGACGCACGTAGGGATGGTCATGTCTCTCCATCCGCGTGTTTGAGCTGAAGGCTTGCAGGATTGTGGCTGGAGTTGATATGACCGTCACGACGTTCGTTTTAATGTCGCACACTCTGTAATCTGTGAGAAAGAGGCTGACAGGAATTTGTGAGGTGGGGGCGATATTAGTACAGCTACTGCAATGCGGTAACCATGGTAACCATAGCAGTTAGCCATTGTAATAAAGAGAATTCGAGACAACGACAGATAGTAACCATAAGAACTGCATAGGCCGGTACCAAAGTAACCACATTAAACGTGCACTCTAATGCGAATTCAGAGTGCCAAGTTGCAGAGAGCGCAAGTGGAAACTGTGTGTACGGTTCGTTAGAACATTTTTCGTAGTATTACGTAATTACTGCGTATAGGCCTACTGTCACGTCGCTGACATATTGTGTCCACTGTGTGTACGTCAGCTAATTTAAAAAGGGATGGAGAAGCGGGATGAACCAGGCAGTCGCACAGGAATTTCACATTTATCGGTATGTGGCAAGATATTTTCTGGATTCTTGGCTGGTAGATTAAGAGACGGACTAATCAGTATTAAGGTTCTAAGGCTTGTAAATAACAAAGGAACCACAGTCAATATTTCTGTGATAAAAACGATAGGAGGTTCTATTGGTGTTGTATAGTTTTTGGGAAAGCTTTTCGACTCATTTGATAGGAAAAGGTGTGGTTTAATATGAGATTAATATGCGATGTTTGATGAACTATACTGAGGAGGTGTGACGAAGGTGAGGTGACAGATTTGGTTGAACAAAAATGGAGGAAACGTCTACCAGCACTTTTGCATTTGTGCTGTACGCGTTGAAGCCCTGTGAATTCACAGAAACGGAATGTAAGGACATGGCAAAACAAGGTGGTTATCACTGTTACCAGCAGTTGGAAGGCCTACTTTCTTTCCTTCGAAAAGTGCCCTGTTACCCTAAGGCATTTTTATTAAATCCCCGTGCAGTTAGCTTTCTTCATTGCCTGTGCCATTCGGAATCTTGAAAAGCAAAGCACAGGTTAAAAGTGACGTAAATAAACTGTTGGTGAAATTACAGCACAGAAAGTCTGAGGGTTTCTTTACGTCTGCTGTGAAAGATCAGCCAAAAGAATCAGAGGAAGAGGGACAAGTAAGCTATGAAGAATTTAAAAGTTACTGTGTCAATGTGGTTATGAATAGTAGACCGGGGAGGGAGGGAGAGAGGGGGTAGTCGTGGAGTTTGCTGTATTGTAGCCTAGCATTTGGAGGAACATGGAGGAGGTGAGGAGTGCTATGGCGGAGTCCGAATGGCCAGCATCCAAGCCGTTTACCGCGTCTTATGGCTGTATAATTGTGAACGATGAAATGATGAGGATTTATGAGGAACACCTTGGCATGTGTTGAGGTAATTTCCGAGCACTGGCTTCGAGAAACTGGAAAGCCACTACAAGCCCCAGCAGTTGCTGGACTCAACCGAGAATCAAACCCGGCACTTCAAGGATGCGAATCCATCCACCGTGACGTTGCTAAGCTGTCAGCTGTGGGATTCACACACACACACACACATACTGCATTTTATGTGTTCTTCCGTAATCGCTTGATGGTCAGCGAGTCATGTAAAGTCTATGCCTATGTGGAACCCCTCAGGTCAGCGCATGTCACGTCTCCCTCTTCAGATAATCACTTCAATAAGTTAACCATGTTCTCGTGGCAGACACATAAATGTACGGGCCTTGTGATGAAGGATGACTATCGTGCCTTCCTGTAGCACGGGCCATCTGCCGTCAGCGGCTTTTAATCGTGAGGCAAAACATATCGACAGTCTGAAGACGAGGGAGGGCTGTTAAATTATAGCAGACTTCGACGTCACAAAGGAAAAGATGGATGAGGGCAACTTTTATGTGAAAAACAGCGTAGTGAGAAGAGTGAATGATAAAACCGAGAGGGTGGAAGTGAGGTGTAGGTTTAGGCAGACAACGAGAGCGATGTTATTGAAAGGAACATGAAAAGCAGTTTCCCACAATCAGCCCCCACTGGCGACCAAGCAGCGAAGTATGAAATGACGTGCTGATCGGTCAGATTACGTTGGGGAGGGGTAAGAAACGCTTGGTCTGATGTTAACTTCAGAACTTCAATCACCGTGTCTGGTTTTCCAAAACACAAAGTGCCGAACTGAGTTTTTCCCGAACTTTATATTACATATACCGTGCATTTCAGTAATTAATTAATTATTTATTCCAACAAATGCACTACACTATTTTTAGTGTTTTCTTATCCCTACATATGTTTCGGCACCTTTAGTGCCACCTTCTGGGGTGTCGACGAGAGTTCATAGTCTTCAATATATTCAATTCACTTACACAACATATAATTATTGTAAGTAAGTAACTTACAATAATTATATTATACAGCAAACACTAAAAATAGTGTAGTGCATTTGTTGGAATAAATCATTAATGAGTTTTTCCCGTTTTCTGTGACTGTGAAACGAGAGCTAATGTGACGGGACACACCGTGAGAGCTAATGTGACGGGACACACCGTGAGAGCTAATGTGACGGGACACACCGTGAGAGCTAATGTGACGGGACACACCGTGAGAGCTAATGTAACGGGACACACCGTGAGAGCTAATGTAAAGGGACACACCGTGAGAGCTAATGTGACGGGACACACCGTGAGAGCTAATGTGACGGGACACACCGTGAGAGCTAATGTGACGGGACACACCGTGAGAGCTAATGTGACGGGACACACCGTGAGAGCTAATGTGACGGGGCACACCGTGAGAGCTAATGTGACGGGGCACACCGTGAGAGCTAATGTGACGGGACTCACCGTGAGAGCTAATGTGACGGGATACACCGTGAGAGCTAATGTGACGGGACTCACCGTGAGAGCTAATGTGACGGGATACACTGTGAGAGCTAATGTGGCGGGACACACCGTGAGAGCTAATCTTACTGGAGAGAACGACAGAACTAAACTTGCGAAACGTCACTGATATCTATTAAAACTTCTTCCATCATCACTGAGTATAAAACATACAGCACAACGTTTCGAAAGCAGTTTGCTTTTGAAACGTTGTGCTGTATTAGTTAATAATTACATAATAACGAATGCACTACACATGTATGTAATTATTAACTAATTAATGAAACGCACGGTATGTATAATATAAAGTTGTGCTGTATGTTTTATACTCAGCGAGGATGGAAAAAGTTCTAATACATATCAGTGATGTTTCACATGTTACACCACTGTCAACGAATTATAGAGCTAAACTTGGACATACCAACAGAGCTAATCTTGTTGGATACCGACACAGCTAATCTGCTTGCAAACAGAACAGCTGTCTCCTTGCAGACAAGTAAGATTAAATCGTACCCCTTTCCACCACACACCGGCCTTTTCATGTCATGTCAGAGAATTGCGTGACACCGGTCACTTCCGCACACAGCAATTCAATTTTCTTCAAAATTTCTCTCGCCTCTTTTCCACTGAAATCCTTCACCGCTGCTCTCTTCACATCCAGCACATTAATCTCCAGCCCAGTTGTTTCTCTTTCCTCCAGTCTGAGTCTGGGGAAATTTTCAGAGGAGACTATCATTATGAAATCTCAGCTTTCCTGTCTGTTTAGCCAACGTCTCCTATCTCCTCTGCCTGAGATCACAGCCGATATAACGATCAGTCGTCCCCAGGCGCCTCGCATCATTCACTATTCCAGCCACATCTCATATACCCCCATTCCCAGCCCAACCATCCCCTTGACCACTCTTTCCAGACCCACAGTCCCGCTAGCACTCTGTGAGCAGCGCATCTATACGGTGTACACAGTGATAGGAGAAATGCTTTGAACAGCTATTTGACAGAATATGGCTACATCGATACGACGCAACACAAACCAAACTGACACTCCTACTCCTTACGACTCATTCACATCCAACCTAACTCGGACGATTACGGATAAATCAGTCCGACTGGAAATCGTGGTTTCAATTCCCTCCAACTCGACACTTGTACGGTGACTTACATATGCTATATCTTGAGCTAGAGAGTTACAAAAAAACTACTTAGAAAAATATTAGAAAGCATTATTTAAATTACGGACGTGGATAGCTCAGTAGGTAAGGGCTGGACAGCTCGTCACTGCGGGCCAGTGGGTCAGTACGGGATGGACAGCTCTGATATTACGGGCTGACAACTGTGTCAGTAAGGGCTGGACAGCTCTGATATTACGAACTGACAACTGTGTCAGTAAGGGCTGAACAGCTCTGATATTACGGGCTGACAACTGTGTCAGTAAGGCTGGACAGCTCTGATATTACGGGCTGACAACTGTGTCAGTAAGGGCTGGACAGCTCTGATATTACAGGCTAACAACTGTGTCAGTAAGGGCTGGACAGCTCTGATATTACGGGCTGACAACTGTGTCAGTAAGGGCTGGACAGCTCTGATATTACAGGCTGACAACTGCGTCAGTAAGGGCTAGACAGCTCTGATATTACGGGCTGACAACTGTGTCAGTAAGGGCTGGACAGCTCTGATATTACGGGCTGACAACTGTGTCAGTAAGGGCTGGACAGCTCTGATATTACGGGCTGACAACTGTGTCAGTAAGGGATGGACAGCTCTGATATTACGGGCTGACAACTGTGTCAGTAAGAGATGGACAGCTCTGATATTACGGGCTGACAACTGTGTCAGTAAGGGCTGGACAGCTCTGATATTACAGCCTGACAACTGTGTCAGTAAGGGCTGGACAGCTCTGATATTACGGGCTGACAACTGTGTCAGTACGGGATGGACAGCTCTGATATTACCGGCTGACAACTGTGTCAGTAAGGGCTGGACAGCTCTGATATTACGGGCTGACAACTGTGTCAGTAAGGGCTGGACAGCTCTGATATTACGGGCTGACAACTGTGTCAGTAAGGGCTGACAGCTTGATATTACGGGCTGACAACTGTGTCAGTAAGGGCTGGACAGCTGATATTACGGGCTGACAACTGTGTCAGTAAGGGCTGGACAGCTCTGATATTACGGGCTGACAACTGTCAGTAAGGGCTGGACAGCTCTAGCCGTATGGAACAGCCGTCAGTATGGCTACACAGCTGTCAGTAGGCCTATGGGTCGGGTAAGAGCTGACGGCGTGTTCTGGACCCCCGTGTCAGCATGGCTTGTGTAGTTCTGCCAGTATAGCCGAGACAGATAGCTGACGGAATAGGCTGTAGAACTCTGTGAGTGTGGGCCGGCTTACGTCACTTGCACAATAGCTCTGTAGCTCACCCTATCGGCACTGCGGTAAAGCGATCGGGGTGTGATGGTCACAAACAACGAAGAAAACAGAAACAATAAAAATAATTACACAAATTAAAATGTAAAACTTGCAATTCATCTTCTGCCTAGTACCTCAACTCTACAATGTGTGGAATATTCTTTGCGCATTTGCCTTAACGGAACAAAGAATGAAACAGGAAGGAAACTGATCATCCGGATTCTCCTTCCTACGCAGTGCAGCGTAAAATTTCTTTAAAGTTCAGGTATATCAGGTATACTTTTAACCAAGGACGAAATCCAATACTGTCACTTCTATACGAGAAACGTTGTTGACATTTGCTAAACGGACTTGCTGAGTCTAAATTATACATAATGAGGTCTGCTACAGAAACGTAATTATATCTTATTTTCGCTAATTAAGAGTGTAATTACATTATGGTGTGAAGTACCTGCTATACGACATATCGTGACGAATATCGATACAATAGCAAAGGTGTATCGAAGACAGAATATCGATATATCCGTGTTTCCCTACTCCCGCCAATCCCTGCATCCGTCTACGCATAACTTCACTCTGTTAACCGCATAAAACTGAGCGACGGAGCAACATCAGCCCTGAATTACCCCCCCCCTCACTCTCCCACCTCCCCCCCCCCTTGTCCAAATAAACCAGCGTTTTCCTGAATTGCAGAAAAGATTCTCTCACGTTTAAAATGAACTGACAGCCAGCCACAAGATTTCATAGTTCAATCACGCGGCTGTACGCCCTAAACGACAAAACGAAACGTCGATAAAATATCGCTTTAACCTGACATCAAGTACAATTACACGCCGCCTCCCTTCCTCCACTGGAAGTACGGTAACCTGAGGTGCCGTATAGGGTACAATTTGGCACATTTATTATATTATGATAATTTACTCTATTTTCCACTTTATGCGTACAAACAGGGCCATATACCGGAAGATTTTGTTTTAATGTATCAAGCGTGGCAATGTGTTGCTTTGTGTAAGAACGCTTTAACTACGTTCATTCGGACGGAAGTGACGGTGGTCTATTGAAGACAAAATCACACTTTCCTAGACACACGAAGCTAGGGAAAATTTCGGCGTAAGTCTATACATGCACTGAAAGAATTATCGAAACGAACCCCGGTCCATGGGACCTTATCAAAGATTAATTATACTATTTTAAATGGCTGCCGATTCCAGTGGCCGCGCGGTCTAAGGCGTGGGTCTTCGGCCGTTCGCTTGCCGGGATTGCGGGTTCGAATCCCGCCGGGGGCATGAATGTCTGTCTCTTGTGAGTGTTGTGTGTTGTCAGGTAGAGGTCTCTGCGTCGGGTTGACCACTCGTGCAGAGAAGTCCTACCGAGTGTGGTGTGTCTGAGTGTGATCGTGAAGCCTCGACAGTGAGGACATTAGGGGCTGTCGCGCCATGAAAAAAAGAAAAATTCTAAATGGCATTTTTATTAAACCTAACAGCAGATACGTAAAATCTGCTCGTTCGAAATGCACAGTTTGTTTTCAATTAAGACAGCAGCACTGAACACGAAAACTGCAGTAAGTCTGCTAACAAGCGCTGCTACACAAAATTCACAGGAGTTACTTCAGCCACACCAATTGCACTCACATTTTCCCGGCATCTGTGTGCGTATGCGTTGAGGTCTACGCCTCTCGCACTCAGACCATCTCTTTGTTCCAGTGTAGACCATGAGGAATTCCATACACAACGACATCGGATTTCTAATCGGTATACCTAACGATTCTTGAGCGATTATTTCTTGGCGCCTGAGGCTAATACGCATTGACGAAACACAGTGACAGTCGTCGGAGTTTTTAAAGCCCCTCCATTCACACAATCATGTGATCACCTACCTCTGTTATCGAGACAAAGCCATTACAAACATACAAATCGACAAATCAGACGTCTGGTCCAAGCGCAATACAGCGGAGTGCAGTGTCGCCACTCCAGTTCCCAAAGGTTCTCATTCAGAGCATTCAGCCTAACACCCCACTCCGCGGACAACAGCCCTTAAGGGCCATTCCATGCATTTCATTACCATGTTCACAGGATCAGCCAGTGTTGATGAGCATAGCAGACCACACCGTCAACACCTAACTGTCAGAATTCCTGACTTTACTTCCCGTCTACGTGTTTATCTCCCAAGCGGCCACCTCAGTCCAAGCTTCCCGACTACAATTTTGTATCCATTTCTCATCTCGCCCATCGCGTTACATCTACAGCCTCTTTCATTCTCCTCAGCTTTATAACTATAATATCCGACGAAGCCTACAAATGAGACGCTCATGCAGCAACTTCCTACACCCGCCTGTTACGTTTTTCCTCTACTGTCTATACAATCTCCACTACTGCTCACTAATCTCCACTAAGTCACCGTCCTGTCCTAGAGCTCTCGTGACGTATGTTACATACAGAATCATATTAGTTATCTGCAGGCACAAAAGCACTTCTATAAGAGCGCAAGGCACAGACTACAGAAAATGAAAGCAAATGTTTGGTGAGGCTGCAGCTTATCAGACTACAATACAGGCGTAAACAAACTTCCACCTGAGTATGTATGTATGTATGTATGTATGTATGTATATGTATGTATTATGTATATATAGAAATGTATGCATATTTGTATATAAATATATATATGTGTGTACGTATATACGTACGTACGTATGTATGAAATGATGTATGTATTATGTATTTATGTATGTATATATATATGTATGTACGCATATATATATATGTGTGTGTATGTATGTATGGTGTATGTATGTGTATGTATGTATGTATGTGTGTATGTATATGTATGTACGTATGTATGTATGTATGTATGTGTATGTATGTATGGTGTATGTATGTGTATGTATGTATGTATGGTGTATGTATGTGTATGTATGTACGTATGTATGTATTTGTGTATGTATATGTATGTACGTATGTATGTGTATGTATGTATGTATGTATGGTGTATGTATGTATGTATGTATGTACGTATGTGTGTATGTATATGTATGTACGTATGTATGTATGTGTGTGTGTATGTATGTATCACGTATGTATTATGTACGTATGTACGCACGCACGTAGTGTAAAACCGTGATGTTACCTAAGTTTCTCACGTCTCATTGCGACGTGCCAAAGCCCAGTAAACGGCAAACGCGCTGTACGATCACAATACCGCTCAGTTCGCCATAACGTTCAGGCCGTATGTGGTGTCCGCCCTGACCTCGGCCAATGAACACTGAGGTCTCATGTCCCAGGATAAAGTAGCCACAGCGTGACATTAACCACTTAAATCAATCCATGTAGGTTTACCACTACACTCCCTACACACTGTCACTGCACAGTGACACCTTTGCCTAGAAACAGACTTGTCAAAAGAACCAGAGACTGAGGTGCCGGTCTCGCAGAATCAATGTCAAAGTTCGGAACGGCGTACTTCGAACATACAAATTGAAACAAGCTGAGAGCGGTCAGAACATTACCGTCATAATACTTGCTACACACAGTGACAGCGGTCAGAACATTAACATTACCGTCATAATACTTGCTACACACAGAGACAGCGGTCAGAACATTAACATTACCGTCATAATACTTGCTACACACAGTGACAGCGGTCAGAACATTAACATTACCGTCATAATACTTGCTACACACAGAGACAGCGGTCAGAACATTACCGTCATAATACTTGCTACACACAGTGACAGCGGTCAGAACATTACCGTCATAATACTTGCTACACACAGTGACAGCGGTCAGAACATTACCGTCATAATACTTGCTACACACAGTGACAGCGGTCAGAACATTACCGTCATAATACTTGCTACACACAGTGACAGCGGTCAGAACATTACCGTCATAATACTTGCTACACACAGTGACAGCGGTCAGAACATTACCGTCATAATACTTGCTACACACAGTGACAGCGGTCAGAACATTACCGTCATAATACTTGCTACACACAGTGACAGCGGTCAGAACATTACCGTCATAATACTTGCTACAGACAGTGACAGCGGTCAGAACATTACCGTCATAATGCTTGCTACAGACAGTGACAGCGGTCAGAACATTACCGTCATAATACTTGCTACACACAGTGACAGCGGTCAGAACATTACCGTCATAATACTTGCTACACACAGTGACAGCGGTCAGAACATTAACATTACCGTCATAATACTTGCTACACACAGAGACAGCGGTCAGAACATTACCGTCATAATACTTGCTACACACAGAGACAGCGGTCAGAACATTAACATTACCGTCATAATACTTGCTACACACAGAGACAGCGGTCAGAACATTAACATTACCGTCATAATACTTGCTACACACAGAGACAGCGGTCAGAACATTAACATTACCGTCATAATACTTGCTACACACAGAGACAGCGGTCAGAACATTACCGTCATAATACTTGCTACACACAGAGACAGCGGTCAGAACATTAACATTACCGTCATAATACTTGCTACACACAGAGACAGCGGTCAGAACATTAACATTACCGTCATAATACTTGCTACACACAGAGACAGCGGTCAGAACATTAACATTACCGTCATAATACTTGCTACACACAGAGACAGCGGTCAGAACATTAACATTACCGTCATAATACTTGCTACACACAGAGACAGCGGTCAGAACATTAACATTACCGTCATAATACTTGCTACACACAGAGACAGCGGTCAGAACATTAACATTACCGTCATAATACTTGCTACACACAGAGACAGCGGTCAGAACATTAACATTACCGTCATAATACTTGCTACACACAGAGACAGCGGTCAGAACATTACCGTCATAATACTTGCTACACACAGAGACAGCGGTCAGAACATTAACATTACCGTCATAATACTTGCTACACACAGACAGCGGTCAGAACATTAACATTACCGTCATAATACTTGCTACACACAGAGACAGCGGTCAGAACATTACCGTCATAATACTTGCTACACACAGAGACAGCGGTCAGAACATTAACATTACCGTCATAATACTTGCTACACACAGAGACAGCGGTCAGAACATTAACATTACCGTCATAATACTTGCTACACACAGAGACAGCGGTCAGAACATTAACATTACCGTCATAATACTTGCTACAGACAGTTACAAGACAATAAGACTGTCAGTCCGTCGGTCAGCATATTTAACCTCCGAAACTAATCCTGAGTGAAGTTAGCCATGGGGTTTCTAAGCGGCCAGGTAAGTTAAACGGGGGCCGGCCGCGGCCCGTCTCCGCAGGCACGGATGGCTTCAATAAAAGCGATTTCCTCCCGATCGCTAAAGCAATCCAAACATTTCTAGGTTCAAATCCAAGATGGAAACCTCCTCCAACCAGCAGAAATACTACTTAATCTGAGCAAGCACAGCGTTCAGTCAAGACGACCAAACACGTCGGTGTCGACACATCCCCACTTACAGTGCGTTAAGTATCGTACACAGTAACAAGCTGCTTGGTTGTTTGCATCTCATTCATTCACCCTGAAGACGGTGACAGCAATGTATGTTGAAACGGAAGAAATGCAACACAACACGCGGCTAAACCCCGACGGCAGAGCTCACAAGTTACGTGTGGCCTATATAATTCCTTCTCACGAAGATAAACACAAACTGCTTTCACCGTGTGTGGCGTCGTCGATAAGCGTCTGTACTACCGAGTACGGACCCGCTCCGCCGGTTTACTGTACCAAAATGAGTCCCACAATACACAAGTGGAAAGGTGCACTGCAAGGAACCGCACACACTGTTCAGACCGCAGTACCCTCAATGTTCGTAACTGAGAGAGAACAAAGCCAAACAACCACAGGTACCAACATGTTTGGGTCTTATGTTTCCTCGTATTCCGTTAAATATGCATCTTATTGAAAACGGTACAAGATATATAGTATGTCGCGTGCTACGTTTTTGCAAGTCTCAGCTGGGACTTTTAAACAGAAATTGATAACTGACAATGAATTACAAATTTCCGTCAGACACAACAAATTTATTATATTTAATTTCATAGTGTATACATACATTATGAAATTTTTTTTTTTAGTCGTCCTCTTCTACCTACTCCGGTTTTCCCGTTTCAGTGTCGAGGTTTGTAATTTCTTTTGATCACACTGAGAGACACACCACAGTCGGTTGGACTCCTCTGGACGAGGGATCGGCTCGTCGCAGAGGCCTCTACCTGACAACACACAACACTCACAAGATACAAACATCCATGTCCCCGGTGGGATTCGAACCCACGATCCTAGCAAGCGAGCGGCCGAAGACCCACGCCTTAGACCGCACGCTACTGGGATCGGCCATTATGAAATTAACTATAATAATATTGTTGTCTGACGGAAATTTGTAATTTATTTTCAGTTAATTATAACACAACGGGATGAATCCCATCAAAACAAAAATTAATACATTTCAATTTGAGCCTCATATACGCCAGGAGCTACGTTGGGGCGACAAGAACAAAAATTAGGCTTATACTGCACCGACGAAACAAAAACTATGGGCTGCTACGTCGGCCCGAAACTACGGATTAATAACGAGCGACAAGAACAAACTGAAATTCACCCGACAATTTTCAGAGGACGCCAGTACGAAACTTCGTCGAAATTCATTAAGTAATTTTACTCACGAACTTTCCTGAACTCCATGCAACGAGCACATGATAATGCAGTGCTCATACAGGAGACAACAAATTTATTAATGAAGGACTGGAAGCATCACTAGTGTCCAGCGGGATGCACTGCTGCGCCAATCGATACCTTCGGTCGGTCTGCATACCACACAGAGACAGGTGACCCAGATTGCGAAGGCGTACGCCCCCACAAGCAAACGAGTCTTGCACAAAACACAAAATGCATGTGTTTAACATATCACAAAGTCGAAAGAAGTGCGAAGTAAAATGCAGCTTGAAGGCAATGTCTGTGGAAGTTTCCTAAAACAAGGTGCTGTGGCAAAGTCAGGAGCAGAGTACAGTGGAACCTCGAACTTCGAACACAATCCGTTCCAGGAGACGGTTCGACTTTCAAGTTGTTCGACTTTCGAGTTAAATTTCCCCATAAGAAATAATGTAAATTGAATTAATCCGTTCCAGCCCCCAAAACTTACCCAATATAAAACATTTTTAGTGCCTATTTCAAAAGATCATAATGATAAAACAAGTATATTTAATTTCAATAATTGAAAATTTTTATTTATAAAAATACATAAAAAATATTGTATAATAATCAATCAATAATAATAGTAGGAGGGATATTACTGTTCACTGGAAGGTGAATTACCCTTCTTTCATCTGGACCAAGCAGAGAGAAGGCGATCACATGATTCTTTGTTCGACTTTCGAGTTTTTGTTCGAGTTTCAAAACCGGATTTTCCTCGAATTTTTTGTTCGAGTTTCAAGTTGTTCGAACATCAAACCGTTCGAAGTTCGAGGGTCCACTGTATTATAAACGAAGAAACTTCAAGATTTATGGGGTATTTTAGGTACAGTCACATCAAGGTTAACAGTGACTGGATGACGTAGCCCGAATGGGATAAGTCAACAATTGCATACACAATCTTGATAATAAAAAAAATGGGATTAAGTAATATTCAATGTGGTCACAGAGAACTTCTGGTAACAGCCGGTCTGCGGACACCAGGCATGCTAATTTGCTGGTAAAACTGTCAGTTTATACGTGGGTCTTTACCCCCTTACGAGGAGACTCATACTCAGGCAACTACAATTAATCTTATAAACTGTTCCACCCTTCAACTATGGAGAAGTATGAAAAACAATTCCATTTTTCGCAGAATCAAACGCGGCTTAAGGCACCTTATTAACTTATTATGCTTATTAACCTATCGTGGCTGCCAGACACAGGAGAACTAATAACACTCGTTACAGCTATTGCTGATAAATAGGCAGCGCATCGCTTCTTCTTTCTTGGTAAAGACAGCTACGTACCTACCCGCCGCACAATGTTAAGAGACAATCACACACAAATGTTACTCAAATTCATGCACATGGTCTGCACGCTAACGCTCTGCTGCATATCTAGCCTACTGTCCAACGGACATCTCGTGGACAAAGCGGCCGAAACGTCGAAGTGAACACACCTCCGCCTGCAACGGCCTCATGGGTGGTGCTTAGGCATAGGGGCAAGGCCACCTTACGTCTGTTTGCAACAGGTTAAACAACTGGCCATACGGAGCAGAAAAGCTGATAACAGCTCAGCTGGCCAACAAATACCCGCCCTTCGAGAAACCCAAAGGTTCATCAACGTGTTCACAACAGCCCGCCTCTGAATCCAGTGTTCCGTGGCTGTAGCGGCCGTGGGCCTGGCGGACAGTGGGCGAAGCGGACACGTCGTGGTTGAGGCGGACATATTTGTTGATAAGGACGAGGATACGATTACGTGGCTGTAATGGCCGTGGGCCAGGCGGACATACTTTTTAAAAGGAAGAGGATGTGAAAGAATACAAGAAATACCTGCACACCTGTGTACTTGTGTGGAGATCAGAATGCAGGACGAAGTGAAAACATAAGATAGATAATACCCTTTGAAAGGTGGAACAGTTGAAATAATTGGGAAAGGACTGTTAAGGAAAGGAAATATACTTGGATGTAAAAAGTTCTTGCAGTTCTCCGCTAAAAACCCCCTGAAGATGGCAACTCGTTTGCTGAAACATGTGTAGGGGACTCAAATACATTTTATATATGTCAATAATCTTGTGCATCTGTTGGTTGGTATTAGACTAATGTAGCCTTAGTTTAATGAAATTCTTAAATAAGTATAATTACAACAAGGACTAAAATACAGAATGGGGCAGAGTAAATACCTAACGTGACGTGACGTAACGTAACCTAACGTAAGCTAAACTAATGTAACGTAACGTATGTACGAGGTCTGACACAAAAAAGACGAGAGTAACCCTATAGCTCTGGAACCAAGAGTGGGGGGATGAAACAAATAAACGGCTATGGAACATGATCTGTCCTGTCACAGTGTTACAAGTTTCAGCTCGATCGCTTCACTCAGTACAAGTTGACGCATCTTCAAATATAGGCGTGTTTTTACCCTCGGACGGAAAATGTCGGACTGCAAAAGTGAACAACGAGTTAACATCAAGTTTCTTGTTAAACTGAAGATATCCGCGACGGAAACTTTTCAATTATTGACTGGTGAAGATTACATATCTCGTGCACGCGTTTTTGAGTGGCACAAACGATTTTCGGAAGGCAGAGAAAGCGTGAAAGATGACGATCGCCCAGGCCGGCCATGCACAGCTGTTAACGATGACAACATTGAAAAAGTGCGACAAGTGATTCGAAAAGACAGAAGGTTGGGTGTTCGAGCAGTAGCTGAGAAAGTTAATTTGGATAGGGAAAGTGTTCGACGAATTCTAACGGAAGAATTGAACATGACAAAGGTTTGTGCAAAAATGGTTCTAAAAATTCTGTCAGATGAACAAAAAGAACGCCGCCAGGAATTGTGTTCGGACCTTTTGCAACGCATTGAGGATGAACCAGATTTGTTGAATTCGGTCATTACTTGTGATGAAACTTGGGTATTTACGTATGATCCGGAAACCAAGCGACAATCAAGGCAGTGGAAGTCAACATCATCTCCAAGACCAAAAAAAAGCACGCATGAGTCGTTCGAGGTTCAAGGCCATGTTGATTGTTTTCTTCGATATCCAGAGTATTGTGATGGCAGAGTGGGTACCTAGCGGCCAGACGGTAAATCAACACTATTACATTGAAGTGTTGACGAAATTACGGGAACGTGTGAGAAGGAAACGACCGGAATTGTGGCAAAACGGGTGGATTTTGCATCAGGATAACGCGCCAGCCCACAACGCTTTGTCTGTGAAGCAGTTTTTAGCCAATAAAAACATCACTGTGATGGAGCACCCACCTTATTCGCCAGACCTCGCTCCCTGTGACTTCTACCTCTTCCCAAAGATCAAGTCGGTGCTCAAAGGGACCCATTTTTTATCGGTAGAAGACGTGAAAGTAAAAACGACGGAGATCCTCAACAGTCTGACAGAAAATGACATGCAGAATTGCTTTGAACGTTGGCAGCATCGTATGCAGCTGTGTGTTAACTCAGAAGGGAACTACTTTGAAGGCGATCGTAGTTAATTTGCTGAATTTGTCAAACAGAAATTGTTACAGACACAGTCTCGTTTTTTGTGTGTCAGACCTCGTATGTGAATAATTATAAATAATGAAGAGAAAAATGTGTTAATGCTAGATTGTGTGACGAAGACTTATAGTCTGCAGTTATTGTATATAAATATGAAATAATGAAAATACTGTATGAGTAACTGACTGACAAAGCTTTTTGTCTGCATGTCATGAAGACATTGACTAGTCCGAAGTTGGGGGGAGAAAAAACAGTGTGTGAGGGAAAGTTTGGAGGTAATGGGCTTGTGTAACTTGTATAACCTTCGTATTATCTTAATCATGTAGCAGATAAAAAGGACCAGCTTCACTGTCCGCCTGAACTACGGTAATTAACACTCTGGCCGCTTCACGCACGATTTTAGCTTGTCCGCCTCGCCCACGGCCGCCTCGCGCACGACACCGAATCCAGACAACTGACGCTGTTTATCTGACTAGCAGCCTTTGACGTCGTAATTTCGTTCCAAATATTTACAAAGGACTTATCAGCTACCTTAACGAGTCTGTCCTACATTCTGTTGACATAAGCGTATTTAGCTTTCTCCGTGAATCAGCCCCGTTACGACCGTCCAACATACTGTATATTTTTCTCGGCGGTATTTATGTTTTCACCCAATAAATTACCACCAGTGCAAAATACAAGCTCCAATCCCAGCCCCCCCCCCCCCCCCGACTTTCTGTACTTCCCCACCAACGCATTAATATGAATTTTAATGGAATCCATCCCGTTTAAAAAAAACTTTAATAGTAGATTAATTAACCCGACATGTTTCGGTCAGGTACCTGACCATCTTCAGGGGTATACTACATTAAATTGCGTAGTCCATATGTTATGTAGTATATATGTATATGTATATATATGTTATGTAGTATATATGTATATGTATATATATGTTATGTAGTATACCCCTGAAGATGGTCAGGTACCTGACCGAAACATGTCGGGTTAATTAATCTACTATTAAAGTTTCTTTAATAGAGAAGGTACATCAAGTTGGTTTTAATTTCAATTTATACAAGACGCACGGTGAATACAATATTAAATAAAAGGAATCCATCCCGTTGTGCTGCGACATATTAATATTGGCATATGCATTACCATCAAGCACCACAAACTTTTAATAATATAATCAATAAATACTACATGTTATTCGCTTAGCATTTTTTGTGGAGTATCAGTTTACGTTCGCACGTTTTTGAGTATGTTGTTCTCCGTTACCTGCTGTACGGAGAACATACACAAGAAACAGGAGCGAAAGTAAACTGATACTCCACAAAACAAAAAATGCTAAGTAAATAACAACACTCAACACGCGTATAAAGCTACATTAACTTCGGGTACAAATGCAATCCAACAAGTAAGCATCCAAAGTCAATACAAAGAAGAAGAAACATATAACAAATATTTACCGGTTTCAAGAGAATTTGCGATAGCCCAAAACTACACCAAACAATTGAATATTCAAGCAAATAATAACTAGTCAACACAAGATCTGCGCTCTTCTGGGACATTACGCAGCGTCGAGTGGTAATCCTTTACCGACGTTTCGGGGCAAACTGAGATCACGAATAATCAACACAATTTTAACAATTTTAGGAACAACAAGAAAATATATACTAACTAACAAATATATGAGACATACAAAAAATACAATTTAATGTTACAACAACTTTGTAAAAGTTTGTAAAAATGTGTGAGGGTCTCACAAATTTCAAAACATCTACATGTATATTTACTTATGTTTTAAATAAGTATTTTAATGTCTGATGATGGTCCTTAAGGACCGAAACATGTAGCATTTATTGAGGATATCACTAAAACTTTGTTGTGTTCGACGGTTATATAAGCCAATATTAGTATTCATACGAAGCTGAAAACCAAAGACGGCAAAGCCTCTCCTTCTGTCAACATGAGTAACAGTTTTACTCTGACTCATAACCAACAGCGTGGACCGGGATAGCTCAGTCGGTATAGCGACTCGCTACGGGCTGGACTGTACGGGGATCAAATTCCGGTGGGGGCGAGATTTTGCGCACCGTCCAGACCAGCCTGGGGCCCACCCAGCCTCCTGTACAATGGGTACCGGGTCTCTTCCCCAGGGGAAAAGAGGCCTGGGCGTGGCGTTATCCACCCGCCCCCATTTGCGCCGAGGTTCAAGAAAAAGTACAGCTATACCTCTATTACCCCTGTGGACCTTCGGGGCCTGTTATAGGGTGAAGTTACATAACCAACAGCACATCTCTACCGTTGTCACAATGTCCTGAACTGGCAGAACACAAGCCAGATCGCATGTCCTGATCAACAATACCGGCAGCCTTCTCCACCTGCAGAGCTGCTGCAACACAAAGACAGTAAATCGATGACATGTCTCGTCAACAGGTGTTACTATTATCAGTGTGGTAGCCATTATGCACGACAGTCACCAACAGTCACCTGTTGTTACACCTCACACAAAGCAACACCGCCTATTTCAGCGAAACGAGCAGCCGGGGTCTGCACGACGGCCGGTCCGCGCCGACAGCAGATCGCATAATACGTACATTTCAGCGCATGTATGTTCTGTCACGTGCTGAACGCACTGCTGCTAGGGAGTAAACACGATTACATCTTTACGCCTCAAATCCTTCGTTCTTTTTTTTTTTACGTTACGTATCAAAGCAGGTCATAGGAAGATCTGCACTACTTCTTTGCCCACAGCTTCTCCATTGCTATGCACATTAATATCTTATGCCACGCGGCATTATCATATGTATTAGCGCATACTATAGTTCAGTTCTGCCACAACGCAGCCGCGACGCAAACTTAAGGTGGTTATGCATCCACCCAACTTAACGCAAAAACGGCCGACTGTTCCGCCCGAGACCGTGCTGAAAGAAGGATCTATTCACTGTACGTTTATAAGGATTCGTACAGAGAATTCTACCCTTACTTATAGGAAACCCATCGCACGGCACCAATCTCTACTTCACAGTAAAGTACACAAGACACTTTTTATAGCACATTTCTGCCGTCACTTCAGTATGCCAACAAAACAAACCAACAAGGTACACTACATTCCACTCACGAGTGGTATGTAGTGTTGGTTGTTTCTTGATAACAAGACAAAACTTGAGTGTTAAAGAAACCCCCAGTACTGCAAAGGTAAATAAAGCTACAATAAACACATTTGAAGCAGCAGTTAATTCTTTTACCCTTGAGTTACGTCAAGCGTCACCAATTAGCCGAGTCTGTGATAACGTACTGGCTGGTCGGGCCTATCGTACATCACAGTCGGTGGTGAGAAGGGGAACACCGGCGGAATGGTGAATGAGGACAGAAGGAAATGCTCCGAGAAACTTACTTAACTTCCTTTCGCTCCGTGCGGAGCACAGGGCCTCCCTTCAGAAGTTACTGAGGTCTGAAAGTGTGCATTGAGTAGTTAGTGACCAGCCCACTGACTGCACAATTTCTACTCAATCCTGATTTGACTGCCAGAGCCATCTAGCACTTAATCAGGAGACTTGGGTGAGAAAGTGTCGCTGAATTTTGCTTACGAAACATCTCTTTTCATGCCCGTAAGGTTCTTTTACATCTACGACATGGGACCGACGGCTTTACTTCCCCTCCGAAGGATGTTGTGCTACGGATTTTTATCACCCTTAAAAACCCATCGACCTCGGCCGGGATTGAACCCGCAAACCTTGGGTCCAGTGGCGAGCACGCTAACCATTAGTCCACCGAGGGCGACTGCTCCGAGAAAAACCTGTTCCAATACCACATCGTCCACCGTAAAATCTACGTGCTTATTCCTCAGAAAGAAGCCGCAATTCCGTCGTGAGACGGTGGCTTCTTACATCTACCTCACGACCTTATAGAACCATCATATTTCGTTACTATTCCACGGTGTCTACAAATTATCGAACAAATTAAACAAATAAATAAAAAGGCCGAGAAAAGTCTAAGCACGTGCTTGCTGCTAATGTTTCAACACATAATTGAACAGACAGGCAAGTGAAAACAGCACCTAATAATTCTACACTGCAGTGACAAATTACAAGGTTCTCTGCCAGAAGAAACACTGAGAATGGCCGACATACACGTCACAGCTCGACACAGGCCGACTCCTGTGCTTCAACAGAACCAACTACTCAACTTAATTGAGGCAGGACCCAGTTTTCCCCCACAAGGGCGTCTTCTATGCTGCACACGAAGAGTAGAAAAACAGGCGCGTTAAATCAATTAAGTACTTGGGAAAGCGTGGTGACACATTATTCTTGTGTTTCAACGAATACCATCTGACGGTTTGTTGCTCGGTTACCTTACGACGCAATACGAAATACTGCGTCGGAACGGTTCCGAAACAAGGCTGGTTTTGAGGACAAACATAAATAACCAGGTCTGAAAAGGTGTCCAGGGACTGCATGACGTTAGCGGGGAACTTCGGACATTATGTAACGAAACGGTCGACTGAACATGCAGTTCCAAGGGCGAGACAAGACAAAAAACATACACAAAATTCAGATAATAATTTATTCCAACTTACTGCACTGCATTGTGTAAAAGTTATTCCAACATATAGTCTTATTCCGACAAATGTAAAATTTATTATCTTCTATTTAATACATGCTTATGTCAATAAATAGTCAACATGTTTCGAACTGTATCAGTTCATCATTTGTCGGAATAAGACTATATACAATAAAAATGCACGGTGAAAATAACATAACGTTATTCCAACATGTTTCGGCTGCTACACGTAGCCATCATCAAAGGTCTTGTTTAGTTCAGAATATATATAATTTTCCACGTCAAAGGTAAAATGTACATTCCAGGGTAAATCACAATATCCACGTATGCAGTAAACAATCGTGTAAAATTTTAATATAAAATATACAGAACCCAATTAATAAAAGCGATTTGCGCCCAAGCATCTTCTTTAAAAAAATAAGGAGAAAGTCCGAAAAGTTGGAGTGAGAATACACATTAAAAACACATAAAAATACAATATTAAGTACGATTCGTTTCTGAGAGGGCGTAGTTTCTTGGTAAGTCGTTACTTGGTGACATCACGACGGAACATGGAGCGGGGGGGGGGGGGGTTTTGAGGATGAAAGGATACTGGCGCCAATACATCGTGTCCAGCAGCGTGACTACACGTATATTAATGGCTGGTCTATTTCTACACAAACAGTTCGTCACTGAATTCGTAATTTCCAGACAGTACGCCTACATCTTGCGACTTTTCACAGTAGTACTATAATGCTACATGTGTTGCGCGAGCCATCAAGATGAATGGCGAATCAGCAGGCCTGCGGAAAGCCAAGTTGCGGGACGCTGCTTCGACTTCGAGAACTACAAGTCATCGAATTTCGACGGAATATGAGCACATCGAAAGAGACTGCTATCGCGTACGGCACTATTTGGCATTCGGCAGGAGACCGAGGTGAGCCACGAATAGTACCGGGTAGCCGTTATGCCACTATTCGCTTTATATTGGGAACTACGCAATGTCTGACAAGCGTTTGAAATACACGGTGTTTTCGAAAGCCAGTTCTCCTCTGGTCTTCAGGTCACTATTACTAGTCAGCGCGTCCCGACCTAATCGAGACGTCAGCACCACTCTTAAAACAAGACCAGACACTATGCAGTAACAACTATGTGACGGGCTAAGCCACCAGTAGTTTAATCTGTATAAATTAATAAAAACGGCAAATAAGCAGTGACCGTCTGTGGAAGTAAACGAATTTCGTGATGGGCTTCTTTTGGGTTTGTGCACGGTGTAGTTGTTAAAATGTTCCGACGTTTAGGAAGAACGTACAGCCTCCACCTTCAGGGTGACTAAATTGGTTACGTGCATGCTGAAATGGTATACAGTCAGTCAGCACCAGTGTCACGTTCCGGCATACAGCCAGTCCGTCTTGGTGTCAAGCCCTTCTTAGGGCTTATGACGAGATATTTGTCTTGTTTTAAAATTTACATTCAAATAGTCTTGGGGCGCCCTCTTTGACGAGGAAGCGGGCCTCTCCTCCGTCACATGTCACGGTCTGTGTCAATGACACACATCTACACATCTGCACTTTCGACGTGTATGTGCATATTTAGTGTCCAACCACTTTCAACAACATACAGAAGACTACATGGCCTGCGACAGTCCAGGCCTTGTGCAGGCACTTCATGCCAACGGCAGCTAAGTCACTTGAAAGGCCGTCAGCTTGACCACCAGCTAGTTTAAGCCGCGTATATTTTCTGTAGGGCTTCTCCTTGCCCAGTGTTGCGAACAGTTTCATTCTTGACATCTTGTATGACTCTTGTCTGCTGCCTGCATAATTTTGTGGTGAAATAATAAACGTACGGAATTTTGAGAGCCGTATTTCTTCGCACAACACTGCGCTATCAAACACCGCACATATGAGTATTAGGCACGCAAAGTGAATAGTTTATGTAAATCGATGTGCAGGTAAATAGGAACAAACGTCCGGCACTTCGTCACTAATTTCTTTCTTTTGTAACTGAATCACACTCAATTCTATCAGTTCCATTTGAATGCCTTCGTCGCTTTATCAGCGTCAAATTATATGGTGCAGTGAACATGGCAAATTCCATTTCACAAAGCCTAAAATCTTGAAGTCGGTTTTCAAACTCGGTTCTCAGCAATCCGGTATTTACTGAGTGCCAATTAAATCGTATATTTGACTTGATTTGCATGAGTTGCGAAACAAGGTTTACTGATTTGAATGTTCACTTCCGTCCCAGAGCAGAAATTTTATGTGAAACGCGTTTAGGTCACGGATTCCAACCCGTGTTATGTTTTTATGCGGCCCGCGGCCATATCTGTAAATTATATACGTACTGTAAAGACTGCACAATAATTTAGGCGATTGGGTATGCCACTTCCCGTTATTTTACACGGGCGGCCCGCGAACAATAACGGCTGTAGTCCTTTGCCAAAATAAGGCTGGACACCCCTGACGTATATTGTCATACAATGCTGTTTTTAAATTCCCTCTTCCTTGCAGTTCCACATTTTATTCACTGAAATCCTTTGTAATATGAACTCAAAATGTCAGACCTCGTCATTTCACACTTCTTACGACGCTGACATCCAGTTTTATTTCCATACACGTAACAATTTCACGTATCAAGTCATAAAATGCTCTCAAAACCTTGTGGCAAGATAACCGACGAGTTTCGGTATAATGTGGCCAATCTGCACACTCACTGTAAGTATGGAGAACAAAAGACGCAAAATGTCAATGATATAATCCTCACGCATGAACACAGCTAACGACTACCATCTTTCTGCAATGTCCTCCAGTCAATTACTTCGGTGCACTGAACGACGAAACTGTGAATTTTACCACCGAGTAAAAAGCGACTATTAGCTTCGTCACGTCTGTCCGTCTCTCCGTCCGTCAACATGGAACAACTCGTCTCCCACTGGACGGATTTTCATGAAATTTGATATGCGAATATTTATCGAAAGTCTCGTGAAAATTCAAGTTTGATTAAAATCTGACAAGAATAACGGGTACTTTACATGAAGACGTATGTATATTTATGATAATATCTCGCTGAATTCTTCTTAGAATGAGAAATGTTTCAGGCAAAGGTTGCAGAGAAAATCAAGCACACATTTTACGTTCAATAACTTTTTCCCGAAAATCGTGCCGTTTATCACATAATGTGGAAAACTACGATAGAGCCAGACAGACCACAGATGAAAATATAATAGAGAGCATGCGCTTTGCATGCTGGAACGAAGGCTACAGACACACACTCAGAAAATATAATACTTATTGCTTTTCCACGGCAACAGTGGTTACGCGAACGCGCCTCAATGTTACGTTTATACGTACTTTTTTATATATTTTCCATTCCGTGCATTATAACTCGACTTTTTACTATTAACCAACAAATGCACATAACTGTCACAGATTCACAAAAATATATTTAAAACTCTACACTCCTACATGTTTCGGACCTTACTGGTCCATCATCAGGGAGTACATCAATTGTTGTTGCATAAAACAATTACTTAACAATATTTTGGTCTCCTGTATATGCTGAACTGTTGGAAATTCCCCGCGTAGTGATATGTGTAGCGGAGAGAACTGTTACACTGTAAATTACAGCAGCGTGTGGATATACTGGTGTTCACGGTACTGTAGGAGTGTAGTGTTTTAAACATATTATTGTAAATCTATGACAATTGTGTGCGTTTGTTGGTTAACAGTAAATAATCATTTATACGTGCATTGCCTGTGTTGTCCCCACCTGCCATAGCAGGAGCTTCGTCAGTCACAATGTACGTAAGTTTGTTAAGCTCGAGTTCTTACATTCTTACCGCATTATCTGTCCCACAGAAAATGTCCTCCCAGTAACAGTTCCATGAACAGGAATTAACTCCAACAGTTCCTTAGTTGTAAGAACATCTGAGTTACAACCACGAATGACATTGCTAGCTCAGCAGTATGTTAAAGGACTGTAATTTTATCCACTGCTATCCAGTGGGCTCGAACATTTTTGCTGCTCGACTGCAAGTGATCCCTCAAATCATCTGCTAGGTCGTTTATACGTTTAGTCCCTTTGCTCCGACTGAAGCTTATGTTCTTAAATTCTTGCACCTTTTCTGGACAGATTGTCTTATCTCTCTTTAAGCAGCTGCAAATAAACTGGCCAATATAAAATTTCCTGTAACTGCTGACACGTGGCAATACATTCATATTACTGAAGATATCTTGTTTGTTTTTAAAGCTTACTTTTAATTCGCACAATTTATCAGTTATAAGTTTTGCTATAAACACGTCATATTTGATATATGGTGTGTTTCATAATGGCGTTTAATGTTATGCTGCTGGCAAACGCCGACCGCCTTTTGACAAATAAGCACGCGTTATTATTATTATTATTATTATTATTATTTACTGCAATTGGGTTTTCACCCGGTGGCAGTAGTCCTTACACTAGTACACACAATACAAATGTTTTCACCCGGTGGCAGTAGTCCTTACACTAGTACACACAATACAAATGTTTTCACCCGGTGGCAGTAGTCCTTACACTAGTACACACAATACAAATGTTTTCAGCCGGTGGCAGTAGTCCTTACACTAGTACACACAATACAAATGTTTTCAGCCGGTGGCAGTAGTCCTTACACTAGTACACACAATACAAATGTTTTCACCCGGTGGCAGTAGTCCTTACACTAGTACACACAATACAAATGTTTTCACCCGGTGGCAGTAGTCCTTACACTAGTACACACAATACAAATGTTTTCACCCGGTGGCAGTAGTCCTTACACTAGTACACACAATACAAATGTTTTCACCCGGTGGCAGTAGTCCTTACACTAGTACACACAATACAAATGTTTTCACCCGGTGGCAGTAGTCCTTACACTAGTACACACAATACAAATGTTTTCACCCGGTGGCAGTAGTCCTTACACTAGTACACACAATACAAATGTTTTCACCCGGTGGCAGTAGTCCTTACACTAGTACACACAATACAAATGTTTTCACCCGGTGGCAGTAGTCCTTACACTAGTACACACAATTACAAATGTTTTCAGCCGGTGGCAGTAGTCCTTACACTAGTACACACAATACAAATGTTTTCACCCGGTGGCAGTAGTCCTTACACTAGTACACACAATACAAATGTTTTCACCCGGTGGCAGTAGTCCTTACACTAGTACACACAATACAAATGTTTTCACCCGGTGGCAGTAGTCCTTACACTAGTACACACAACACAAATGTTTTCACCCGGTGGCAGTAGTCCTTACACTAGTACACACAATACAAATGTTTTCACCGGTGGCAGTAGTCCTTACACTAGTACACACAATACAAATGTTTTCACCCGGTGGCAGTAGTCCTTACACTAGTACACACAATACAAATGTTTTCACCCGGTGGCAGTAGTCCTTACACTAGTACACACAATACAAATGTTTTCACCCGGTGGCAGTAGTCCTTACACTAGTACACACAATACAAATGTTTTCACCCCGTGGCAGTAGTCCTTACACTAGTACACACAATACAAATGTTTTCACCCGGTGGCAGTAGTCCTTACACTAGTACACACAATACAAATGTTTTCACCCGGTGGCACTAGTCCTTACACTAGTACACACAATACAAATGTTTTCACCCGGTGGCAGTAGTCCTTACACTAGTACACACAATACAAATGTTTTCACCCGGTGGCAGTAGTCCTTACACTAGTACACACAGTACAAATGTTTTCACCCGGTGGCAGTAGTCCTTACACTAGTACACACAATACAAATGTTTTCACCCGGTGGCAGTAGTCCTTACACTAGTACACACAATACAAATGTTTTCACCCGGTGGCAGTAGTCCTTACACTAGTACAGACAATACAAATGTTTTCACCCGGTGGCACTAGTCCTTACACTAGTACACACACTACAAATGTTTTCACCCGGTGGCACTAGTCCTTACACTAGTACACACAATACAAATGTTTTCACCCGGTGGCACTAGTCCTTACACTAGTACACACAATACAAATGTTTTCACCCGGTGGCAGTAGTCCTTACACTAGTACACACAATACAAATGTTTTCAGCCGGTGGCAGTAGTCCTTACACTAGTACACACAATACAAATGTTTTCACCCGGTGGCAGTAGTCCTTACACTAGTACACACAACACAAATGTTTTCACCCGGTGGCAGTAGTCCTTACACTAGTACACACAACACAAATGTTTTCACCCGGAGGCAGTAGTCCTTACACTAGTACACACAACACAAATGTTTTCACCCGGTGGCAGTAGTCCTTACACTAGTACACACAACACAAATGTTTTCACCCGGTGGCAGTAGTCCTTACACTAGTACACACAACACAAATGTTTTCACCCGGCGGCAGTAGTCCTTACACTAGTACACACAATACAAATGTTTTCACCCGGCGGCAGTAGTCCTTACACTAGTACACACAACACAAATGTTTTCACCCGGTGGCAGTAGTCCTTACACTAGTACACACAACACAAATGTTTTCACCCGGCGGCAGTAGTCCTTACACTAGTACACACAATACAAATGTTTTCACCCGGCGGCAGTAGTCCTTACACTAGTACACACAATACAAATGTTTTCACCCGGTGGCAGTAGTCCTTACACTAGTACACACAACACAAATGTTTTCACCCGGTGGCAGTAGTCCTTACACAGTATACACAATACAAATTGACATATAATATACATAAAAGTAAGAATACAAACAAACTATACACAATTACAAAACAAAATACATACAGTAAATACAAGTACACAATTAGAACACCAATACACAATTAGAACACCATGTACACAATTAGAAATTAGATTTGAATTTTTTAATAGACACGTTCATCTAATCCAGTCGAACGTTCACATTTATAAAGTGTAGTCTTTGTGCAGTATTTAAGTCTGTTTTGAACTTTCGCGGCCCACCAAAAGAATTCAAATGGGCCACATGCGGCCTGCTGGCCGCCAATTTGTCATACCTGCTGTAAGGTACACAAACTTTCCACCGCGTTAAAATAGTACTGTGAGGTACACAGCACTGTTCATTCCACAAAATATTCCTGTAATTTATACAGCACTGTTCACCACGCTAGAAGCAATTTGCTGCAAGTTACAGAGAACGGTTTATCACACCAAAACGTTGGTATAAGGATTACAGAACCTATCACGCTAACACGTTGCTGTAAGGTATACAGAACCACTTGTCAAGCTAAAACCACTTGCTACAGGGTACAGAAAATTATTCGTCACGATAAAACAAGAATAATGTTAAGCTTCACATAAGCATGAAACGCTTCACTCATATCAGTGCTGGGTTCACATTTGCACTACTACATCCAATTAAATGGAATATCAATATGTTTACGAATTCTTCACGTCGACCTCACTCCCACAAATACTCTCATAATTCCGCAACCATAAAATATTTCTACAGCCAGATACAGGTGCAATGAAATGTCACATATCTACATCGCCATCATCTCATCTTAACAGCATTTTCACAGCTTGTTACAAACCAATTCACTTAGCATTACTGGCAAAAAGCGTTTCTGGAAATCCACTGTATCCCACACATTTTACTGTGCTCTTTATCTTGTGACACACTGAACAGAAAACTGTCATCCAAGTCACAGAACCGTGACAAAACGTGTTTTGTTGCACACAGTAACCTTACTCTTTGTGCATTCAAAATGCGACGGTTAATCCAAAAAATTAAATGTTATCATTTCATATCGATAAATCAACACGATATCGTGGAGAAGGAATATACAGGGTGTTTCAAAAAGAGCTTTACAACTTTGAAAGAGTATACAAATTTATCTTACACCCCTGGATTTTTTCTTATGGGGATTCGTTAAAGATCGAGTGTTCGTACCACCTTTGCCTGCAAATGTCGTTGAGCTCCGAACTCGAATTACTGCCGCAGTTGCAGAAGTGACGCCAGAGATGTTACGTAGCGTGTGGCAAGAAATTGACTACAGGTGGGACGTCTGCCGCATTACCAATAAAAGTCACATTGAACCATAACTAACCGAGGTAAAACTCGGTGTGCTTTGCGTTTTACTCAACGTAACGATAAGTTGCGTACTTTGTCGGTAGCACAGCTTCTAAACTTACTGTCGTTTATTCAAAAGTAGCCTCTCAGGAAAAAGGAGAAGCACCTTCCACTGCAAAAACGTTGGGGAGGCTTCTACGTTAGTTATCAGGAAGAAGGGAATACAAGGCTAGCCATGACTGTTGTACTATGCAAACAAACTGCGATATTCAAGGCTGATCCGTACCAGATAGACAATTTATAGCTCTACGCAGAAGTACAGCTTACACTGTAATACATCTTTAAATATGAAAACTGTCACACAAACAGAGTACATGCCTGCAACGTTTCAGTCTGAATTCAATTACGCAAATGAGAAATTTCAAGAGACCTGAAATTATTCGATATCGATATAAACGTTCCCGACAGCAATATTAAATTCCATATCGACTGACGTCCCTTAAAAGGTGTGTCAATGGGGGAGGGAGTGTAAATCTCATTTGCAATATCTGGACTCAGCACGAAGCTACACTTTCATTTTATAGCCAAATACTCCTGTAAAATTTTGGGTATTCATGGCTGTATCGACATCGGTCTTCTGGGATGTGAAAACGTATAGTTTGGCAGAGAGGTACCAAAGTTCCGAGAAACCCTGATGTCTACAATTTTTTTCTCCTACCTTGAAGAAGGCCTCCGAGACTCTAGTCTTGACGCTGAAAGAATACAGTTTTTCCTCACGTTATCTCACAAGTACTAGAAGACTGAAATTCCCCCAAATACTGCCAAATCAGTCAAAGACATCAAGGTTGATTGAGATTAATACACGCCACCATTTTGCTGGAAGTAAGTTATTTTCTGTTGCATAAGTTGTACCAAAGAATCAGTCCAGGTCCGAGGCTTTGTGTTGTGTTTCGTAACATGGTAATTTTTTACGGTGAGGAGTTGTTAGCACCTAGCCCAACCCCCAAGCTGGAGGACCACCCTTGTCGGCTGTCCGCGACTGGTAAGGCGTGGATTTGATTGATATGACTCAGGATAGGGACAGGTGGCGGGCTCTTGTAAATGCGGTAATGAACCTTCGGGTTCCATAAAACGCGGGGAATTTCTTGACTAGCTGACGACCTGTTAGCTTCTCAAGAAGGACTGTGCTACATGGAGTTAGTTACTTTATCCACGGTCAATTGAACATTATTTTCACACACACCTATCTGGAATCTCTCTTTCAGCCGCACAGTTTCTCTCAAAATATTTTAAATTTGGCCATCATGATCCAGACACAACAGAAAGCAAACAGCGCACGCTAACATAACTCAATCACCAGACCCCACCCACACATAACAAGAACAGAAACTGCGACATTTGAGGTTCTCACAGCGGTGCTGATGAAGATTCAAGTATTCCAAGACATGGCACAGTGTTGATTAGTAAATAGTTACCGACGTTTCGAAGGGATTGCCTGTCTCCATTTTCATGACCTATGTAGTCCGAGAAGAGACTAAGCACACCCTGAAAACGGAGACACCAGGCACCTCCTAGATGTCGGTAACTATTTACCAGTCGACCCGGTGTATACCAGAAGACATGTTTTTTCAGGCACATATCCAATGAAGCAAACAGGCCACAAGTCAAGACAGTTACCCAAAAAAAAAGGAAAGAATCTGGCGCAGTTTACAATTAGACCAGAATAAGGACGTGTAAAAAGATACGATTAGAAATACGCAGAAACAGCAACCAGGAACAACATGAAATTGAAAATATAGTAAAAGAAATAACTAAGAAGAAATCGGCATTTAAAAACAGCATATTAATATAAGGACCATTTTATTAGCATTGAGATTCGTAACGCTGTTTCAACATGCAACACAACGATGACGATATCTTCTATAGACGTTTCGAACGAGTGGCGGTGATCCAGCGTTACAAAATGCTTCACTACGAGCACGAACGCCTAAGAACATCCAAAAGCAAAACGCCATATGTTGGCTAATACTTTACAGCATTAAATAATAAGTTGGATGTCAGGGCCAGTCGCGATACCAATTATCAATACCAGGAAAACGTTTGCGTCGTTCGGCAGTACCCGTTGTTCCGGGTAGCAAAGCGCCTACTGTCAGTTCCAATAACAGATAGCAGCATGTCATTTAACCCGTCATCTATCACTGTACAGCAACGCTGAAGACACGCCATAACTGCTTTACAGTGGAGCGGAAGGCACAGCCACTTCGCTTTGCAATATCTATATCCACACAGCAGCTAAAATGTTACGGGAATAAAACACAAATTAAGAAATTAGTTTACTGTGTAATTTAATACACTGGAACGTGGGTTCCAGCGGCATCCAAAAGCCCTAGTGCAACACTTGCACATCGCTATAACAGCCAGTTACCGCACAAATTGACAGGCATGTCAGTGATAGTGAGACGTAACGTTTCCTTGTCACTGGGGGGGGGGGGGGGAGGGGGGGGAGAGAAACTTCAAATTATTGAAGTTCTTTTCTTTGAACATGTCGATAAGGTAACTAACACAGGCGCCTGAACTACGAAGTGCAGGCACAGCAACAGGCTCAGCACAAGGCATATCGGCGACAATCGTGCCGACAGACAGCAAAATGGACATACGTATAAACACTGGGGAAAACAATATTTTGATGGGTCTTGGGCCTGGACACGTCGAAAGGAACTAAAGCGTGAGTGTGGTGATCAGGAGAAGATGACACGAAAGGAAAGTCACAATAAAATGGCTGTTCATGTCTATTTGTCAAAGTCTGAATTATTCATATAGTCAGAAGATTCCTATTTCGTCCACTGCTTTCAACACTGTTAGCATCAGAAAAACCAGAATAATGCTACGAGTGGAACAAGCACGACCGAAGAGGCATTAACATGTATTTACTATACAGCACTGAGGTTTGAAAATCCCAGAGAAAGCATCACGAGGGAAACCAAGGTGTAGGCGGAAACATAATTTTAAAACAGCTCTCTGAGAATAATCTGAACAATGTAGGATGGGAAACTAGTGGACATTCCGGGAACAAAAAGAGGGGATATTTGAAAGATAAAATTAACGCACTTGAAACAAACAGCAAAAAACAGGAATATTAGAGACCTGTACACAAGCAGGAATGAATTTAAGACAGGTTATCAGTCTAGAACTAACTTAATAAAGGACGAGAAGGATGACCAGCTTGCAGACTCCCACAGTGTTCTGAATAGGTGGAGGAATTACTTCTGTCAGTTACTGAATGTGCAGGGGGATAATAACGTTAGGCAGACTGATACATACAGTAGAGCCCCTAGTGCCTGAGCCCAGTACCTCTCAGGTTAAGATGGCTACTGAAATGCTGAAAGACAAAATCACCAAGTACTGACCAAATTACAGCAGAACTGACTGAAACAGCTGTTAGACAAATAAGCTCTGAGATCCATAAACTTATTGATTCTGTCCGGAATAATGAAAAATTTCTCAGCAATGCAAGGAGTCAATCACTGGTACAGACGGGTGCTGAAAAGGCTAATAACGTATCAACTATATAATACATTCTTCTGCCAAGGTAAGCTAAGCAGAAAACACTACTGGGGATCAGCAACATAGATTTCAACGCAGAATATCAACTACTGACCATACATTCTGAATTCTTCAAATATTTGAGGAAAACAATGGGAATACAATGAGGCGGTGCGCCAGCTATTTACAGCCTACGATTCAGTTAGGAAGGAGGTTTTGTATAATCTTCTCGCTGAGTTTGGTACCCCCATGCAACTATTTGGGTAACAACAATGTGTTTAAATAAAACCTACAGTAAGGACAGGACAGGCAAAAATTCACCTGATACATTTCATATTCACAGCGACGTGAAAAAAGGAGTTGGTTTGTCTCCATTGCTTTTCGACTTTGCTTTAGACTATGCCATTAGAATGCCTAGATTGACTACGCAAATGAAAATACATGCTTAATTTACACAATTTATCAACTGCGTTAAAGAACTAGACAGTTACTTAATGTCTCTGTCAAGCCTGGAATTGTTAAATCTGACATACGACATGGCCGAACACGTGCATATAACTCAGGGATTTAATAACAAAAACACACCTGTTAGACAACACTTTTATTGCCAGTTCATGAGCAGGCATCCTCAGGTATGTCTGTGAAACGCAGAATCCACAGTGCAAGAACAGCAGCCTCCTCAAGTAGCAGGGGTCAAAACTGCTCAAGACGGAGTTACTGATACTCAACCCCCTCAACAAGCAGTTGCCATCACACGGCACTACTTTCTGAGGAAAAAAACACTACTTCCTGATGGGAAAGCAGCATAAACTAATATCAAGGACAGGAGACAGTGCTAAAATGAAGTACTTGCCTCAAGTGATTTCAAGAATGAGATGGAGAAGAAACAAGCCAGCCGATAAAGAGAAAGGATGGACGAAGTGCACTTAGAAGGGAAAACAGTGCATTACTTGTGAACAGTCTTTCATTGAAGACTGGACGCAATACGACTTAAAGAGTGGGGCTGAACGTGAAGGACTTGCTGATAACTATGCATGCGACTCCTGTAAATGTGCTGTATGAGCTTCTGGTAATTTTAATTCATTACACGAAATCACCTTCTTCTGCCTGAGATTAAAAAACAAATAAAACACGTCTCATATTTCCCCTTAATTCGCTTCACTTTTTGTTTACTTATTTGTAACAATGTTGTGCGTGAATAGCATATTTACAATGATAAATGCTCGTTTTACACAACTAAATACATAACTAAACTAAATAATTAAATCAAAATTTGGTAAATGAAAAAACTTCCCCCTGCCACATTCTGAAAAATAATTGCAAACGAACACCATTTTTAGACTATGCTGCTTTCAACTGTTTCTACGATTTCCACACACGTTAATATAAACCAACTTTGTACTGGAATCGAAGTGCAGGGCGCTTTTCTCTGAAGCATGCAAACAACGAAAGACTTCCTTTATCCTCCCCAACTTCTAAAAGGCTACATCTTTTGTTGGAAGGAACACGGGCTTGTCCTCCTGTTACAGCATTTGGAAACAATGTCTGCGCCCAACAAATTTCATACAAAGATTCTTTATTTTTTAACGACTACAAAGTAGACTCGTGGAAACTACGGAAGACGCGGGCCATTAAATTCTTTCTTGCCAGCACGACCCAGCGGCATCCGAAAGACAGCAGTCGTCACAAGTTCTTTGCAATACCTCTAGTTCGTTGGAAGAAAACCACTAGCAACTGTGTCACTTTCAGATGTTTCACGGCCAAACTTCTCTTCGCTGTTCATTACGTCATCATAACAAACCCCAATCCTTGCAATTACTACAGCCACGTTTAACCCTCCAGCGAAAGGTAAATCGTACGACAGCTGAAACGTAAAAAAAAAAGAGACACATCTGACGTATGTGAATAAAACACGGCTGAGACGCAGCAGAGTGAGGTACATTGCAATGCGCAGTTCTCGTCACGTGACTGCGCATTCACATATCCAAGCATCTTCGACTCTCCTCCATACTTTACCAGCTACCACCGTACATATCGTTACTTACTGAAATTACTTTCCTTTCTTGTCGACAGCAATGGGGAATTTCCACAAATATTTAAAACGGCCTCTACATGCATTGTTCCAACTGCTTAATGCAAGGCTATTCAGCAGGTACAAAACAAATTCTGTACATTCATGGCTATTAACTTCGATTCAGCCATTAAATTCCAAGGTAGGCTACATGAAACTCCGACCAAAATTCTGCACTGGCGTGATGCAGTACGTTTAGACTCCCGAAGGACTGCGCATACGTTGTATGAGTCAATAATAATCGTCGCCTACTACAAGCGAACTGACTCCTAACACTTCACAGACCCACCTGAAGTGGTTACCAGCAGCTCGCCAGACACTGCATTCGCACGTAGTCATGCAGAAGAGTCGATCGCCCTTCCCGTCAAGTCGGTTCGATCGATAAGGCGGAAGTTCGCTTCACGGCACATAAAGATCAATGTGACGCCATTCAGTCTCGTAAATATGCACCGACGTTTCCGCAGAAGGCAGCAGGTTCTTCTGAAACGTCCACACACACACACATACCTACAAACCTACAGGACATCTTATCCTAGACGGTCACAACAAGGGACGGTCAGCTTTCTCCACAGCCAATGTCAACTGCAAACTCCTCAGTCGGTATCAGTACTTCCTTTGCAAAAAAAAAGTATAGGACCTACCACTGCTGTAAGACATAAACATACAACAATCTGCCACCACATGTACCGCCTATTCACCACGACTGTTTGTGGTGGGAGAAGTGACACTGCAACACGTTTTCCCCTGTCAATACCATTCCACCATTGCTCCATACTCATTCATTCATCGCCTTCTTCCTCTTCTTCTTCGTCTTCTTCACTCTCTTCTCCTCAAGAAATAGTCCATTGTGGACCTTGGCTTCCAATACAATCCTCCTCCATCCCTTCCGGTCTCTGGCCACTGTATGCCAATTATTATTCTGTGTTCAAATCCCCTTCAACCTCATCAGTCTATCTTTTTCGTGGTCTTCCTCTTTCCTTGTTCCTTTCATTCTGGCTGTCACTATATTTTTGGCATTCTTTCGTTACTCATCCTTTCAATATGTCCACGCCATCTTAATCTAAGCGATTTTATCAATTTTACAGTGTCTGCCCCTTGTATCTGCTTATCTGTTCTGACTCTCCAGCTTTCATCTTCTTCTATGAAACCATAAATGTTTCTTACAATCCTCCTTCCGAATACTCTATCAACACTCATTCATCATCAATGTTACAATATTCTTAGAAACTGGCAGCGTCGTTCAACAACACGCTTTATAAACAGTTATTTAAAACACCACACAAAAGCAAGGTAGATGTCGCAATTTTCGCCCGACTATGAATGACAGTGACAGAAATGGGTCTGTAATTTTGTAACATTGCGGTTTGATATGCGTAACAAATAACTGATATGATTTATACACAATTTTATGATATTAACTTGTCAGTAGTGCTCCAGGTGTATTCTACATTTACGTGTCATACACGTTAAGAATTGAAAAATGACGAGGTAGCCAGAGGAGGGCTCCAGATACCCGTTTATGCCCATGCCAGGTGCTGTTCCTCCCACGTCCTTTCCAAGTAATCATTTATAATCATTCTGTCATCCGACAACACACACACACAAGCCTACATATATTTTATTAAACGCCTTTAAACTAACAACGAACAATAAAACGAGACGCTCTCTTCTAACAGGAAGTCGCCACAGTGCATCAGGACACCAGTCTCAGCATCTATCTACTTTTATTGCACGTCACGCGAAAATATCGAATCTCTTTGAAGAAGCGACAAAGCAAATATCCCAGCTTTCCTCTATTCCCCGACTGTGGTCCTCGGCGAAGTAACAGACGATGTTCTCAGGATGGTAGGCGAAGGGTCGTAGGTGTTCCAGATGACAGAACAGCCTGGCTCCGTATGCTCTGTTGGAGAGGAGGGGGACATGGGGGTGGGCTTATCGATTATCTCTCAGCAGGGTGGGAAGTCACCCTCCATCCCACACAATCCTCATTCCAAACCATCCTTTCTAACTCCCCCTCATCAATTCGAGAGAAACAATTGCTGACGCACAGCAATCACAAACTTCCGACAGCAGTGTTGACGGACTAGCTAGGAGCAGGGGCAGACGTGGGTAAACGCCATCTACCGGACAGGAAGACATAATATTCTGCACAGAATGGTAGCAGGCATTCCCTGAGTTCAAAATGCTTTTAATTTCTTCATGAAAGAAACTGTGATTTGTGAGTCTGCATATTGCTAGCAAATAAAAAGTGCTACAGCTAAAACATACACCATATGCCATCTGCTTTATATCGACGACCCAACGGTTTATGCGGGAACCCCAAGGCAACTAAATCAACTGATCAAAACGGTGAAACATTTTACAACAGATATAAGAATGGAATTTGGTCTGGACAAATGTCGAAAGCTTAACATCAGACATGGAAAGTAGAACTAGGTTTTGAAACACAACAAGAGATAGCAGAACCAATGGACGATACTGACACATGCAAATATCATGGCATACTACAGTCTAGACAAATTGAAAACATTAACACCAAGAAACAACCAACAACTTAACTGACCAGCAGACTGCAGGAAACATTGGAAATTAATTTAAATAGCAAAAACTTTACGAAGGCCATCAACACGTGCGTTATGCCATCATAACGTAGTCTTATGGCATTATATCCTGGTCTCAGACGGATCTCGTGACTTTAGAAAGAATTACGAGGTATTAGGACTAAAAAGATAACAGCCTCCATGCACCATAAAAATTCTAGTTCTGTAAGGTTTCTATTACCGAAACATGAAACGGTGTACGCATTACCGATATACGTACGCGACGTTCATAACCAAGTTAAATCAGTAATAAATTATTTTCACAACAAGCAAATAAGTCCCACATACGTCGACTTGTATGTAACACAGACGTTAATCACACATCTCTTTGCCTACGTGACCCTGACCCACAACAAAATTAACACATCAGAAAGATACATGACGGTACCAACGTGGAAGAGCAGAACTACACACTGAAGACACGCCTGTGACCTTGAAAAGCCACATATCGGTGGCGCAGTTCGCGAGCGACTACTAACGAGACTTTTGGACCGAAGAGAGGTGGCGACACAGCAAGGATCAGCGCGGCGCGACAAACCAAAACTGCGTAGAAAAATTTCGTTTGGAAACCTCATCGCAAGAGATCACGGGCCAAAACCTGAAGCATGCGAGGGAGAAACGTCAGACGGACGTGTGGAAAACAGCAGCAGTTAATGAATGCACCTCATTTGGCGAGGGTGCCTAGAATCTCCTCTACAAGACGAAGTACTAGGTGCGCCAGAAGTAATGCAACGCATTTTTTTTCTCGGCCCAATTTTGTTGGATAAAAATGATATTTTGCGTGCTGTATCTTTAAAATGTCCCGCGTTTATGCACATAGGCGCAATGTTTCCCGCTGGATAGCAGCGCAGTAGTGAGCTTTCAAAATGGAGTCTGCAAGTGACGTGCGTTCTAAACAGAGAGCAGTAATTGAGTTTCTTTTGGCAGAAAACGAAACGAGTGAATCAATTCACAGGCGCTTAAGAAAGGTCTATGGAGACATGGCAGTGGATAAAAGCACCGTCAGCCGTTGGGCGAAGCGATTGGCGTTATCAGAACAAGGACGGGGCACTCTGTCTGATCTCCCGCGCTCGGGCCGCCTATCAACAGCTGTGACGCCTGCAACAGTGCAACGAGCCGACAGTCTTATTCGAGACGATCGGAGAATCACAACCAGGGAACTGGCCGCTGTACTCGGTATTGGTAAGGGAAGAAGCTGAAGAAGCGTTTCGGAGAGTTCGTTCCCATAAAGATGCGACAAAAGTGCTTCTTCAACACGACAATGCGAGGCCACACACAAGTCTGCGTACCCGAGAGGCCATCACAAAACTTCAGTGGACTGTCCTGCCTCATCCACCGTACAGCCCGGATCTGGCTCCTTCCGACTACCATCTTTTTGGTCCCTTGAAAGGTGCAATCCGCGGAAAGAGGTTTGAGGACGACGAGGAAGTCATTGCTGAAGTAAAGAGGTGGTTGCGACAGAGACCTGCAGATGGTACCGCGAAGGCATACAGGCTCTCGCATCTCGGTGGCGTAAGGCCAAAGATTTAGAAGGAGACTATGTTGAAAAATAGGTTTAGGTAGCCAAAGATTCATGTAATGATGTGACATATTTGAAGTTTTAATAAAATCAATTGTGAATGAGAAAAAAAAATGCGTTGCATTACTTTCTGGGCGCACCTAGTACGTACTGACTCACTTGCGCGGACTGCCTCATACGTCTTCGTAACCAAATCAATATCCATTTGGTTTTCTCAAGGCTACATTACACTATTGTAAACAATATCGACCAAACTGTTTGGCATAATTACATAATGCTTAAAACAACACTCTTATATCGGTGAGCGATCCATTGTAGGTTACATCCTTGTCTGAAACGATTCTTTCGAACATCCTGAAACAATACTGCCCTGTCAGCCGCAAAATATACTGACGTAATGCAAACGTTGTCACAATGCACTCCATCAAGGCATATGGAGCAGTGCAGATATATGTCGTGGCTCCGCTTATTCTTAGCTTCAGAACTAGATTCAGGTGAAAGGAAAGTTTCACGACCCGGGCGCTTACCTCCGGAGAAATGAGCCCCCGTTACCAAATCAATGGAAGCCTGGGTGGGCCCAGTGCCGGTCTGGACGTTTTGGAGAGAAAAATCTCCTCCTGTCGGGAATCGAACTATTCCTTGGTCGTCCAACCCGCAGCCTAGTCGCTTGACACTTGATCTTCATCAAACGTGCAATGCCGTGCGCTGACGTAGTTTCTGAACAGACGTTGGCACCTGCTCCGTTCACTGACTTGACTTCAGTTCCTGTTAGAGAACAGTGTTCATCGTTAGTGATGACATGTTTTAGAAGCAAGCCTGAAGACGGGGGCCGATCCTGCCCCCAAAACGTAGTGCTGCATTTATGATGAAAATAATCTGAATACATTAGACAATGGCGCGAAGTCCACAAAATTAATGAGTAACTCTGCATTATGTTCTTGTCGTGACTGCTCTGTTCAAAACACTGGCAGATTTTTTTCAACACATATTTTAGCCTCCTTAGCAACAATTTTTTATATACACTGCTGCTTTTATCTCTGCCGTTTCTCCTTGTTTTACGTGCTGTAATAATACGTGACGCTGTTTCACGCGGTGTCACCAGCCACTGCTGTATGTGAAATGTGTATCGCCACGTGTGCTCTCCGATTTCTTTCGCCCATTTCTTTCAATAACTCCACCCGTTTCTCTACTATTTTTAGCATTTAACTGCCCCATTCATATTGCTAATGCTTCCACCAGTTTTTCTTGTTTTGCACCTATCGCCCTTTTTATGTTATCAGTTGCTAGATATTCCCACTTATTCTCTTCACTAAGTATATCAATGATATGACACCAACTAATGGGTTTGTCCCACAATAAGGAAAAGTGGTTGGGTATATTTGCTCAGGGGCTACAGAAAATTGACCTCTGTAAGCACAGACTAACACTTATTACTCAGTTACACTTAATTCTGTCCTTTTCCCCATCCTTCAATAGTAAAATAGAGTTAAGATAATTACAAACTGTGCTGAAATGCATTATAGTCACGGTATAGTGTATGATTCTGAGATTATACAGACTGTCCGTCGCGTGTAGCAATCAACAGGCAACAAATGTTCAGTTACATCGAAAGTTATTCTGACCTGAGCTAGAACGCTAGCAATACAGTGTTCTCTATACACAAATGTATTTACAACTGCACAAAACATGCTCCTACATGTTTCGGCCACGAACAGCAGCCATCTTCAGGGAGCTAGAGTGCTTGAGGACATATACAGCATGTTATGCAACTTGTCGGCCGTAAATGCTGAATTATATACATGTGTGATCATTCCACAATTAATTAGCAATCGCTAAAATTGCACTAAAATTATAATACAGGTAGAATATTAAAAGGTATGTAAAATTTTGTATCCAAACATCTCGTAATAACAGATTTCTTCGGTCTGTCATAGAGCCGAGATCTGTAAGTAGTTATAATATTCTAATAAGAACATAGAATGTTAAATGTGATGTATGGAAGGAAAATTAGATCGAAGTAGGTACCCGAAGTTTTTTAGATGATCGGTGTGTACTCCATGAATGAACGAACTGTACTGCGTGGAAGTGTGTAGATAAGACAACTGAACGGAATATGTATAATATTAAAACAATGTTCTCTATTTTCGTTTTACTTTTCAAAACTCCATGTCACTGTGCAACTGACAACTTATTGTTCGAAGACCTGCAGGATTCCATTAAAGTTCTTTACTGAAATTCTTGAACGCATCTTGACAGTTGTCAAACCTTTTAATTTTCAGACAGTCGGTCAAAGGTGAAAGAGCATTCGTACAAGCCAGAAAAACTACTTTCAACAATACACAGTACAGTTCCGAAAATACCGTTTTAGTTTTGCTGTCTACTGTACCTTACAAAAGAATGTACAGTGCCACTTTATTGTGATCACAGTTGCTCATCATTCCTCACAATCATGTTCAGTAACACAACGCTATAGCGGATATTATTTTGGGCGAATGGCGGCTAGAGGGGGTGGCGCTATACCAAGGGTTCCCCAATGTTAATATACTAGGGAATTTCCATTCACAGACTTGCATGGGCGCTAACTGAAAGTGACGCTACATGGGGGGCGCCATATCCGGGGTTGATTGTTCTGTAAATTAATCTAAATTTTCATCTCACTTTCGAGGCTGCAGATAGACCTGTTAAAGGAAAAGTATATAAAAGTTAGTTACAGTCGGTGCTGGATTATATGCTGTTTAATGACGCGATTAATTTTTTTTTAAGTCGTCCTCTTCTACCTACTCCGGTTTCCCGTTTCAGTGTCGAGGTTTGTAATTCCTTTTGATCACACTGAGAGACACACCACAGTCGGTAGGACTCCTCTGGACGAGGGATCGACTCGTCGCAGAGGCCTCTACCTGACAACAACACACAACACTCACAAGAGACAAACATCCATGCCCCCGGTGGGATTCGAACCCACGATCCTAGTAAGCGAGCGGCCGAAGACCCACGCCTTAGACCGCACGGCCACTGGCGCAATTAATTACTGAGATTATATAGCATCGGTGATGGGTGAAGATATGAATGGAATGGATGAATGAACGAGCGAATGAATGAATTCGGAGCGCTGATGGGATGATACTAACAGGGCAAAACCTGTATCAGGGCCACTTTGTACACCACAGTGCGTACACTGGCAGACCTGCAATCGAACTCGGGACTCCGCGGTACGAGGTCAGTGACTAATCGCATAAGACATGGCATTGCCAGTTAGTGTTGGGGTTCTAGAGCACACTGGCAAGTTACGAGGAGCGTTCGGAAATGATTTTCACTCAACTCGTTTGCAGCAATGTTATTATTACCTTTAGGCTGAATACCAAACTACTGCTAGCTCAACACATTCCCATCCTACGTTATACATCACTGTCATCTCCTTGGGAGCTTCCGAACGGCTTCACGGCACCATTCTACAGCGGTGCTGCGATGCCACTCACAGACAGCCGGCTGTGCAGTTTCCTTGTCACTGTTGAAGCTCCGTGCCCAGCTAATCACACTGCTGCCTGCAGGGGCTTTCTCTCCACAAACTGCAGATAACCGACGATGAACATCTGACAGTTTAACGTCTTCTTTCCACATGAACCACGTGATCCGTCTCTGCCTATGATAATCGCCTTCCATTTTGCAAATCTTGTCCGTGCTCTTCCATCACTAGACTTGGCAACGACGCAGCAGATTTTCACAGGCATGCACGACTAGGGTCATTTGGTGGTGGAATGATGTATTAAGACAACACTAACCGACGATAATTCGCGCGATTTCACAGCATGGAATTAGCCGAAACAGCAGCCCCTGTCCAAATCATTTCCGAACGCCCTCCGTAGCCACACCTAAAATTCTGATCAGCAGTGTCCCTCTATGCCGATCCCAGTGGCCGCGCGGTCTAAGGCGTGGGTCTGCGGCCGCTCGCTTACTAGGACTGTGGGTTCGAATCCCTACGGGGGCATGGATGTCTCTTGTGAGTGTTGTGTGTTGTCAGGTAGAGGTCTGTACGACGAGCTGGTCCCTCGTCCAGAGGGGTCCTACCGAGTGTGGTGTGTCTAAAAAGTGTGATCGTGTAGCCTCGAAAATGAGGCGGCCTAGGCCCCCAAGGGGCTGTCGAACCATTGGGGGGGGGGGGGAAGTGTCCCTCTATCAGATAATGCGATAAATTCCGTTCAGTATCATTTCGGAGATAATTTAAAAACAATGAACACATCCACAGCTTCTGCGTCTCTATGAAGAAACGCAGCAGTCATTTTGTAATACAGTGATAACTGTGGAACCTGAAGGCACGAACAGATCATACCTACAGCACTCTACTGGACGGTTATGCACGCCGAGTTGCATACGCTCAAGGATGAAGAAAAGGGCCAGTACAGAATCTTTGTGGCCGACTGCTTGGGACTCGCGTCAACTGCGTCGATGAGACTTGCAGATGAACAGTACAGGCGGCAGTCCTGGCAAGCTATGGCGACAGTAAGAATAAAACAACTAATGCCTCAGACAAGACTCGAATCTCCTGGATGGTTTAAAAGATAAAATAAGTAGACGAACGGACACGCGTACTTTATTGCGCGTTCACCTTGTGAACTTCGACAAATAACATATAAAAATTAAGTGTATGTTACACAATATCAACAATTTGAACATTAAAACCTTCCAAAATCAAAATCCTGTTTTCTGGACTTAAAAATTGTCATCTACAGGTCTTCTCCAGTATCAAATATCAGACCCACAGGAAGTGTTAATGTAAGTTATATCGCATAATCATAAAAGCAATGACATCATTCGACTGATTCATAAAAACAAGCTTCTAATAAACTGTCAAACTGATTGGTAAAACACAACTATATTAAGACCTATAAATATCAAGCTCCACAGAACACACGTGAAGAATATAAAAATATTAATATTGCGGGTTCACAGAGCAAAGGCAATAAACAACTAACAACTAATTACCGGAAACAAAATTAATCACGTTAATGCCTTTTATATGTGATACCAGCGATAGCCATCGAGGCAGCATAACAGTTAAAACAGTGACAAGCACCGCGACATATGTCCATACTCTCTTATCGACATACTATTGTTCCGACCGAGCAATCCAGCTGCAGCATATCAGCACTACAAACACTTTGAAAGTCAGTCTTCAAACATTATGTCACTTCGTCTGCTATGCACGTGTTGTACAAATACAGTACTCGTGCAGTTTCGAATACTGTATACGGGGCCTACACCTACTTACTGCAACGTCCTATCGCTGCACTAATAACTTGATATCACACAATTTCCGTCCGTAATCTTTAGGGTACAAAAGATAAGACAAGGCGCAACGTTCACACTTTCACGCGTGCAAATGCCTAACCGTCTTACCAGCCAGCTAAATACCACAGTACTTGCAAGAATCAGAAATGTTCGGCACCGAACTGTTCAATTTACGAGCACAACGTCCACTACTTTCAATTTGTCAGATATGGCCTCCAAGTTTCCAACAGACGTAATTTTGTGACTCTTAACATAAAAACGGTGTATGCAGACTGTGAAGGTATCACGACCTGCTTACATACAAAATTTCTCACTCAATTCCAGTTATTCCTCATACACAGCCTACTGTATTTCAAACCGAAAAACCAACATTTTGGGTTCTGGAGGCACGCCGCACAGGAGTTGTACATTCTCCAAAATAAACTGTCCTGTTACAGGTTTCGCGTTTTTCGAAAAATCTATGAACACACTAAATTTGAAGACCTTACATCAAGTGCCGCTACCATCATTACCACCTCAGAAGTTCATCCGGATTCTATATTCCTATCACTGATGACAACAAGTTACGAAGTATAAGGCTCGCACGATGCTGAAACACAGTTCCATGGGCATCCCTCAGTTAAGTCACTAGTTAACGGAGCCAGCCAGACGAACATAAGAAAAACAGCTTATACAACACTACTACCCACAACAGGGGCACAGGCCTGCCTCATCGGCTCAGTCGGTTCACCGCCAGAATAAGTACAGTACCACGAATTAAAGCCACCACGTAAATCTGAGATATAAAAATGTTATAACATTGAGTAACTCCTCCTCGATGATGCCTCCACCTGATCGTGTTGACCTTTGCGTAACCCTGAGCGGTATACCAGCAGTACGTGGCTAGTGACAGGGCCTCCACTGCCGGATAGATCAAAGGGCTGGCGCCAGACGAAGACAGACACCCTGCAGGTCTTGTTACAGTGTGGTGGCATGCAATGCGATTGCATCGCAGCCACGGGACATGTGACCTACTGACAATGTACAAAGGAACTGCTGGACGGATGATCGGATACCAACATCCAAGAAGACCGAACAAACCTGCAAACGCTTATGCCTCTAGCTGATGTTCAAGACGAGGACGAAGAAATAACTCGACGTTTCCAATTTTCTCGATTTTTTTAGGAGAAATACTTTGAGTATTGCACTCATAAACTGGTCGTGATTACCCACTTTCTCGTATCGCGTGTTCACTGCGCAGAGTGCATGAAATAAATACACAGCAGACAGGTCCCGCTTGTCCATCCGTTCTCATGTTCAATCGAAGACACTGCTGTTAGGGTTCAGACAAAACTTGGCACTGGAATAACTCTTTCACATAAAAAATGGCTTTACGTGAAATTCAAAACCCGCTGCGCTGATTTTCTCAGAATCGAACCATTACAACAAACGCCGGCCCATGTCATAATGTGTTAAACCTTCCTGCAAGTGGTTTATTTGAATTTAAATACGGGGTTTCCGACTCTGAACTGGTAACAGGGTGAAAATGGTGAACTGCTTGCAGATTCTGAAAACATGTTGAATACCTCACAGAACTACGTGTCACTGCTGGCCGTACATAAGGGTACAGTGTGTGAGTGGTGACAAGCTACAAGGAAAGAGAAGTTGGTGCCTGAAATACTTGTAGAGGTGGTGGGAGGATTTAAACCAGTGAGATCACACATTTCATGATATGATGAGAAATTAAATGTAACTGTCCCTCTAGATGATTTACCTCACGCCACGGGCAATGAGTACAAGCAATTGCAAAAATTAAGAGTACACATTACTTCTGCACCATTTATTGGAATAGAGGAATGCAAAAGACGCTGCACATCACCAAACTACAATAAATTCAACCCGCATCCACGTGTAAGAAATTTTATACGGATGGACTAACAGTTTCGTAGAAAGGCTGTTCCTTTAATAACAGGCGGAGAGGGAGGGAGGGAGGGAGGGAGGGGGGCATTACTGCAGCCGATCAAGCTACTGCAAGCACATGTACAACAGCAAAACGGGATTACATCATGTGGAACTTTGGGTGTTAATTTACTAGCATTCAGTGCGAAAATAATCGTGAAACATAACTGCGAACAACAGTGATGCAGCTACGGCCCATTTCAAAGCACTAAACACTTTATGCTGGAGTTAAAGAAAACCATGCAAAGTCAGGATGGCCAGCCTCCATATTCTTAACCGAACATGCAAACTCCCACAATACCATCCAGAAACGCTAACCAATGAACTTCCACGTCTAGTCTGTCAACTCGCACGTAGTCATATGTTGCACTGGAATGATAAGGAGACATGTTCTCGAACAGTTACAAAACGCAAATCCATAGTACGAAAGTCACATAAACACAAAGTTATTTTCAAGTCACTGCTTTTACTAATAAAAAATTAAAACCCGAAAACATATAAAAGCCCAAAATTCTCCCTTCCCACACCCTGTACCCTAACTACTCCACATGAAACACATCAACTGAATGCACAATGCATAGCTCACAGTGTGTCCACTTACACGTTTCACATAAGAAAACTATTCAACAGATGTGGGCAATATTTGATGTTACGGGGTCAACACTAGAAGTTGGAGGTGAATTTGGTGCTGGAGTGTAATTATGCCACTTTGCATGAAGATCGCATTAAGATGTACCAAATTTCTTAAAACTTGCTCACATAATTGGTACATCACATACTTAAACATTTTTATATGGTAAATATATAATGAAATAAAAGAAAAAATAACTCCTGGTTTCAGCAGTGTCATCAGCTTTGCAACAATGGATTCCCACTTGTGATAGAAAATTCTGTTTTGAAAGTATATGTACACTCCAGTGCAGTACAACTGCCACTTAGTATATGCAGAAATACCTATCTCCTGAAGAACTCTTATGGTTCCATGGAAAACAGTCTACGATTTTTGTGTATTACCGTACTTAAATAAGAGAGTCACTTGTTTAAATAATAATTACCAAAATCAAAGCATTATCAACAATGTGTATACAATTATAGCTCCCATTTAATTGCAAACTGGCCACAAGATACATGCTCTCCATCAATAAAGTGAAACTAGAATGAGGTTGTCGTATTACACGGTATTTATACAGCTGGTTTCAGACTTGTTATGCTTTTGAAAATAGTTACATAATAAAACAAACACATGATAAGTGGGTCCCTGTCACAACGGCATGGCGCGTCCTCGGCTTGCGGATGGAGGAACGGCCTCCGGATATGGAGGGTAGCTGCGAATACATTGAATAAGCAGTCGCGGACTGCCGACAAGGGGTGGACCCTCCAGCTTGGGGGTTGGGCAAGGTGCTAACAACTCCTCACCGTAAAAAAAATTACCAAGTTATGAATCACTTGACAAAGCCCCGGACCTGGACTGATTCTTTGGTACAACTTAAGCAACGGACAAGAATATGAGATTTGGGGCATGGAACGTGAGGAGCCTGTATAGGTCAGGGTCACTTACGACAGTGCACAGTGGGTCAGATTGCAAAAAAAGCTGGCCAAAAATCTTTCTGGAAACATACAATTTTTTTATTTTTAAACCGTGTTCATACAAAACAGGGATAGCTCAGTCGGTATAGCGACTCGCTACGAGCTGGACGGTCTGGGGATCGAATCCCGGTGGGGGCGAGATTTTCCGCACCCGTCCAGACCGGCCCTGGGGCCTATCCAGCCTCCTTTACAATGGGTACCGGGTCATTCCCGGGGGTAATGCGGCCGGGGCGTGGCGTTGACCACCCACCCCCATCTAGCGCCGAGGTTAAAGAAAGAGTAGAGCTATACCTCTACTCCCTCTCTGGGCCTTCATGGCCTGTTCTAGGGTGAACTTTACCTTTATTCATAAAAATCACAAAATATAAAAGTATTTACTCTGAATGAAACTAATTAAAAGATTATTCGCTAGTGTCATCAGAATCATCTTCTGTGGCAGCAGCGTCGGAGCTACTCAAATCTTCCCATTCTTTCGGAACGTCTAATAGTTTTAATGCTTCTGCAAATATGTCTTGGTAGCCTTTTTGGGCAGTTCTCTCAAACTCGAGATAAGTGGATCCGAGGAAACAAGAAGTAAATTAAAAACATCTTCATTCGTTGATGATCGAGACATTTTTCTTGAATGACTCGTCTGAAGGACTTGAGATCCTTGTTTCTAGATTCCTGAGCTTCCTCGGACAATTGCCCAATAGGCAAAATGGCCCCAGAAATAATATCGGCTCCATGGACCACTACTTTATGAACGTTAACTGGCACGTAGGACCATGGATATGCTTGAACAAATAATTTAGCCGTGTCTTTTGTATACCTGTCGAATTCTTCGGTGTTAATTTCAAATCCTGATGAAATAATCTGCAGAATTACATAGAATCTGCGAACAAGATCTTCGTTGACACCAGTAATTCTAGCAGATTCTCGATAATTTTACAAAAACCCTTCTAGCTGTATTCCCGTCGTTTGACGTTCCGCTTCCGCCAGGCTTAGCTTTATCGACCAGAAGACCCATTTCATTTTTTAAGAGATCTTGAATAGCTTGTTTTTTATTTTGTACCTTTCGTTGGTCTTCTTCTCCTCTTGCTTGCCATTTCTTTATTTCTAAACGGTATGAGATGTGGAGCAAACATTCGAAAAACCTAATCCATACATGTAGTGTAGATAGCCCGAATTTGTAGGTTGTTACGTCGACATCTCTTTTAACAATTTCATCGATACGATTCATCTGTTTTGGTGCAGCCCCACACACATAGCAAACTTGGGCAGATGTTGTTGAAGTGACCGCGTTACAAATTTTGCCATCTATCATTGTTAACACCATGTTATGACTCACAGATAAGACACTATTTTGTTCCTGTAATTTTGTATCCATCTGTAAATAATTGTGCGATTTTTTCATGGTTTATTCTAAAATATAGAACAAATATATATATGTTAGGAATATAAAATATATACATATGTATAAACATAACATACATAATGTGTAAGCTTGGTTAGTCATCTGTACTCTATTAAATGTTTATTAAAATCGACCGTGGGCACTCAAAATGGTAGATTACATGTCAAACGCCATGATTAAATTTTGTAAGTACACGTCACTACTTTATGCAGTAGTTCATAACTTCCAGAGTAGCATGTATTAGCAGCTAATTTTTTGATATAATAATAATAACGTTTAAAGCTACACAACAATGCAACAAACGGAGCTGGGTCGGCTCAGATAAATTTTGTAGCTCTGTGTAAATAATGGACTTCAAATTTTATACCACAAAAAATTAGCGTCATATAAATTGATAAAAAATTATTTATTTCATATAAAATACCATGTTCTTAATTATTTTACACATTACTTACCTCTATCTCTCTGCTCTGTAATCAGTTCCCTTAATAAATTAAATTGTGACCGTAAAAATAATTAACAAATTCACTACCGCAATTTGTGTACAAAGTACCCTCCGAACTGCTGCATAAAAACGCTCTGTTTGTGTGCCTGTACCGGGAACAAATCCAACCAAACTGTCATAAAACTTACATTTTCTTTATCCTGGGAGCTTTCTATTGCCCCTCAGGTAGATTTTTAAGCATTTCATCGAAGTCGAACATTTTGAATTTTGGCCAGCTTTCGCTTAATTTGACCCACTGTGCAGTGGCCGGGAATTAGCGAGGTATAAATTAGATTTAGTGGGTGTACAGGAGGTTTGGTGGGACAAAGAAGGCACAGTAAGAGCAGGGAATTATACTTTTTTCTACGGAAAAGGAAATGAGTCATCAATTGGGAACAGGTTTTTTTGTACATCAGAGAATAGTATCAGCAATTAAGAGAGTAGAGTTTGTTAGTGATAGGATGTCATATATGGTGCTGAGAGGTCGCTGGTTTAATATCATTGTTCTGAATGTGCATGCACCAACTGAGGAGAAAAGTACTCAAAGGACAGTTCCTATGAGGAATTAGAACAGGTTTTTTATCATTTTCCTAAGTACCATATGAATGTTCTGTCAGGAGATTTTAATGCAAAATTGGGGAGGGAGGATACTTTCAAACCGACGATCGGGAATGAGAGTTTACATGAGCATAGTAATGATAATGGTGTTAGAGTTGTAAACTTTGCCATATCAAAAAATCTAGTTGTTAAGAGCACGATGTTCCCGCACCGAAATATTCATAAATACACCTGGACCTGTCCTGATGGGAAGACTCATAATCAGATTGATCACGTATTGATAGATAGGAGATGGCACTCAAGCATACTCGATGTGCGATCTTTCAGGGGAGCGGACTGTGATACTGATCACTATCTGGTGGTTGCAAAAGTTACAGAAAGACTGGCGGTAATTAAACAAGCAGCACAGAAGATTGATGCAGAGATTTAATCTCAAGAAGCTAAGTGAACTAGAGGTTAGGAAAAAGTATCAGATAAAGATCTAAAACAGGTTTGCAGCTTTGGAGAACTTAAATGTTCGTGAGGACATAAATAGGGCTTGAGAAAAAATTAAAGAGAGTATCAAAATCTCAGCTACAGAGAGTCTAGGGCTGTATGAAAGGAAGCAGCATAAACCATGGTTTGTCAAAGAATGTTCAAAATTTTTGGAACAAAGGAAGCAGGCTAAAATGCAGTGGTTACAGAATCCAAACCAAAGTAATGTAGATAATCTGAACAATGTAAGATGTGAAGATAGTAGACATTTCAGGAACAAAAAGAAGGAATATCTGAAAGCTAAACTTAATGAACTTGAAACAAACAGTAAGAACAAGAATATCAGAGACTTGTATAGGGGCATCAGTGACTTTAAGAAGGGTTACCAGCCCAGAAATATTGTAGTAAAGGATGAGAAGGGCGATCTGGTTGCAGACTCCCACAGTATCTTGGCTAGGTGGAGGAATCATTTCTTTCAGCTATTGAACGTACATGGGGTTAAGGATGTTAGGCAGAGCCACTAGTGCCTGAGCCAAGTGACTATGAGGCTGAGATGGCTATTGAAAAGTTAAAAAGGCACAAATCACCAGGTACTGATCAAATTCCAGCAGAACTGATTAAAGCAGGAGGTAGGACAATTTGTTCTGCGATCCATAAACTTATTAATTCTGTTTGGAATGAAGAGGAATTGCCTGAGCAGTGGAAGGAGTCAATCTTTGTACCTATTTATAAGAAGGGTGATAAAACAGATTGCAGTAATTATCGAGGCATATCACTTTTGTCAACCACACACAAAATTCTATCCAGCATCATTCTGACAAGGTTAACCCCATATGCAGAGGAAATTATTGGGATCAGTGTTCAGTGGGATCAGACTTCAAGAAAACCTATGATTCAGTTAGCGGGGAGGTCTTGTATAATATTCTCATTGAATTTGGTATCCCTATGAAACTAATAAGGCTAGTAAAAATGTGTCTAAATAAAACCTACAGCAGAGTCCGGGTAGGCAAACATTTGTCTGACACATTTCCTATTAAGAATGGTTTGAAACAAGGAGATGCTTTATCGCCATTGTTTTTCAACTTTGCTTTGGAATATGCCATTATGAGAGTTCAGGCAAACCAGGAGGTCTTGAAATTAAATGGTACACATCAGCTTCTAGTTTATGCTGATGATAATATATTGGGCGGAAGCATACATGCTATAAAGAAAAAAACAGAAGCTTCAGTAGTTGCTAGTAAGGAGATTCGTCTAGAAGCAAATGCTGAGAAAACTAAGTACATGGTCATGTCTCACAATCAGAATGCAGGAAAAAATCAGAACATATAGATAGATAAAAATCCTTTGAAAGGGTGGAACAGTTCAAATATTTGGGAACAACCCTAAAAAATCGAAATTCCATTCAGGAAGAAATTAATAGAAGATTGAAGTCGGGGAATGCTTATCATCATTAGGTGCAGGATCTTCTGTCTTCCAGTTTGTTATCCAAAAATATAAAGATTAAGACATACAGAACTATAATTTTGCCTGTTTGTTCTGTATGGGTGTGAGACTTGGTCTCTCACAATGAGCAAAGAACATGGGCTGAGTTTGTTAGAGAATAGGGTGCTGAGGAGGATATTTGGGCCTAAGAGGAACAAGGTAACAGGGCAGTGCAGAAGACTACATAACGAGGAACTTAATGATCTGTACTCATCACCAAATATTATTTGGGTGATCAAATCAAGAAGAATGAGGTGGGCGGGCATGCAGCACGTATGGGTGAGGAAAGAGGTGCATACAGGATTTTGGTGGGGAGACCTGAGGGAAGGACATCACTTGGAAGACCCAGGCATAGATGAGAGGATAATATTAAAATGGATCTTCAAGTAATGGGATGGGGGGGCATGGACTGGATTGATATGGCTCAGGATAGGGACAGGTGGCGGCTCTTGTAAATGCGGTAATAAACCTTCGGGTTCCATAAAACGCAAGAATTTCTTGATTAGCTGACGACCTGCTAGCTTCTAAAGAAGGACTCTTCTTCATGGAGTTAGTTAGTTAGTTAGTTATAAAACAAACTCCAAAAATATTAATACAGTCACTGCTGGTGGTTCAGATCAGAAGATGTAAACAATATCACACTAACTCACTGGTGCAAAAGTTGAACACTACCAATAACAAAGCCCACCACAGCTGGACTTAATCCTGAGCTGCTCTGGTTGTCCTCATCGGGGAATATTCTTCAACAACAGACTAAATGGCATGCACGAGAAACTTCCACAGAGATAAGATGGGACCAATACGTTGTCCCGAAACATTGGTAAACAATTACCACACAACGCAGCATAATATCCCAGAAGAGAGCAGATCTCAAACTGATATTTGAACACAAAGCTTCAAAAGCCCTCCTGCACAAAATCCTTGGCCAGTTCAATTTACAAAACTTCCTAGTAAATTAGTTCCTTAATAGACAAGGAGTATTATCACCACTACTCTCTGAATACATAAAAAAAGAAAGAGAGAGAGATGGAAACCTTTTGCATAAATCAGAGACCCCCCCAGCTTCTAAGCAGGCCTTGCACTGCTAAAATATTTCTCAACACACAAGAAAGCTCTTGTCTTGAAGTATTGGCTATTTCTCTTGAACATGATCTTTCAGTTCCTGCAAAGAATGCAGATTGTTCATACAAACTCTGCCCTTCACTGTCCCCCAGAAATATTAATTGCACGGAGATCTAGAGGTTACAATCCACAAGTTATCAACCATTTGCTAAATACCTCTCCTTGGGTAGCAACTGAGAAGTCTGCTGTGTGGGACAGGACACTGTGCTTCATGAAGTAGCCATACATTTTTTCCTTCTTCTTCAGTTAATCCACGTAAGAATGGCGCCAGAATTAACTGACTGTAGCAGTAAGAATTCACTATTTCTTCAAAAAAAACCTTGGGCCCTGTAACTTTCGTGCATTGACAGCACACCAGACCTCTCACACTAAGATCACGCAAAGCAACCTGATAAACTGCATGGGGATTTTCAGAACATCAATACTTGTTATTCTGGCTGTTGACACCCCCCTTTCAATAAACCATGCCATATCTGAGAACAATTCAAGTTCTGGATCAAGAAATCCATTTGCTACTGATTCTTGACACCATCCACAATCTGGCTTCTTGCTTCACACACCAGAGGAACGAGTTCTTGTAGTACCCTAATTACGTGCGGGCATGGTTTTAGACGTGTTATTGCCCTGTAAGTCAAGCCTTTCAGAACCCCACACTGAACAAGTAAATGGGCCAAGGATTTTCGGGGGCTTCTTTCCATCCGAGTGCCAACAACATCCAATTTCTCTTCAGTCAAAACATAATGCTTTTGTATTTACCTTTCGCTCAGCACTGACCTGTCACTCGAAATGTTTCCACAGTTGTGTGTGTGCGCATGCACATTTGTGTACACAGGTCCACAAGTTCTCCAAAAATCTAGGACTCACCTACAAATTGTAGGCACCAGAACAGTGACATGAAGCAAGTTCCATACTGAGCACCCACATTTCTGGACTGACCTGTGAACCTCACAGTTATCGGAGCTTTCTGCTTGGTGCACGTGAAATGATACTTCTTGTGTAACTACATGCGCACTGTAACTTAATCACTTCTTTGTAATTTTTTTGGATTGTGGATCCACAGTGTAGGAGAATTAGTGACCAAATGCTGATGACATACTATTAATTTCTTCAAGAAATATATAATTTGCATCAACATCTTTCACATTACAACAGAAAAGTGTACACAGTGTACGAACTGTTACCTTTGTGTTTCAGGCAATTACAAACTTCTCTTTCCTTCATGACCATGCATGTCTTCAAGATCTGGCACTGAAATTTCAATGGTGAACAGACTTTAATGAGTCAAACTCTTCTGGTGATGGTCCAGTCAAACTTACCAACATCAAACCACTTCAAGTTTCTGATCTTATTACAGTCATAATTTGTTTTCAATTACATTTATCTTACTAAATTCATATTCAAAAGCCACTCATGTCAATGGAAACACTGACAAAATGCTAATTAATTTTCCTAAGATAGGAAATATGTCTCCACTGGTTAGAACTTTATAGAAAAGCTCACTTAGTTTCATGCCTTTCCCAAGAACCTTAAACTCATACTACTCATTTAGTGTTACCATTCAACAGTCTCATAGTCCATGTTTGAAGATGCAAGTTGCACTTGTCCTCATTCATGTCTCTTAAGATCAAACATTTTTCTTTGACACTTGTTTTCCGATAGCTTCAATCTTCATGCTTCTGTCACAGTGACACAGAACGCTGTTCAACAGCAAAGACAAACATAATTATATTCTTAGGAATATTACTCTTTAGCTATACAAAGATAATGTAAGATAATATAAAAGATTCTTCACTGAATGGTACAAGGGTGTTATTCATTACCATAAGGAAAGTTACCACCCTCCAAATGCACCATGCCTTCAAGAAACAGGGTGCTGACACAGTAACACAAACAACGGGATGCACTTATTTTCCACGTATGTTATAATTATTCTTCACTCACTAACACTGAAATAATCTTACTTCATTACCAAAAGTAATATTTATGAGTGAACATGCTAACGAATCATAATATGTACATCAGTTTGTGCTTTCCTTTCTTCTCACTTCTTACATAATCCATCCTGTACTGCATCAGGGTTGAGAACCCATACAATTCCAGGAACTCAGATCACAGTTCCCACACACATAAAAGTGTGTGAAAGAAGTGAGAAGTGTTCTATTTAATGACACTGTCAACAGCTGAAATTATACAGAATGTATCTGAAATGCTTGGACAAACTTCGAGAGTGAGTTTTTCAAATCACAACAGAGAAAAAAGTTCATATAAACATATGTCCAGAAATGAATGGTTTTTTAATTTAATTGAAAGAATACAGTCAACAATAAATACCTTAAAAATGTAATATTTTACTTACAGATGACATAATACATTTACAATGCATGTTCCCAATTCTGTAACTGTTGAGTTCTTATTGTTTGTGAAGTCACAATTCACAACAAATCCTCAGAATGTCCTCCCCCTGAATCATTGCACACATGGACACATCTGATAAGGGCTGTCGCACCCTTTCAAAGGTCCTGGGGTGGTTGAAAATGGTTTGACGGACTTCACAAATGTGTTGGTTAAGTGTCTCGTCATTTTCAATTGGAACTGAATACACTAGGGCTTTTAAGTGTTCCTACTGATAAAGATTTAAAGAACTGAGACTGGGTGAACGTGGAGATTGCACCTTGGGAACTAACTGTTTGTGGACATATATTGTAAAGTAAAGTAAAAAGTAAAGTTTTTCCCATCCATGCCATGAAAGCATACAGGGAGAGCTCCACTCATTGTTAACCTCGGCACTTTACTCCCGGAAACGAATTCCGGTAGCCACTGAATAGGAGGCTGGGTGTAAGATTTGGAGAAGAGAAACATTTCTTTCACCTACTGGGATTCAAACCCGAGACCATCCAGCCCCTAGCGTAGTCGCTCTACGCTACTCCAGCTCCTCAGACACGTATTCATATGAACACGTAACACAACATTACACCGAAACTCAAACGGCATTAACCACTTCAAAACTCAACATCAACCAGTGTCATCACTGAACACAACAATATAGATTTTCGACTTGTGTAAAGATCTTACAATTTATGATGCAACAATTCCAAGGACCGTTAACGGGCAAGACGCAGATAGCCCCGTATGAAAAAGAAAAAAACTGCGCTTATTTGTTGGGGGTAACAGGGCGTTACAATGTAAACAAGAATACATTTACAGCAACAACTCTTAGCTGACAGTACTGTATAGAATAAAACGCGAGTCAAAAATAACACACGCTAACGCATTTCATTCATAATTCTAAATAACAAACGTCAACATTCAACCTGGCTGCTTAACACACCCATTAAGAGCAACTTTACACACTAACACAATTCTGGCAGGACTCGCTAACGAAACACTTTATCGAAATCATTTACAGCAGCCGGAAACACGATTTCAGTACTGAATTTCGGTAATCTTAACGTACTTACCAAATGCAGCACGGTGTTTACCACTTCGCGGTTAGACACCTGTCCCACCTCGATGAGACCGACGAGGACGGCAAATTTCAAGCTGTCGTTCATTGCCATTCTAACTACATCTTCGGGTCTTTTTATTTCACTAATGGACGGGTTCTGAAGATCCGCCATTGTTTATGAAAATGTTAATATGTGACACAACAGTAAATATGTACTTCAATCACATATCATTCAAAGGTAACATAGTTTTTTCCACATCACATGATCATAACTCACTAACACGTCTGCCATGTTGGAAACTCCAGTGGCAGTGTTACCAACGACACATATGACATTTATGACACCTCACTAGGAAAGCTTTCGTTTACTATCAGTTTATTACTCGAATGAATGGGAGTAATTGTGGTATGAGCTGCATAATATTGTTCCATTGCCGGCTATAAAATTGAGTTGTACCTGCAGCAATGCTGAGAAATCCATGACTATGGAAACCGGATTCTAGCCTACACAATTATATATAATGAAACCTTTACTGAAATGCTACCTCTGTGATGCTACTTACATATGTTCAGGAAGCATCCGGTTCGAATTTCGGACGGGTCGGTGGATGTCAAGAGATTTCCTCAGGCCTTCCAAACAGACTAAAATGGATCACAAACCAACAGACGATTCGGAATTTATCTTATTCGACACCACATTCTACTTCCTTAACCAGTGAGAATAGGATCACTTCATTAACATCAAATGAATGGGTGGACACTGAACAAATTACACCCCACAAACTGGGTTTAACCCTAAAAGTATTTTACATTGGAAACTTTGTAAATGAAACTTCAGAAAACTCCGCTTATAAAAATACGAACCAATTTTATCAACCGTACTGTTGTACGGGCACTAGCTACACTTCAGCGAGATGAAGATTAGCCTTTCACGGGTTGTCACGTCGTGACGATTGGTAACATTTACCGAAAAATCAGTAACTACTTTACATGGTGTCATATTCCAGAAGACCCGAATCTTCTGACACCACATATTCTTCCACAACAATGCAATTAGATGTAATAGTAATAATGAAAAATTATAATAATAATAAACAGCTCCTTAAACAAGTTTGCCTGTACACTAACAGAAAAATTAACGAAACGAACAACTGGAAGATGGGGAACTTCTGACAATCTTGCGTCATGTGTACCGAATAAAGAAATGCTGACGGCAACAATAGCAACCACAGATATTAAATTATTTACTTCAGCAGCAGCATAATGAAGTTCCGAAAATATACAAGGGCATGTAAGTAGTTAAGTGACATCTACGAAATTATTTTATTGTAGTGATTGTTTTACAAAGAATAACAATTTTGTGACGAGTCTGCATATGGCATACGAAACGTTACCGTAGAGCACCACTTACCATAATCTTTCCCCTTCACAATCATCCAAGCATATATTAACTAACTCCATGGAGCAAAGTCCTTCTTGAGAAGCTAACAGGTCGTCAGCTAGTCAAGAAATTCCCCGCGTTTTATGGAACCCGAAGGTTCATTACCGTACTCACAAGAGCCCACCACCTGTCCCTATCCTGAGCCATATCAATCCAGTCCATGCACCCCCATCCCACTTCTTGAAGATCCATTTTAATATTATCCCCCCATCTATGCCTGGGTCCAAGCATATATTGAAATCTCTAAAAGTTTGGATCAGCTATACGAATGTCCTTTAAGCCGATAAATTTATACGAAGAAAATTCAAATAGATATTGAAGTTCCGCATCTACAGATGGGATATTCCTAATACCAGTTGTATGTGCATGAGGTATTCATAGAAATATCAAGTACTTAGACCCATCATTTCCGTAGTCACCGCTTAAGCAGAGTTTAATGAGTTTGTAAGAGTATTTGCGAATTCAGTTTCCCATGTTCACACGAGTGCTTCAGGCGGAACTGCATATGAACATTCTGAGTTGCTGACCTTTCGTTATGTAATCACCACTCGAAATATGTGTTCAAATCATGGATTTTTATTCACGAGGTGGAAACAAATGTAACCACACCTATTTCTGAGTACCTGTCGATTGTGATGTTGAAGTTTCCACCACGGATAACAGCAGTGATCATTTCAGTGCAGTTGCAAGATTTTAAAATTGGGGGAGCAGTGTTGCCAATCTAGTGGTTTTCCCACCAAATCTGGTGCTACTGGATGTCTCATTGGGAATATTTCTACCTGGTGGCTAATGCGAAATATGGCAAGGTTCAAATATGTTGAATACCTCGATGTTTTGGCATTAATTACTTCCTTACTCCGGACTTGATTTTTTGAATTTCAATTATCACGGTCAAGAAAACTTTGTCACAAGTATTCCATTGTTTTAAGTTTCCTATATATGTAATATGACTGCCAAATAAATACACAAGCATCATAAAAAATGCAGTACTATGATCAGAAATGTACTTAGCTCTCATTTCACAAACAATCTGCAGAAATATACTGGTGACAGAATGTACAGTATTCTGGCAGACAAATCCACTGATATTAGCATTGCAAAACTCTTAGAAATAGCCACTATACATCACAGTGAAACAAGTGACATCACTGTTTCTACTTTCGTGACACTTGTTCAATTAGAACAGTGTACTGCTGAAAATATCGTTATGACCATAACGCAGTCGCTTACATATTTCAATTTAGACTTACATAACATGCAGGGAATAGATACTGACAATGGCAGTTAACAGTCATGTCTGTCAAATGGTACAAAGGGAGGTACCGCATCTTATTCTTAAAATATAATATAATATACAAATACATAAACACATTTTTCCTGAACATTTTTAAAAATTGTGTCCATTGGGTTTCTCACGAGTTTTCAGCTTGTATCTGGTGGGAAATAATGCCTGTTGGCAAAACTGATCTAACCACACCAGAGCATCACAACATCCTGATGGCCAGCTTCCCTGCTTAGCAGCATCCACAGCCACTCCCGGCTCCTCAGTGCCACTCAGTCTGAACGTATGAGATCATAACATCCTTACAGCCAGGTTCCCTGCTTAGCCACACTCACAGCCACTCAGTCTGACCACATCGTAACATCTTGATGGCCAGGTCCCCTACTCAGCCACACTCACAGCCACTTCCTGCCACTCAGTCTGACCATATCAGATCATAACATCCTTATAGCCAGGTTCCCTGCTTACAAGCACTCACAGCACCCTCTTATCCTTGGTGCTGCTTAACACAGGGAATGACAATTCACCAGGAGGCCTGCATACTTCACACTGAAGGGCTGCAGCAACAAGATTTCATCTGATGCCCATATTCAATGCCATGTTGAGCCACCCTAGTCCTGTTCAGCAGAAACAAGTATAGGCTCCAGGTATATTACCTGCGTCTTGTGTCTTTTGACACTGTGTCTGCCCCATATACACTTTTCCATGCTCTCACAAAATGCTGTAGATCTCTCAGAGCTTGCATCTCAACTGAACTTTGTTTTCTGCTCAATACTGATGCAGCTATCATTTGGGAGAATTTTAATGCATTTATTTGCCTCCAAAATCACAAAATTTTATACCCCAGCAGTTGCTTAGAGAGACTGAGGAAAACTGTGTCCACCTGTATCTCAAATGCTGATGTAAGTCCCAGTCAAATGGTTGGAATCCTGCTTGTTGTTTTGGAGATCCTGGGTTTGAATCTCAGTCTGAAGACCGGCTATCCTAACTGAGGTTATTGTTTATGGTTGTCCTCAGTACCTCCAGGCAAATGGCCAGGATAGTACCTCGTATTAGGCCATGACTGCTTCCTTGCACATCATTTCCAGTTCATTATTAATTATTTATGCTATGAACTTACACTATATAATGAGCTATTAGCAGCATTATCATTAAATAAACCAAGAATGAATAAATACACAGTGTGCATGCCAGCAGTCACATGAAATTTGAAAATTCTATCAGTGCTAACACATCTGTGGAATATCCTTAATCTGCTTTACAAAATCACAGATTATGTACCAGGTTAAAGCACAAACTGTTGCAGTGGAGCAGTTAGTGGTCCTGCTTTGTTTCTGGAAGATACCCAGTTTGAATACTGGTTTGGGCATATATTCGTGCTTCTCCTCAGCATCTCTAGGCGACTGATAAGATGGTACATTCAAACGGGCCATAGGTGCTTTGCGCTTTGTTCAAAATCTTTTCACACACACACACAATAATCATGTGGGGAGGGGGGGGGGGGGGTTACAATAAGCTGATGTGAGATTGTAATACCAAGGAATATACAACACTATACCATCAATTAATCAATCAATTTAATAACCAAAAACTCTTAGACAAATGTATTGATTGCATCATCATGAAATTCTGTTGCATTACTAATTTAATTCAGATCTATAGCACTTTGTGAGGAATGTTATACCAATATTGTACTCATTCGGTTCTGTTAAAAGTTGACAGTTGTGCACCGGCGTGCTGATCTTTTCCAACTTTGCGACCATTTACCACAAGCACCACTGGACTTTCCACCCGTAAAGAGCTGAAATTCCATTCCTGGGAAGTCACAACAATACATTAATGAATTTGCTGGTTTCTCACAGTGAAGGATAAAAACTATTTAATGAAGTTTGAAAACAATTTACCTTCGGACCCAAGATTAATAAACACTGAGGGAGCATAGAGAATAGCAGTAGGAAGAGTTTCATATGTGAGATGTTACTACCATCTTGCCTGCCTTCAGCTACCTGGGTGTCTTCAATGACAGTAAAACAACCACCTCACTACTGGTTCACATAAGCTTCATCATGTACACCAGGCTGTATTACGTGGCCCATGGCCACATTTGTAAATTATGTACATACTATAAAACTGCACAATAATTTAGGTGGTTATGTGTACCACTTATTGTGATTTTTACACATAAGGCTTGCAAACCAGCCCACAATAACAGCTGTGGCCCTAAAGGTTAAACACTCATTATGTATGTACTTTACATGATTCCCACAACAAAGTGACATTATTTCCCTGCATAAAATAAACTGATTGGTTATTGCAATGGAGAGAGAGTGCATCTACTGTGCAGTACAAGTGAATCTTCAAATACAATTCAGGTTAAATTCCATCTTCAAAGGGTTAGACAAACAGTGGCCAACACAGTTATGTTGAACAGTTTAAACTTGCACTCAAAAACATTAAAAATGCAGTCACTTCTCACCTTTTGTTTGTATTTGAAGTGAACTTTGGAAAGGCAGGGTTCTGGGACAGCCACTGTGTCACCTATGATGACACCCTTCCCTTGTGCAAGATTGTATACGGTCACAGCCATACAGGTTTCTTCTTTATCAACCATGCAAAATGTGCTGCAGAAGATACAAAAATAAGTAAATGCCTGTACTTGCAAGGTTTGAGGTTCTAACAGCAGTGTTGCTGAAGATTCAAGTCTTCTGGGACGTTACACCATGCCAATTAGTAAACAGTTACTCATGTTTCAAAGGATCATAGTGCCCTCATCTTCATGGCTCTTCTTGGACTTTTTTATCCTGAAGATAAAGGCACTACAATCCTTCAAAATGTTGGTAACTGTTTACCAACTGACATGGCATATCAACCAAGATCTGAATCTTCTACACCTGTACTTCATTCAAAAGAGTTTCATGTAATAAAGTCTGTACTCATTCTGTTCATACAGGGTTCTTATTTTATCTGACAAATATCATTTCTCACTTCACGGACTGTTCGGCATGGTGGCAGGCAGTGTAGCAATTTTCTGTGAGTCGGAGTCTGTGCATTGTAGTTCAATATACTGCCATTAATATTAGGTTTTTAATTATTTTATTTAATTAATGATGGTGCTGGAAATGGCTTCCTTCAGCTTGGAGACACACCTGACATCTAACAAACACACTGTTCATTGCATATCAAAGATCTGCAGGTGAAACTGAACACACTACACCTTTCAGATTGCCTTCGGTGCAAGGATTGTTAATACATAGAAATCCCCTTGCTTATGCCATTCTGAAGTTACATCATTTGCCCCCAGACCTGATATATGAAGCCAAGAATGCAAATTCATATGTACAAAGCTGAAGATGTCTTCAAGTTGCTGAACTCCCATGACCAGAATCTGACCCTCCAACCATCCTGTTCACACTCAGAAGCTAAGCGCCCTTGTAGAGGCTGAGGAACCTGAACCTAAGCCTAAAGAGAGGACCATGACGGTTTTGAATTTGACTGAGGGGCTGGGACTGACTGAAGATGTCACTGAGGTGTCTGAGGGCACTGATTTTAATAAGCAGCGAGCAGCAGCAAATAGACAAGGAATTATGAGGGTGCTTGCTTGCTATGAGGAGATTCTGAAGGAGAAGAAGAGGTTTTTGTCTCACCAGAGTTCATGGCTTGATTTCTTCAAGTGAAATTCAGGGACTCATGCATCACCACCTGTATTGCTGGACATTGGAGGTGATCATCCAGATGACCTACTTGCAGTTCAAGAGCAAGTGCCTCCCCCTTTTTAGAGTCACTCTTTTGTCAGATTTTATACTTTTTGTAAATTTTTTGTAAGTATAAATATATTTTTTCTTGGTCAAAACAGACTGTCTAGAACCACTATCCCAATTTTAACAATCTGTCTCAACTTATATCACCTCAACTAACACTGCCTGTCTTGGAACCACCTATGACATAACTTCAGGGGTGACTGTACACTTTATCCTTTCACATGCTCCATAAGCAAAAATATGTTGCATGGGTTCTGATGTGGCGATCAAAGAGGTGCTTTTTGTCACCAAAAAACCTTCCAACAAATGTACAGAATTGTAGTGTGAGCTGATGCACCACATTGCTGAGAGAGGCATAAAGTCTCTTAAATCAGACAGGTGTTCAAAAAATGGTGCCAGAATGTGTGTGTAGCATATCAGTGTGTAGAAATTGTAGTTGCACTAATAGCACACTACACACCAACCTTAACTTCATGTAATGGCACTTTATGGATGAACACAAGATTTTCTGCAGACCACATGTCCAACGAGATGAAATCAAGCCTCATCACTAAACAGCAGTAATATGGGTTCATTTATACAGCACGCACAAAATTCAGTCTTGCTTCACGATCTGTGTTGCAGAGTCTGTGATCCACGGTTACCTTGATGTATGTAAATGTAGCAGTTTGCTGCATCTCATGCTGAAGAAACAGACAGGCCTGGTTGCTGTGACAGTTGAACCAGTGATCTAGGAGATCCCAGCAGTCTAGTAGCAGTGTAGTCTATTTTGTAGTCTGCACATGAATTCTGCATGTTTTCTTCCTGCCATAATGGAACCTGTTGCTCAAAACCTCTTCATATATTTGTATATTGTCGTCATGTCTGGAGTAGGAGCACCAGGAAACTTTCATTTGAATTTATGACACTTCTTGTGAGAACTGAATTTAGGATATGTATCATATAAAAACATGAGGTGCTCCAACAGGACCCCCACTGCAACTGATGACTGACTGTTGACAACTACAGACGTAACACCCTCCTTCCTAAAGCACAGGCATAGGCAGACTGCTGAGTGACCCAAGTTCTATAAAACAAGGGGGCTGACAGGAAGTGAGAAATGATACTTGTCAGATAAACAAGGACCATGACACTTACAGAACAAATTAAAAATAAGTATATGTTTCACACTTATGAATTTCACCTATCAGAGTGCTGCAATCAAGTTCTACTACGCAGTATTATATGCTCAATGCTGAAACATTTCTTTGGCCTCAGCATGCAACTCATAGGGAGCCAGGTTGACACACCAAGGGTCCATTATTTTTTCTTAGAGTACAGATAACCATAGAAACCAAACAAACCAATCTCCGATATCACACACCAAGCATACTCTATCAAAGCAATGGGTCTGCTTGTATTCTTAATGCTCAACTGTTTCTTCAACATCAGCCCCTAACTCACACACAACATGCCAACAGTAACCGTCACAACCAGGGTGTGACTCACACCATGGGTATCATACACAGGGCAATCTACTAATAGGAGGTAACTAACTAACTAACTAACTGCATGTAGCACAATCCTTCTTGAGAAGCTAATAATCCCTTAGCTAGTCAAGAAATTCCCTGTAGGTTCATTCCTGTGTTCCTAACAGCCTGCCACTTGTCCGTATCTTGGGCCAGATTAAACCATACCATACATCCCCACCTTACTTTCTCTGAGATCTGTTGGCACCCAGGTCCATTTCATCCTCCTACTTAATAGAAGAGGATCTGGGATGGTGCAGATATCAAACTGTCTAATCCATGAAGAGCTTCTTTATAATGAAAATGTACTGTAAGCAAATATGAAGCATTTTTCCCTATGCCTGAATGTAACTCTGTAAAGACACCTTGTGGCAGTATAAAAGTAAAAAAAAAACTCCCTACTTCTCACAAGCAAGCAAGTAACACAAAGTTACGGCATTTGGTGTTCTTCCCTTGCCTTTCTTGCATCCAATACAGATTTTTCTGTCCTCTTTATTAACATCAACTGCACAAATTTTAATCTAATGCTATATGCAGGTTAGACGCATGAAAATTTCGCAGAACTTCACTATGACACTGCTGATGGCACAGTGATTGCTCAGTACATTCTCCAGCTGAGCAGCAGAAAGGCAAATGATTCCTTACTTACAATGGTACATCATCATCATTATGTACGCTGCACACCACTTTTCCAAGAACCACTTTTTCAAGGTTAATTCCCAAGTGTAGCTTCATCAGGGCAACAGGATCCAACGTGACAGTCTTGTTTTTTGCTGTGTAGCACCCTCCTTCATAAGGTCCGAGCTGCTTTGATTCTATAGACTGCAACATAAGCAATGACAAATATCATATTTTAGCAATTTGTAAATGGGAAAATGAAGAGAGAACAAAAACTTCTGTCTCCCCATGTCAGGAATGGCCATTTCATATCTAGACACTAGAAAAAGACTTTAAGGATGAGATCAATTGCTATCCCTGTTCCTGACCATCATATCAAGAAAGTATAGTGAGTTCATGTCCAATGCATCCTTAACCTTGCCATCAGGGAGAAGTGTGAAGTCAACCTCATGCTCCAGCTGTTTTACCCCCCATAAACAGCCCTTGTTACCCACTAAACAGTAGAGCTGGGTGGTCTCCAGAGCCAGTCTGGACACAGTGATGCACAGTACCTCTGCTCTTACTATGAATCAAACCACAGTCATACACTCCACAGGCAGTCATTGTATTGACTGACGAAATTTTGGAAAGATGATAGTAAAACAGGATGTGACAGTGTGGATGGGATGCAGCTGGCTTGGGACAGGGACCACTGGATGGCTCTTGTAATTAACAAACCATTTGGTTCCACAAAAGGCTGGAAGTTTCGTCAATAGCTGAGCACCTACTAGGTTCTCAAAGCACTCTGCTCCACAGGGTTATTCTATCTCTGTGTCTGTGTACTAATCATGGCTAGACCTTACCTTCACCATTTGCTGTAACTTCTTCACTTTCACTTTCCCTTTGAGGGCCACAAGTTCTTGAACACTGTCCAAGTATTTCACCAGTTGCTTCTCCTTCTCCTGTGGAGCTTCCCATGTAGGATCTAGTGCCTGGGCACGTGAGAATGACTGCAATGCCAGTTCGTATTCTTCTTTATATTTTAAGGCCTTTCAACAAGACAGAATGGATTTAAAACTTTATTAGCAAAAAATGGCACAGTTGGATCTTAATTAGTAGGAAGGTTAGTGGAAAAGTGGTGTCTCCTATTTTCTGTTTCATTCTTTTTACAAGTTAGACATTTGAAAATGTCACAGAACTTCACTATAACACTGCCGTAGGTACAGTTATTTTTCAGTACAGTCTCCATCTTTGCCATCGGTCTTCTTTCACCTTTGAACAGTAGCACGTACTCCTCCTCAGCGAAACTTACTCTCCTTCCTCTGCAGACCCTGTTCTGCAGTGCCTTGACATCCCCATAATGGTCTCCTCACTTTCTGTCTTTCAAAGGAATGAACAAGTGAAAATCTAATGCTGTAAGATCAGAACTGTAGGGCAGGTGCAGCAACACTGTCCATCCAAATTCAGTGATGGCCTCAGTGGTGCGCACACGTGTGCATGGTCTGGCATTGTCATGGGGGAACAACAAGTTTTGATGTTTTTCTTGTGGGATGAACTCACCAAGAGGAAGCAATTACACTTCATACTGTTTAAGTATAGCTGCAGAGTATACTGTTGTCTACCTAGACAAGAAGGTCACAAGGATAACACCTTTCTCATCCCAAAACATTGTAGCTATGACTTCTCCTGCTGATGGCACACTCTTACATTTCTTCTTCTTATGGATGTTGTGTGGCACCACTCTACTGACTGCTGCTAGAATTCAGACTCAATATGGTGGATCCAGGTTTCATCCCATGACAATCTGCAACAGCAAGCCCTCTCCTCCTGTATTATATCAGTGCAAACAATCAGTGGTAATTGCCCCTTACCGACTTGTGTGCATGTGTTAGCATTTATGGCATCAAATGAGCATCACTTTGATCCCAATTCCAAGCAACAGTCGATGGAATGGTGCCACACGACATAAAGAAAAAAATTCACAAGTGTGCCACCAGCAGGATATATTATGGCTACAGTCTTTTGGAATGAGAAAGGTGTTATTCTTTTGAAAGCCTTGCCTAGGCAGCAAGCAGTGAACTCTGACCACCATGGTGAAACATTAAAACCTGTAACTGGGCCTATGATAACTGAGAAAGCTAAATCTTTTTATGACGAAATGAAAATAGGTGACAAGTTCACATTCTCTGAGAGCTGGCTGCATAAAATTACCTGTAAGAATGTAGTTCAGTATAGATATTGTCTGATAATCTAGAATATTTGATCATCCGGCACCCGTCCAGTCCATGCTGGATGAACAGATTTCTACTGTAATCAGTGGTTTTTTGGGTGATTACACGGCGTCGTGAGGTAAATAATTACCTCACGACGCCGTGTAATCACCCAAAAGACCACAGATTACATCAACATCGCGGCGGAAGCCTGAAATCAAGATTTATACTGTGCGCACACATATGCATGAATGTGCACAGAGAGAAAGAGAGACAACACTTTCCTCTTTTTTGTTTCGCTCATTGTGATTAAAAATGAATCTTCACCAGAAATTAAAAAAAAAACCTGTTTGCTGGTTTTTAACTTGCAGTAGAAGCAACATTAACACAGCGACTAATAGGACAGTGAAACTTGTGATCACTTATAATGAATCATAACCATAAAGTAAAACAAAACTGTCTTACTGCCAGTTCAGTTCACAGCATATTCAAAAAGCAGCACCAAAACAGACATTTAATAGGAAGGTGGAACTTGCAATCACTTATAATGCAAATCATCTCCCATTACTACACAGGTTTGATATTGGTAACACACACGGATCTGCTGTGTTGGCATGACCTTGAAGCCACAGAATGGAAGCATACAGGAAGGCAATAGAGGGGCTAGGGAAGCCTAACTCAAAATAAATTATTTTTCCCTTCTCAATCGAAAATACCTACAACTACAGCAATGGGCCAATTGATGCTCAATTTGAACGCATAATTGAGGAACTGGCTAGAATGCCCAAATATATATGTCAGGAATATACAACACTGTTCCTATGGAAGCACTGGTAGGACCAATACAAACGTGAATAGAATCAAGGAAAATGTGGATTCAAAAACACAAAATCCAAGTCTTACTACATTTGTGTTTGTATTATTAACTTATTAAAGCAAAGACAAAATAATCTGTACTTCCTTGTTAGTAACATGAAATATATATTTGCACCATTCCTGCACAGTAATAGGCTTCTCAGTACTCACAATTGCTTTGTTGTAGTGCAGATCAGGGCTGCTATGAGCTACAACATTCTTCTCCTGCAAAATAAAAACATGTTCAGTAGATAATTACAAATACAGTAATTCAATTAAAAGATAGTAAAATGATTTGAATGTGTGAAAATAATGGCACACCATAACTTTCTGCAAAGCAGAGGGAAATTGAAAAGGAAGATCAGGTGACAAAAAAATCCTTGACACGCTGAACAGAAGTGGTGATTTTACTACTTCTTCAATCATGGTTCTTAAGATAACTTACCGCTTGTTGATATGCAGACATGCACAATTTAAGAGTGTGAGGGTTCTGCAACACTGTGAAGAAGGATGAAAGATATGCATTGCCTAGCACAGCCCATGAAATACCATCATTAGCATCAAGCTGCACTGCCTCTTTGGCATACTCCACGCCTTGCTTAATATTGTCTAAACGCTGTTTGGCTGATTCCACTTGTTCTTCTCTCAATATCCTTGACAAATTACGAAGGGAGACCTTGTTCCTTGCCTGCACACACAGATGGAAAATTGGCTTTCTTCAGATGAGCATTCTTTCATGAAACTATGCCAGAAAACTATTTATATACACCAACTGGATGCAACTTTATTTAAAAAACTGTATGGTTTTTTAAAACATATTTAAAAACTTTTTAAAACCCGACATATGTTTCGGCTCTTATCTTCAGGGTTTATTGTCGTTAAAACTGCATATATTAAAACGTCTTTTTCATTGGTTCACTTTTTGGCAAGGTTTTTTTTCACTTTTCCACTGTGGAAAAGTGAAGAAAAACCTTTAAAAAACTATACAGTTTTTTAAATAACGTTGCATCCAGTTGGTGTATGTAAAATAGTGACTGTGAAAAGATGCACGGTGATTACAGAATAAAGTATGCCAGAAAAGTTAAGTCATGTGGCTATAAACATGGATATAAGGATTATAAATAATGTAATAGGTGGCATAATTGTAAGAGAATAAAATTCTGAAAATATTTGTTTCTTTCAGTTTAACCCTTTAAGGACTGGCAGTTAGTTTACAAACTGCATGTTAAAGGTCCTATAATGGACAAGTGCTCAGTTTATTAACCAGTGACATGTGAGCTATGTTGGACAAGCAGTTACTATACTAATATTACTCTAGATTCTTATATCTCTGTCTCACACAAACTGAATCCTCTTCATGCTTAGGGCACTGTGTTATGTCCTAGGTCTACAGCTGTGTATTGATGACAGAAGATTTACGTTTTGTTGCAGATGGGCTTTAGTTCGATGCATCTAAAAATCAGCTGTTGCCTTTTAGTGCCATGGCACAACAAGTGCATTACACTGCTGTAACTGAGACTGAACATTTGGTCTGTGATTCTGTGGATCAAACTGTTTCAGATGGCTCTGATATTGAAGCTGTTGATGATTTATCAGAAGTTTCTAACAACAGTGTTCTGACAGGCCAGTTGTGGTATAATAGTAGAAGTGAAGACAGGGCTAAAATACACTACTTCAGTGCTCCCAAGCCAGGTGTGAATCAGTTCAGATTCCTCAGTTTTAGGCTGTTCTTGACTAGCGTTTACAGATGAACTACTGAACGTCATTTTGGTAAAGTCAAATTGCTATTACAACAACACACTCAAGGACAGATAGACAAGACTTGGCAACCACATACTTCTATTGATAAACTATACAGTTCTCTAGCCCTGATAATCCTGAGGGGACATGATATTCAGGACACTATAAAAGATCACGGGCAAACTAATGAGCTATACTCTACTCCATTCTATGCAAAAGTCATGAAACATGATGGTTTATGCATGTAATGTAAGTGCTTCGCTTCAAAAATAATCAAAATCCACCTGACAGAGCAAATCCAGATTATGACCGGTTGTGGAAAATCAAAAGAATTTTTAGCTACCTAAGTAATATAAAGTGGAACCCGGATAAGAAGTCCCCGCATAAGAAGATTTCCCCTGTAAGAAGTCTGATTTTTAAAGTCCCAAAATCCTATTGCTTTTACTAAGCCTCCCTCTTAATAAGTCTTCCCGTTTAAGAAGTTCCTAATCCTCTGGTCCCTTGAAAGACTTCTTAACAGGGTTCTACTGTATATTCCACATTGTACCACCCCACAGAAAATTTGGCATAGGATGAAGAAATTGTGAAATTCAAGGGTAGAGAGCTATTTTGGCATTACATACCAAAAAAGTGAATAAAACTATACATGCCTTGTGATGGAAATGGATTCACATATGACACAGCTTTATTTAGGAAAACTACTTTTTAGTTTTGCTTCAAACATCATGCCTGCCCACAGAAGACTTCTGCAGCTAACAAGGACAAGTGAAAGGCATTATTTTAATTATTTTTCGTCACCTCAACTGTTTCACGACCTACACAGCAGGAAAGTAAAGTTATGACACTGACCATGACAACGGACAGGGCATGTGAACAAACTCTGGGCCAAAGACCTTTAAATTGAAGAAAGGTGATAACACATGTAAAGTGAAAGGAGGCGCAAGTGCTGTGTTGGAACAATATGAGGGAAGTTTACCTCCTCACCAACATGCACAACCCCGCAGCATCAGGTCATTTTGTGGCAAAGAAGGAAATGCATCAAAACCTGTGTGCATTGAGAGTTATAATAGGAGTACGGGTTTTGCGGATTTGAGTGACATGATGGCAAACAGCTACAGCACTACCTGGAAGGAGTGGAAATAGCCTAAAAAACTCTTTTCTGCCTAGTTGACGTAACTATCCTGAACACCTTCATAATTCGCAAATCATGTTGGAACCTGTAGGGAGTCTTAGCCCTGTTAAGGCAATCCCATTACAGGCCCGGACAGGCCCTTAGGGTTCCAGGAGGTTGAGGCTCCCAGATTTCTAGACAATCGGCACATGAAAGTGGTAAGGTTGTCAGTCTTACGCACCGGCCGCCTTTACCCCCAAAAAATATTCCTGGTACTCATTTCTGTTAAGAGGCTGAGTCGACGCCAGGGCCATAGCGCAACCGAAAGGATTATGTCAATGGAAAATTCCAATGACACCATCGGGAATCGAACCTGTGACCTTCCAGCTTGTAGCGCAGTGTCTTAACCAACTGCAACTGCACAATATATAAACCCACACCCTTCAACTTCAAACTGTGGTTGGCAACCTTTATGAGAGGTTCACCACTTTTGGCTGGATTTCAAGGATTCAAATCACTGGCCTGCCATGCATCACTGAAGGAAAGACCTCTAGGTCATTTCACTTTTGTGTAGACTGTAAAGTAGGGCTGTGTCTATCCGTGTGTCAGATTGTGTCACACAAAACTGCACTACTGAGTATCTCTCAGAGTGAAAAGTGACTTAGCACTGTGCACCACTTTTATGTGTATATGTAAGTTCACACTGTAACATAGTAACTCATACCACAGCATTTATTCAGTTGAACCCTCTAGCTTATGTTATAGTGTGGAGGAAAAATAATGATGAGCTGCTCACATCCAGATTATGTCATGCCATCTGCAAAAAATAGAGTCACATTGCCAGACTGAAGTGTGTTAATAGAGGTCAGTCTTACATTGTTACTTTTCCTACTATATAACCACATTTATTTTCACCAAATATAGAAAAGCCCCAATTTTATGTTTTTGTGGAAGCCACCTTAAATGGCATAAAATTCAGGGAAGTGTAAAATCCAGGAAATGTTCCTACAAGCATTTGGCTGGGACTGTACAAAAAGTGCATAAAATCGCTGAACATGCAAAATGTGGGAATGTAAAATCAGGATTTTACTGTATTCACAGGTTGCATAGCTTACTTTTAGCTTACATTTTAAGACATAAAACGTAAAAAAAATAATGAATTTTATACAGTTAACTAACACATCCGTAACTCTTCAACTACCCTTTTACTGCTGACAGATACCACAAGAAATCTTTTGTATATGCCCATTTTAGCAAACTGCGACATGGAAATAAAGAAACAAATATTTTAATTGTCCACTCTGACATGTGGCAGCCAGTTAAACCCCCATCCTTGCTACTGCCAACATTAGCTTACTAATTCCATCCTTAAAGGGTTAAGAACTGTTACTAACATGTTTACTAACAAAAACCCTGATCAAACATTAAGACGTAAATAATACTATATTTTCTACTACCTGTGGTATAGATATGTGGTCTCTTAAACCATTATGCCATGACTTACACAATTAGTCACTGGCTCCTCACCTCCAAGACCTGGGTTCAATCCCAGGCTGCTAAATGTAGGATTTGTGGTGGACAAAGTGCTATTGGTACAAGTTTTCCCATCACTATAGCTCCACCAATGTTCGACACCCATTTATTCAACTATTATCAGTGCTTGTTAATCTTAAAAATTGTTAGTGTCATTAAAAAAAGCAGTCTCATATTCTGACAGAAAATATATAGAGACATTTAAACCTTGTGACAAAGAAAATACATGGGCTTCAGATTGTTTGTCCTCTCTGATTAATAGGTACATTTTTTTTATCCCTTCCAAATTCTTAACTTTTCTTAGAAATGCCATTGTGATCTCCACTAAAAGAATTACAGCATCTAGTTATTTAACAATGGAAACAGTTATAGCTATTTTAACTTTAAACACTCATTCCACTCATAACAAAACCACCACAGTACATACCATTCAGGAATGTAAGACCATCAGAGCACAAAGAGAAAAAATATTATCTCCTATTCTCATTAATACCTCAGTAAAAAAGCTGTTTTGGTTAAAAAATCAAAATTTGGTGTCTGCAGTACAACATAAATAAGGGTCAAGTTCAAGATAAGAATTGATAACTTAAAAAGTTGAATAGAGCCATATTGAAAAGCTTCATATTGATAAACAAGTTGGCTTCCAATCTCGATTAGAACTAGATCAATTAACATTTTGTAAGTGGAACAACAGAAAATTTAACGAAACTTTGGAATTTTAAAACAATATTGTTGTAGACAGGAATAATTTCACAATTCTCACACACTTTATCAGACTCAACAAGCTTACCAAATATCACTGAAATCAAAGATGGTCATGTACAGTGCCATTCCAAACTGACACGGAATGAACTTCAAAGTAATGAACACATCTGCTACCAAAGACAAGACGAAAACCCACAAGCAGATGAAAAGACCAGCTTTAATTCTGAATCTTGGAACAAGTTCAAAAGCAATCATTCTTCCCCTTAAGAGACAGAATGGAGGACATTACATATCACGGAACATTTACTATTTTAAACATAACTGCTCCACCAATGCAAAACCTCTCATACTAATTTCAGTATGCTTAACAACTTTCTTGTTTGACATGAGTTTCATACATGAAGTAAGGCACCACAAAAGCAGTTTTTTGCTTCTTCAATGTCGTCTTTCTTCCAGTAACATTCACCAAGCTCGTTCCAAGCATCCACAAGTTTGGGATCCAGTTTAACAGCACGAGACAACAGTTCTTCAGCCTCTTTTGAATGCTGAGGCATCACATTTAAAGCCCTACCCTTGAGGTACAGATACATGGTTCTATTCTCTTGCTCAGCATCTTCTGTAATATAAAAAGTTATTAATTTAACAGATACATTATGTGTTATATAAATTCTCAAATACAATTTATTACAAACATCCAAGATTGAGCATACATACCTTTCAAATTGTCAAAAAAATTCAATGTATTTTTCATTTCATTTTCAACATCACTATTCTTTTGGCCTGCATTATCCAAAGAATGGTTTTCAAAATAATGATCTCGGTATATGTAAAGTGCATTTAATTTTTCCTGTAAAAAAACACACACACACAAATTTCAATACTTGTTCCATGGGAAAAGAAAAAATTGACTACACTGCAACAAGACTTACTATGGTGGAAAGTTACACATGCCGTATTAATGGGATTAAGTTGAACTAAAGTTTACTACTTACCACTACATTAACAAAGTGAAACATATGCTTGAAAATGAAACAAACTCATTTGTGGGGTACAGGAACTACTTCCCTGAGGATAACACGATTGAGGTGTGAAGCAGGCCACTCCCCTCTGTCTTTTAACAAGGTTACATATGTGAGGATCATACCTCCACTGCCCCACATGCATTCATGGCATTAACAAAGACAACTTTAGCCTTTACATTTTACATGAAATTATCTACTCATGAAAATTCAACAGGCTGTGACGAACACATTTATAATGGGGGTCCCTGTTTTGTGGCAACTTCCTGCAGTTATAACTTCACTGACTTTCCTAGCTACTACCCACTTAGCAAGTTGAAAGTATATATTCTGGTGGAAGGAGCAACCCCCGTCCAGCTTCTGCTACTCCACACGACATGACAGTGGTAAGAAAGATGACCAGCAGAATATTGGTACACTTAAATATGGGCTTCAAATAATGGTGACATATAGTATTCTATTTATTCTCAACATTAAACTGATGCAGGCTTCATTCTCTGCTAGAAAAAAGTTTACTCATATCTAACTGGGGACTTCCACACATGACTTAACACATTCAAATAATTTATTCAACATTCATTCACTGAAAGGAACATCTAAGGAAAACACTGTGGAAACAAAAAATGGTTTTATGTGTGCACAGTACGTGGATGCTCTGTACTAGTTCTGCCTTGGATTTGCAGAAACTTCACCTATAATGCAGCGTGGTATATAATTCCAGACTTTGAACACATTCAATTGTGGTCATGATTCTGACAGTGGTGTATCACATTCAGAATCATCCACTCTTTGGATGGTGTTTGAAATGGAAATAAAAGAAAACAAACGTCTTTACAGGACCAGCGACCGTCCTCGGCCAAAAGGGTACGGGACATGCCGATTCAGTTGGACCCCGAGTGGTTACGCTATTCTAACCCTCTGGGCGGCACGAGAACGAAGTCCCAAAGAGTCAATGTTTCAAATCAGGTCACGTTGGGGAAGCTAATGTAATGACTTGTTCAGGTGTAACAGACTGCAGTAAGCGCTGAAAATGAATGGCCAAATAACGTTAACAATTCGTAATAACACATAACTACAAACGGAGACGTTACGAATTAATTAATACAGTCTTCCTTTGCTTATACTAGTCACTTTGGTGTGTCACTACTGCGCTGTCTTACATTCAGTGCGTCAACCGCCTTTTGATCAGCACTTGAAACTTTCTTCGCAGTGTCCGTCTCTTCGGCAGACATATCCTTGACGCTTTGTGACAACTTTCATAACAATTCAGATGATAGACTGACAGCCCTGTCACACAATATACGTAGCTTCCTGCCACACTGCGATACGATTGACTACTACCACAGATTACTACACTACTAGCCACAGATTACGGATTAATAGCTGTAACAGCTGAAAACCTTGGTGGAAATGTAAAACTGCACCGCCATTTGCGGCGCCTTCGTACGTTACTGTAGCCGGCGTGGCTCACTGGCTGTGGGTAAAGCATGCTCCTTGTAGTAACGTGTGGAACTATGTAGCATAACATCGGCAAAGCAGCCTCCTGCTTTGCCATAACCTCTCCTTCACCCCCAACCCAACCATTCAAAATGGAACTAAAAAACGAGCGAACTAAATACATTTATAAGACAATTTTATTTTACATTATATTTTCTCCGACATATTTCTGCTCATATCAAAATTTAATGTATAATAATAAAGTATATTTATTGCCTAATATGTGTATTCAGTTGTTTTGTAACAGTGGTACAATGCACGAAAGAACCTGAATATTAAGATTCAAAATCATAGTCTTCCGAGTTATGGGACCGTGTAGTCTGACTGATGGGTACAGAGGTTTCGGCTAGGACATACTGTCTCCATCTTCGACTGCCTGTGAAGACAGACGCAGAATTCTTCTCCAAAACATTCATAACCATGTACCAGACTACACGGGGTCCTAATCCAGAACGCAATATGAATCCTCACCACTGTGAGCACCTCAAATCCTGTACCAAAGAATATAAAGAAAAAGTGAAGTGTGTTTGAAAATGTCATATTGGGAAAACTGAACTGCAGGAAGTGCAGTATGTTTTTTAAAGACACAGTATTTGATACCACTTTCTTTTTCCACCAACTGTATACTCTTTTCTCATATTTTGCCTCTTGAAAAAAAAACTGAGGAAATGAGATCTGGAACACTTCCTAGTTACAAACATTATCTGTATAAAAACACATTTTAGGGTCAGGACCACACACAATGAATTTCAGCTCTACTAAAATTATATTACAAGGACAATCACACTCATAACTACGTACAATGTTGAGCGTTCTCGAAGTAGAAACAACTGCCTCCATTATACACAACTATCACCACATGAAATAAACTAAACACATATGCCATAACTATGATTACATGAACAAAAGATTTCATTTATGATGATCACATTTTTTTGACAGTATACACAAGACTAAAACACTAAAGCTGCAGCATTGCCCACTGTTACACAACAGTCAACACACAAATTAACAACACAAAGTGTAATACAAAATACAAATTCAATCTGATGTCACTGAGGTCCCAGACCACAGTGTGCACAGACAATGACCACATGCTCTTTCTTCATGAATTGTAATGACATTTTGTCACTGCTGCCTGTGAACTAGTACAGTACATTATTTAAATGGTAATCCACTTCCTATTGTTCACACAACAGTTTGTATTGTGAGCAACATAAGTCATTAACATGAAAACACTTCATATAAGGTAAAGCTCTCTTCATGTTTCATTAAGCACCACACAGTAAGGCTACAGAGGAGTGTGGATGTGCAGTACATACAGCTCCACACCTTCTTTTCCTGGCACTAGACAGAGATAGGTTGTTTGCTTCCTGGCCCAGCCACTTTACGCAGAGCACGGACTGAATAGGAGGCTGGACTGGCCTCAGAGTTGTCTGGATGCTTCGAAGATAAGAGAAAACGTTTCCCCTGCTTGAAATTGATGGATAATTCCTTGGCCACCCAGCCCACAGCACTGCCTCCTTGTAAATCAAGCAGTTGCCCAACAAGTACAGAAGCTTCCCATATTACATAGAGCATGGACATTCATTCTGGGTATACAAACACCCTTACTCAGTTCAACCCTCTCAGAAACATCTCATCTTATGTAAGGATTATTCTATGTCTAGGCCCTCCAGCTAATCTTGTCTATCGAGTTATGAACAACGGTCAGTGAACTGCTTTCTCTTCCATTCAGTTTCTCTGACCTACAAAGCATATAATATCTGAAACCTCCCATGCATGCTACATGCCCTGCCAATCCCTTCTTAATTTTGTAAACTTGACAATATTTGGTAAACCCTACATTTGATTATGCAGTATAGTGCTTTACTAACCATAAAAAACAATGCACATGCTTCACACAAAGTCTATTATTTTAAATTATAAAAATTATACTTGCATACTAACTTGTTCCAGGACAGTGATGAGGTAAGTATCCCTTAGTTCCTGTGGGAAAAGGTTCACCATGAGTTCCTTTTCTTTGTTAACATCAGTGATCTCTCCTTCTCCTCTGGTGACTTTTCCTACAGAAATATATAATAGAGAGCACAAGATAGACAGAAAAATTCTGTGCTAAGACAGGCGGAATGCAATCACGCTTGTCAAACAACACGTACAAGAGACACTCACTAGAAAAGTGGTTTTCAACGTTTTTAGGATTTGGTCATTTTGGTCATTAGGTTTAGTTTTAGGTTAAGGTTAGGTTAGGTTATTTATGTATTCATTCGGTCATTTATTTATTTTATTTATTTATTGGCAGAAAGTAATATTTTCCAACCAAACATTACATCCGTAATGTTCGCATTCATAACAGTAAATTAAAAAAAAGGTAAAACAAGGTAGACTGATATGGGTAGAAGTACCATCCCTTGAATTTAATGCTTCATCTCCATCAATTATCTGTGTTTTGGATGAAAATATAAATTTTATTCCAAACCTTAAATCTTGAAATGTGGCTGGCAGTAGGCTGCAATCTGTAGCAAGGTGGTTGAACACAACCATCGAGTTGATACCATGTCTGCAATAGTTTCTTATAAGTGCCACTTCAAAATTTTGATTCTCAATTGTTTTAAGTTTATACAGCATTATCAAGAGATTGTTTCAAAACACCATGTATGCCACTTCATTTTCCCTACAATGGAAAGCAGACACATCACTGATATGCATGTCATTATATTAATTCACAATTATATTTAGTCATATTGGTCATTCGATCTTTTTTTTTTTTCAGCTAAGCATAAACTATAATAACTTGCTGAACAACTTCTGTCTTTTCATGAGGGACTCTGCTCCATAAGTTTTTGTTCTCTATATTAGGCGATATATATATATATATATATATATATATATATATATAAATGAACGTTTTTGCAATGCTGAACACAAATATTGAGCAGTCACAAAAAGTGGCAACAAACTGACACCAACAGTACTACCAATATCATGCCCTTCCCATGATATCCTATGACATTTATTCATATAATTCCACATACATGCACTTGTGTTCAGTTGGAATTATGAGAATAACATGCTTAATGCATCAAATATGAATAATATTCAGATCCTATGACCTATTCCTCCTGACTCGGGTACAAAGCTCTTCTGCTCACCACTGTCTACCCTCACAGAAAAGACAGACTACGGGACAAAATGGAAAAAGGACCTACGACACTGTTCAGGACGCTCTCAACGGAATGTTGTTCTTCACAAGGATAACAATGTTAATTGTACAAATCACGAAAGTTCTGATAAAAATGATCATAGAAATCATCAACCAACGTACGCAATTCCAACTATTGTTAATGGTCTAACCTCAATGAAGGATGACAACCCACTGTACAGGCAAGCAACATCAACAACACAGGTGATAGTCATGCAAGAGGTTCTGCTGCCAACATATCAAATTACCTCGGAAAGGACTTTGAAATTACGGGAACAGTGATGCCGGGGGCTAGACTTGAAAATATAATAAAATTGAACACTAAAGAAATAAGAACATTAGGTAAAAATGATGCAGTGATAGTGTGTGGAGGTTCAAACGATATCAACAAGAATGAAGCTACTGTTGGACTTAGGCAATTAAAGAAATTTGTATCAGTTATGCAGGACACCAATATTTTAATTGTAACTGCGCCTCATAGGCATGATTTACAGGTATCTTCCTGTGTAAATAAGGAAATAGAGGTATTCAATAGAAAATTACAAAAAATGATGAAGACAAACAGTAATGTGAGTGTAGTTCATACAAACCTAAGTAGAAGTGACTTCACACTTCATGGAATGCATATGAATGTTTCTGGTAAAGAAAAGATGGCTGTACTCTTAGGGCAAAACATAAAAGCATTTATGGTAAAGCATAAGGAATCCCCCATCGTATTAAAATGGGATGAGGCTCAAATAGATCTAAATCAGGGAGAAGTAAAAACAAATTTAGTAACTGAGGAAAATAGAGAAACTAAAAATAGGGAAGTTAGATTATCAAAAAGACTAAAATGAAATCCAGCAGACAGAAACAAAGATTTTTTATGGATGAGGGATTAACTGAGAAGGTAGATATTACTATGAGGAGACAAAATATGCATAATAAGTCTAATGAAACCTTGTGTAATGCAAATTGTAGCAATAGCTACATAACAGGTAATGACAATGCAAACAAAGAGTCATCTAAAAATTTCTCTAAGGTGGCCCTCCAAATTTACCATCAAAACATACAAGGTTTACGATGTAAAATTGATGAGATTTTGAATTTTTTATATCCTGATTTTCCTCATATTTTGTGTTTGTCTGAGCATCATCTTGATCAGTTGGAACTAGATACAGTTCATCTAGAAAACTATACCCTGGGAGCCAGTTACTGTAGACGCTCTATGAAAAAGGGTGGTTTTTGTATCTATGTTTATCGTGATTTAAGTTATTTTAATGTTGATTGAAGTAAATTTTGTATCGATCAACATATCAAAGCGAGTGCAATTTTATTATCAAATTCTTTTGGTAATATTTATATATTATCAATTTATAGAGCTCCTAGTGGCAATTTTACTCTTTTTTTAAATAAACTTGAATCTATTCTTAATCTGTTTTTTAGAAACAATGCTAAATTAGTTCTTTGTGGCGATATAAATGTTAATTACCTGACTGATAATAGCAAAAAGAGACAAATGGATATGTTATTAGCTTCATATAATTTATCAAGTACAGTGAATTTTCCAACAAGACTACAAAATAACTCTGCAACCGCAATAGATAACATATTCGTTGATGTGTCTTTACAGGAAAATTATGCAATATTTCCTCTATGTAATGGACTTTCTGATCACGATGCTCAGTTAATTGTTTTAACAGATGTCAAAGTTAACGCCAGGAATGTGAGCTTAAAAAAAAAATAAGGAGAATTGATCAGGCTGCTGTGCAGGACTTCCAATACAAGTTGAGTTTTGAAACTTTGGACTCAGTTTTTGCCACCAATGACATAAACATAATGTATAATTCTTTCCTTAATTCATTTCTCAGAATATTTTATTCAAGTTTTCCTTTAAAAGAACTGAAAATTAAACCAAATAACAATTCATGGATTGCACCTGGTATAAGTATCTCTTGTAAGCATAAAAGAGATCTTTACTTATTATACAGGAATAGTAATGATGAGGCCTTGAAGAATCGCTACAGACTGTATTGTAAGATATTGAAAGATGTTATAAGGGAAGCTAAAAAACAGCATTATAATAGACAGGTATTAAATTCCAGTAACAAAATAAGAACTATGTGGGATATTACAAAATCAGTAACAGGGAAGTCAACCAAAATTGATACAATACAGGAATTAAAAGTTAATGGGAATGTTATTAGTAGTAGTCAAGATATAGCAGATTCTTTAACCTTTAAGAGCCGAAACGGACAAATTTGTCCATCGTTTTGTGTAGGTATGAATGCCGAAACGGACATTTTTGTCCAAAAAGATATATGTAAACTTTTCGCATTAAATACGATATTGGCGGGGCAATAAGCGTGTGTAAATATTATGTATACATACAGCAGACTTGAAGGTAATTTTAGAGTTGTGTCTCATATCAAGGGGGCGTATTGGGGCGCGGAGGTAATATACCATAAAATGATGTATTTAACACTGTTTAGAGCGTATTCAGCTTCTTGCTCCAGCATCTGTACATTCATGTTCCCCAGATACCCATCGATTAAAAAGCCGGTAGAATCGAGTTAAGATTTATACGAGTCTATAGATATATTTATGTACTTTCCGGGAACCGAACCCTGATCTCCTTTCTGGTGATCGTATAACTTATTCACTGTTCTAGCCCGTGCTTGTACTCAGAAAAATTTTTAATAAATTTTCACAATATATTTGTCCAAATATACGAAGAAATTAAAAGCTTCCGGCTGTATTTACCCTTACGTACTTGATGGAAGAATGAAACATAGCTCACCCGAGAAAGGCAGTATATGATGCGTCGTCAGAAGGAAGTTACTTGTTACAGAAATTATTACATACCTTATTATTAGATGTTCTCATCCGAATCAATATCACAGATCAGCTGTGATTCAATATCTTCATCACGAATATGCCTTCTACAAGCCATGATGCTGATTATGTACTCACAAGAAATAATTTTCATAAGCGACAGGGTCACTGCACTGTGCGACAAACACTGAAAGAGTGTGGCCACTGGTAGGAATACCGAGAAACGTACGTTTCCTTTCGCAGGTCAGATTCCTCATGGTTGTAAAACTGTAAACCTCTTTGTAAGTACACCCTTACAGAAATCACACCAACGAAAAGCATTTCGCTGTTGTTAAAATAACCTCACAGAAATATTTTCCCTTGAAAGTGGGGACGAATTCAGGAGAAAGGAGCCAGAATTTAAGGCTAAAGAGAACGAAACATAACATATTACTAAAATTCCATTAATGGTCCAGACACGATAAAGAAACAAAAGAAGACTAAAATTTCTGTCTCTTAGGGAAGTGGTTCATTCTTATTTTGCATCAAAATATTTTATAATAAACTATGATGTACATTACCGTGTTCTCCATGCTTCACTTGAGTAATTACGATTTATTTCACAGATCCAGCGTTAATATTCTTCAAGATATTCAAAATTTTCCTAACCATTGCAACAAACGTTTAAATCCCCAGAGAAAACTCCGGTCCGCTGACAGTACAGGGCATTTAAATCGCCGGCTCTTAAAGGTTAAATAACTTTTTCTTATCTGTGGTTGAAAATAATACTTTTAAAATAAATAACAGCCCGTTGGATTATTTGCGGCAAGCTTTTCACCATCCCTTTCCAAGTATAAAATATCATGCTGTAACGTCATCTGAGATAACTAAAATCATTAAATCACTAATAACAAAAGGCTCACATGGATATGATGAAATCTCTGTAAAAATATTAAAACTTAGTTCTCCATTTATTATTTCTCCATTAACCTATATTAGTAATAAAATGTTATCCTCTGGTATTTTTCCGGACAGGCTAAAATATGCTGAGATTAAGCCTTTGTTTAAGGATGGTTGTAAAAATGATCCATCTAACTATAGACCAATTTCCCTTTTAACTTCCTTTTCAAAAATTTTTGAAAAGATCATTTGGTCTAGATTAAACCAGCACGTCTATGACAATAATATTCTAGTAAACGAGCAATTTGGTTTCAGACTTCAATCTTCAACTACCAAAGCATCCTATATGTTATATAATGAAATCTTAGAAGCATTAAATAAGAAAAGAATTGTAGGTGGAATTTTTTGCGACTTACAAAAAGCCTTTGACAGTGTTAATCACAATATTTTACTAAGCAAACTTCGATTCTATGGAATAGGAGGTAAATTTCATGATTTAATTACATCCTATTTGTCAGATAGATATCAGAGAGTTTTAATTGCAAGTACCGACTTGAGTCACATTGGTTGCTCCAATTGGGACATTGTCAGGCATGGAGTCCCTCAGGGGTCTATTCTTGGTCCTCTTCTTTTTCTTTTTTATATAAATGATTTACCTAAAATTTTTAATAATCCAGTCAAATCAGTCTTATTTGCAGATGACACAAGTCTAGTCATTAGTAGTTACAATAATATACAGTATAAAAATGATGTTAATATTGCATTTGCTCGTCTGAATGATTGGTTCAATTCAAACCTATTAACCTTGAATTATAATAAAACCAAACATGTCCAATTTGCGGCAAAATCCAGTTCTAATAAAGAAACTTCTGTTAGTTATCACAACAACACTATTGTAAGTAGCACAAATGTTAAATTCCTGGGAATAGTAATTGAAAGCTCATGTACTTGGAAAGCTCATACATCCCTACTTTTGCCTAAATTGTGCAAGGCTTGTTATCTAATGAGGGTGATTAAACCCATTATGCCCATTGAGACATTAAAAATAGTATATTACTCCTATTTCCATTCCCTTTTGACCTATGGAATTATTTTTTGGGGCAACTCCTCCTACAGCATACAAATTTTTAGAATTCAAAAGAGAATAATTAGAATTATGAGTGGTTTGAGACCCAGGGATTCTTGTAGGGACACATTTAGGGTTTGGATACATGGTGTTAACACAAGAAGTAATTTCGATCTTTACCGCCCGCAGTCAAATCTAACAACTTATCAGAAAGGACCTTATTATTTTGGTATAAAACTCTTTAATCATCTTCCTTCAAATATAAAAGAGTTAGCCCATAATATTAAACAATTTAGAGTGGCTCTAAGTGCTTTCTTACATTCCAAATCTTTCTACACCTTAGAGGAATATTTTAGCCAGGGATAGCTCCTTGGATATTCATGACTACATTGTCATATTTTACTTATTGTCATGTATATATGTTTTAATATATTGTATTGTTTTATACATGTATTGTAAATGTTATGTAGGTATAAGTAATGCATAACAACTAAATTTTATGTGCATGATTTTATTTCCTATTGTATTTATATGCATTGTTTAGATGACGCTTGCTGATTATAGCAAGTTCATGTTGTGTGACAAGTTCTGTATCCAATGGCTTTTGCCTTGTATGGATGTGCTGGAATGTGTAATAAATACAATACAGATGGCCCAGGGAGGGCCGTTTGCAATGAAGCTGGGAGGCTGGTTGGAATGTTGGTGATGTTGCGTGGAGTTGGCGCCTGCTTGACAAGCATGGCCTTCGCCTCGTTCCACTTAGCACAGCCCCGGCAGTTCGCTGTGTGCTTTCCCCGCTGCTGCAGCATTTCAGCTGATGACTTGGAGCAGAGCACTCCCCTGAAGGTTGAGATTTGCCACAAGCAACACACCGGGGTGAGTATCTGCAATTGCGCTGCGTGTGGCCGAAGAGCTGGTAGCGCTTGCACTGAAGCGGGGCCTTAGATGCCACATATATCTCTTCAGTGACTCTTAACCCACAAAGTTCTGAGAGGGATCGGACCTTCTGAACTTCCGGTTTCCTTGCCACCCAAACCACAAAATGCGGAGTCGGAGGTCGGTCCTTTGCTGCCTTTTGATCGCGACGACCAGATCGGGGTTGCATGACTCCGTGGACACGGAAGTCCAGGGCCACGAGCTCCTTTCGGACGATGCGTTCAGGCATCTGCTTGCCGAGGTTTTACACCAGCAGTCGGACACTATGATCCTCTGGGAGAGAGAAAGTGTGTAAACTCCCGCGAAGGGATCGGAAGATGTCGTCAGATCCCGGCATAACCATCAGTCTCACGCACTTCATCTGGGCAGACAGACTGCTGGGACATAATTCCCCTAACCACACGAGAAATCCACGCTGTCACTGATTCCTGTCACGAAAATAGGAGTATTGTTGTGCCGTTGCCCTGCGGGGAGAACGTGAGCCGACGTGGTGCCAGCTGGCATGCTGTCCAGAGGCTCGGACATGTCTTCGACAGACCTGCACCTGTTAGCTCCATCGGGGTTGGCAACAGGTTCGGAGGAATCCAAACCAGTGACTATGGGCTTGGGCTGCCCACTCGGCTGTTGGGGGTTGGCTCGGGCGGCGACAATCGCGGTTTAAACTGCCTTATCTTCGGTGTCGTTGAGGTGCCGGCTGCTCTCGGCAGTCGGTTCGCTGGAAGTGCCCATCGTCTCTGACCGAACTAGCGGATCTGTCGCTGGTCGCCTGCTAACCGGTACAGACGGACCGTCAGAGTTCTAGAGCTCTTCGCCTTTTCTTTTACCCGCAATAGGCTATGAAGCCTTGCGGGCAGAAGAGTGAGCCGCACTCTCGGCCCCGTGTATGTTGGCATGGCTCTTCATGAGCGCCACGCAAGGCGTCTTGGCCTTGCTGCAAGCAGCGGTCTTTGTCGTCTTCTTCAATGCAAGGGCTTCCGTTACCTCTCGCAAGAGGGCTGGGGAAGGCTGAATCGATGACAGAGACTTAATAAAGCCTAGATCTTCCTGCTTCAACATTACGCTTGTAGCAGGGGGCACCTTACTCCTCTGATGCTGCCACACTTCCCGAATGGATTAAGGGCAGCACGCTGGTGAGCTCCCCTTCCTCGCTGTTTCTTCTGCACTTTCAGGACGCTAGGCTGTGTCTCTGAGTACGTCTTCACTCGTCCACAGCTCAAACCGAACTCGACTCATTCCTCTCATCCAACCCCTCCATTCCGATTATCGTTGTTGGAACTGTTCTACAATTTATACCCAGCCAGCGCCGGAATGATGTGCTGTCATTGGCGGGCTGGAGTAGCTCGTTCCTTGCCAATTCCGGACCACCTGCACTGCGGTTGGCGTGCTGGTGTAGCTTTTTACCGTGGTGGGAGAGTTACCACACGTTTTCAGTGTCCTTTAGTGGCACATTTTGCTGTTCTTTTGTCCAAGATTCTAATGTAATAACAGTAAGTGATGATAATTTTGTATTTATAAGGTTTACATCCTATTAAAATGTAAACTTGGTTATATTTTCTTCTAGTTATTGGAATTTTATTATCTTTCTTTATTATACAAGCATTGAAAAATTGCAATTTAAAATATTTTGTTATATTTTTCTTTCATAATTGTGAAATAATGAGATGTGATACAGTAAAATGGAAGTTATGTCTGTAATCAGCATGTGTTAATCATACACATTCATTGACTGAAAATAAAACAACTTTTAAAAGATTTTGTTTTGTAGACCTGTGTTATCATCATCCGCCAGTCTTAAATATAGTTAATGTAAATGACAAGGTAAAACAATAATCATCTCTGCAAATAACATTAGCAGCTAATACACATATATCAGAAGAACAATTGGCACTAATGCAGTTTAGGTCCACCACTGTGTATCCAGTGTGCAATGACGATGTTCCTGTACGCTGAGGGGCGTGGTTCGCTTGGCGCGTTGTGGCCTCGCCCCTCTGTCCCTACTTCAACTTGCAGCGCTCATTTCAAAGAAACTTAGGTTGGCGTGTAGGCTATTTCTCTGTTTTGTATATTAAGGGAATGGCCACTGGACACAAACTTAGGTTAGCGTGTAGGCTATGTCTCTGTTCTGTATATTAAGTGAATGGCCACTGGACACAAACTTAGGTTAGCGTGTAGGCTATGTCTCTGTTCTGTATATTAAGTGAATGGCCACTGGACACAAACTTAGGTTAGCGTGTAGGCTATGTCATTGTTCTGTATATTAAGTGAATGGCCACTGGACACAAACTTAGGTTAGCGTGTAGGCTATGTCTCTGTCATAGTCAGCGCGATATTTCAACCTCGTCCCCCTCATTACACTACCTGTTCACGGTGTGGCCGAATGCACCCTACCCTCCCACACAAGTTAACGGATCTGTCGATAGGGCGTTCCCTTACGTGTTCGGCTGTGTGTGTTACACTTGGCGCGATATTTCAACCTCGTCCCGCTCAATTCAGTAACGGCTATCGCTCTGTGTAGTACAGTACAGTGTCGCGGTCTTCCTGGGTTTCCTGTGTTTGTGAAAGTGTTGTGCCATATAACTATAACATCTCATATCACGGACACTATTAAGGCCTACCAATCGCGTGTATGCCGCACGTGCAGGGCCTACGTCAAGGGGCATCGTTGATCCGCGAAAACAGTGTCGCGACAACGGCCTTCCTTCTCTATCTCTTCTCGTCGAAGACGGACGCGTTGCAGTTCCTGAAAGACCTAGGCCTCATCGCTACAGCCTGCGCGCGCATCACCGCCCTCTCCACTTTAACGTAGCTCCTCCTCTTTCCTACCACACATAGCCTGCTACAGGGGGTTGCATCTTCATTGGACAAGGAGGAAACATGCACCAGAGTCCTCTTACAGTGCTCCTTATGAAACTAACAGCACATATTTCCTATTTGCTACCAACAGGTGGCAGTAAGTAAGGTCTAAGTCTGACGCACAAAGATCCTAGGTAATCTATGGATTCGGGCCCACAACAGCCACAGAAGACATCATCTATGCGGCGCGATGTTTTGTTCGAGTGTGTAAAGGAACATTTCTGTGTGACCGTAAGTTTCAGTTCAGTTGTGGAAGTTTGGATTGTATTGTGAATGTTTAGTTTGTTACGAATGTGATGTACGTAATTATATATTTATATGAATATTGTGTTCCTTCCAGGGCATAACCCAACCAAGCCACGTGGTTAGTTAAGAACCGTGTGTAAAGGAACATTTTTGTGTGACCGTATTGTGGGATCATCAGGGACTTGGATTGTGAATTACACAACTTACAAATCAACAATAATGGGACATTTCAAAGGTACAAAAGTTACAATGTAGTGTATGTCAGTTGTTTTCTAGGTGCACTGTGCATGAGAAGTTTTGTGTCTAGACACACAAGGTTGTGTGCATGGAGTGTGCTCGGCGCTTTTACAGAAGTGATGATCCACTATTACAACAGCAGCGTAGCCTTTTAATCTGTTAACATTCTATTTTATGAACTGTCACTGTGAACTAGTGTGTTTTTCTACATTGTAGTGCATGATGGTTTAACATGTGGATGGATGCAAAGTTCTTGTGGACCTTTGTTTGAACAGCGTGATGGTGACAAAGACCTGTCAAAACATGTAGGTGTTCTCCCTAATACATGCTGTATATGTATTTGTAATGTGCATTTGTTGGTGTTAAGTTTATGACAAGATATATAAACTATAAAACTGAATTTTTAATGTTTAAAAATGAATCATAATATGTATATGTGTGTATAATCTACTAATTTCAATACAAATGTCTGTGATCGAAGGATATTTCTCATTGATGACATCCCTATATCACCAGTTGTGGACTGATGTGAATTAAATGTTTCTTCACCAGCACATGCTTCTGTCCATCATATGGAGAAGTTACTCTGCAATGTCAATATTTCACATGTATTCATGAGTCTGACAGTGATAAAGTGACGGGACATAGCGGTGAAATTATGATGTACATACCGTGTAGCTAGTATAATTGTATATTGCACTTACTGACACCCTGCAATTGTATGTGTTCTGTGTACTGACTGCATTTTGGTGCTGACTGTTGCATCATCATCATCATTAGTTATACATCTTGCCATTTGTAGGTGGGTGCATTATTTGTGCTTACTGTGTTGATGTTTTGCACTGTTGCACCCAGTTGTTTTGTCTTGTTGCTACTTGTTTTACTACATGTGTTCCATTTCTTTTATTGTAACTTGTTCACTTGTCCTGTGGCGGTTATAAGTGCAGCATCCAAAAAGTGAAAATTCCAGTCTTACATTAGGGAGTTACAATGAAAGAAGTGAATGGAACAGAATTTCATATCACAAGTGCAACAGGAAGAAAAACAGTGAAAAATATAAAAACTATGCAAATAATACAGCATATAATAAATGGCTGTGTGTTAGGATGATACTGAAGATAATGCAGTAGTTAGCATAGGAACGTTTTTGTCAGTAAGTAGGACATATGTGTAGGTTGTTGGTAATTACAAGAGAATACTGAGGGTTGGATAGTAGTGGCTGTTGTTACCGATTGACGCAGTGAGGCATGTTCTGTTAGTACCGACATTGGGCGTAGGTGTCGTAATCATCGTTACGGGCGTGTTAGTTCGAAAAGAGCGTACACAGATGGCACGCGCCGCGTTGCCTACTTTTATCGTTGACTTGCCTATCTGTATACTAGATAATCTGTGGCCAGTGGTATTCAAGCTGCGGTTTATGGCAGCCTCGTTCATCTTACACTGCGTTTATAGACCATCTTTTCACCAACCAAATGCACTTGTTATAAAAACACTAAAATATTCTAAACATGTTTGAGAAAAAGCCCCGACAAGTTTCGGCTCACTAATGAGACAACCTCAGGGGGTCACAACTGTCTGTTCTCAAAACACGTACATATGTTAATCATCTAGAGGTATATGGTCAACGTCTTATCTCACCAATCTTACTTTATCAATCCGTAAACCGATATGTTTTTTAAAAACACTTGCTATAGATTATGCACTATATTTCTAATTATTTAATTTTGCAGGTTAAATCATTTCTTACTATGATACTTTTCAAGGTAATTATTTATATGATATGATGGAGTGTAAGGAAGCCAAGTTAGTTTTAACTTACCACTCATGAGTGGTGTGATTTCCCTCGTAGGAAAACATGCTGAACTTGCTTGACAGCTAATATATTATACATTTTTACATGGTTATTGTCAATATGTAGCCCGAGGACTGTAGTGCCTACTTCAGGTGTTTTGTTATTATCCCTTATATTGATATTACTACGTGTTTTATTATCAGTAGACAATGTAACAAAATTTGTTTTTGTAAAATTTTCAAGATAACAAATGCATCATGCCTGCAATTTTTAAAGTGGTCTGATTCCAGATGTGAAATGATGATGATGATGGTATGATTAGCAAAGTGTGCAGCTTGGGACAATTTATGCATGCAAGCAGATTATTGATGTGTAGCTTAAAACGAAGTGCTGAACCTCGAGAAACTTGTATGTTTTTCATCTTGAGCTGGTGTTATTATTTCAGTTTCGCTGGCTTTATTTCCATTTTTTGTGTGTGTTTGTTTGGGGGAGGGGTTCTTTAAGACATAAATGAAACTACTGTCAAGCTTGAGTTCAAAATCATAGTTTCATCATAATTCATGAGTCACACAATCACATTGTTTAGTAAGGTCACAAATTATGCCACCAATATGCATTTTGTTATAAGGACACAAATATTTGTGAATTTTGCATTTGGAGGTAGATTTTTTGCCATTTTAGTTCAAGGTTGAGTAAGTCATCCTGGGAAAGTTCTTGCATCCATTGATTCGTTACAGAGATAAGTTCATCAACCACATGAATTAGTTTGTTTAATAGAATGGACTGCATTTTTTACATTGGCAGTAATAGGTCCAAAGGATTTATATTTGAGAAGTTTATAGGTATGACTTTAGTCTTTCCTTCTTGCAGTGTTGAATTTTGAGTACACTCATCATTCTGTCTAGAATAATTGAGAAGTGAGTAATGAAAGAGTTTGCCACGAGTTTAGGATTGTTGATAATATTATTATTTATCTGTATTCGTAAGCTTGTTTCTGCTCTAGAATATCTACTTGCTTTTCTGTAGTTTTCTGCAGTGTTCTTATCTCTTATTAGATGCAATCAGTTTGTCATTATATATATATCTACTTATGTTTTTTTGTTAGTGACTTGATTTGAAACCTTACAGCATTTTCTGTAGTGAAGTTTCTTTACTTGGTGGTTACAATAGTAAAAGTTGCGATATGCAGTGTCCCAGGACCAAAGGGTTGCTGGACATTGCAGTTTTCCAGGTATTATAACATTATATGTATCATGTATCATTGTATACCTATTAATCTCATGGACAGACCTAACCATTTAATTTAACACTTGATATCCTGTCCTGTTTTCCTTGCTGCACTTCCTATTCCCCTTTCATCACTACTTATGTAATTTGGTGTATATATAATCTAAACAACAAGACACAAATAAGTAATGGCTGAACTTTTGGACTTGGTGCTGGGTGCTGTCAGTTGATGGGATAATGAAATTTAATGGGTCTGTCAGTTAATTTCTGGTTCATAGAGCTTGCCATATCATCCAGTGCTGGATATCACAGCTCTTGCTTATATCAGCAGTATGTTTTTATACCTGTAGACAGTATTTTGTTGTACAGGTATGTTGATGAAGTAATTTGTACTGATAAAATAGACAGGTTGAATTGTGTTTCTGTAGCAAATCTTAACAACTTTCTTGTTTTGTGTTTGCACTAACTGTTGGTACTAATACACGCTTTTGACAGATCCATTGGCCATAAAAAAATCCTGATTTCTTGTCACTGGTTGTTTCCTAAGTCTTCTTGATGAATGTGTTCCTCTTTCCTTCTGTTCCACCACACACTCTTTTCTTCCACTTCCTTCTCCCACTACTTTGTCTCACATGCATCATTATCCCCTTGTGATTCCTCTTTAGGGTCATCTTGTGTGATAATATTGACCTCACTTGAAACATCACTTACACTATCATCCTGTTCAGTTTTCATATACATACTGATTGGTTCTTCTGTTTGTTACTGTAGTAGCAGCATTAGCTATTCTTAATGCTATTCTTTCTTTGCCTAGCTTATTCATGTGCAGCCCTTTTCTAGTAAAAAATTTCTTCTGTAGCTGTACCTTTGTCACTGTAACATGCTTAAAAGACTTCATAAGTTTCACCAAATTTCTATTAAATGTTTTTACTTCACGGTTAACACAAGACCAATCACATAAATCGTGTCGCTGTGAGACACTCTTTACAATGATGTTCGTATGACTATTAATTCCACAAACTTCACTATGTCTTTTAATCCATCTTGGGAATTATTTTTACTAAAGTTCTTAGTGCCTCCCCAAAAAACAATGATGTCTTTCTTCGTTAAAGATTCAATGTCACTCGTTGCTGAAGAGGTTAGTGTGTCTGCGTTAGCTCCCGGTTTCACACTCTTTTAAGACTGCATTATTTGATAGTATTGTGAAAATGAGAATTTTTCTATGTGCGTACTTTCCTGTGTGACAATTCGCCCGTGTGAGCATTTATCAATGTGAGCATGTATCCGTGTGAGCATTTATCGGTGTGGGTTTTTTTCCTGTGAGCATTTATGACAGTGGGGTTTTATCTGTGTGCAATTGTCGTGTGGGCTTTTGTCAGGGAACCAATTTGCCCAGGGTGTAAAGCTGACCACTCACCCCCATCTAGTACCGAGGTCAAGAATGTGTGGAACTATACTAGCGAAGTTCAGAATGCGTGGAACTATAACCTCACTCCCCCATATGCCTCACAGCATGCACAGGGACAACTTTACCTTTACCCAGTAGGTACTGAAGGAAAAAAAAAAAAAAAAGAGAGAGAGAGAGAGAGCACTTTATTTGGAACCTGTTTGAAATGCTTCAACAGTACTTGCACTGCAATCAATTTCTGGTATACCATGCTGTGGCAAGTACCGCTCCTTCCTCCCTAGTCAATCTACATAAGGAGAGCAAAGTTAGCATTTTTTATGCAAACATCAACTCACCTCCTACAATGCAAGCATGCAGTTTTTAATTCAAGCAGGAACAAAAAAGATACAAAAACAAACACTGTAGCTACAAGTGCAAGCAGCTTGCTTCAGTCTCCTATCAGTAACCTGCAGTACAGAGCTGTAATTAGGCAGTCACATAGACAAGGCAGATTTTGTATTGGGTTGCCCAGAATTTTATTTTGGCACATGAACATTTAACAGCTCAGGTATAAAAAGAACACATATACATGTACCTATACTAACTTTATCAGTCCCCTTCTTGGGTATGTCACAGTACATCACTAACATAACTTGCTTGCATAGCCTGTATGACAAGATGTCTGGTAATTTTTACATTTTCTGTGGTTTATATAATGTGTACATACACATACATCTTCAGTTGGTTATGGAGTTCAACCAAAGATATACATATACAGACATTATGTTAGTTTAACCTTGAGCCAGTTTTGCACTTACATTTCTGACAGACAGTGAGTTACTTAAGTATGGTATCAAACACTTTAACATGAACCTATGCCTGCCCACTCTTTATTATAAAAATTACTTGAGCTAATTTAAACATGATATCAGATATCTCCATATGGTGCACATGAAAAGGAACATAGTGTATTGGCCAGATACTATTGAACGACCACCACTTCTGTCAAATATAGAATTTTTTATGCCTTCAAATAGTTCAGATGAAAAACGAAAAATATGTGGTATTTGTAGTCTCCAATTTTTTTAGGTTGAAAACATCATAAGCCCAAATCACTGGGATTTATACAGTTGTAAAAGAAAATGTAACATAAATTGCAAAATCCCGATAGGCTTTACAACATGTATAAACTTAGCATGTCAATATATGAACAGTAGAGCTGCAAAGAAGTATTTTTAAAAATACAGGGCATTTAACATGGAAGCAGACCAAGCAACTGGAATTCTTCAACATTAGTGGCAAATTTATACAAAGAATTTATTTTTTAAAGTAAAATAATCCACTACATTAATCAGAAAACTGTACAATACAATTTCAGGATACAGCATTACCAAATATATACAGGTATGAAGTACCGATATATGAACAAAAATTGCCAAAATTTATCATTGCTTCTATTGGAATGACTGAAACATATCCGACACGTACAATGTGTTAAGCTTATAAAACACATTTTGCACATCTCACGCACAAAACACACCAATAATATACATCAACACTTTGTCGTGAAAGAGCCCAAAAAAGTACATTTGTCACTTCAGTTTTATCTAGTTCAGTGCTTATTCATTTTAAAGTTCTCTTAAAATCATGCTTTATTAACATATGAAGGTGCTGTAAGGTTTTTCCTTATTGATCACACCTGTAAAACTTTGAACCACTACTGAAAAATAAATGGATGGAAGTGAGTATTCCAGTGTTCATTTACATGTCTTTTAAATAAGCCTAAAAAATATTGAAGTAACATGCTACTTACATAAAACCAATTAAGTCTCACTTTAGAATATGGAATGTATCTTTGTGCTGTCTTAATAAAATATTTAAAAATTCCATATATATTCTGAAGTTATAAATTTCCTCAAATTTATATTTCACATTCATTTTAACAACAGCGTATTTTAATGTTTTAAGAAAACCAACAACCTTCAAAACAAAAATGCCCTGACAGGAATAAATACATTTACAAAATTCTTCCAAACAATCACTTTTCTAAAATTTTTTGCTGTCTTAATATTTGCACTAAAAAAGCTGAATATACATACATACATACAAAGAACACAACACAAAAATACTCCTGCGTGTTTCAATCTTACCGCAGAATGTGTACCAGACATCAATCAATAGTACATATTTAAAAAACTTCTGTTGCTTCAAGTAACTTTTAAAAATGTTTTCACCTGCTGATTGTACCACTAGCGAATTTGTTTCCAGACCACAAGTTTGTCTTGGTACATCATTTAATTCTATTGTGTGTGACATATTGGTTGCTGTCAACATAATGCTGGCGTACGCGGAGTCAACAGTGAAACGTTATGCCACCTGGATGGGGGAAAAAAAATTGCATCAAATTAATTCATGCAAAGATAATCAAAGCTCCAAGCTACAGCAGCTTTTAGAAGTTTCCTTGTTGGAATTACCAAAAAATCTCAGGACAATACATATTGCTAGTGTTCCCCACTCCCACGAGTAACATTTCAGTCACTGATAAATCTCAGGGCAGTACACATTGCCAGTGTTCCCCACTCCCACGAGTAACATTTCAGTCACTGATAAATCTCAGGGCAGTACACATTGCCAGTGTTCCCCACTCCCACGAGTAACATTTCAGTCACTGATAAATCTCAGGGCAGTACGCATTGCCAGTGTTCCCCACTCCCACGAGTAACATTTCAGTCACTGATAAATCTCAGGGCAGTACACATTGCCAGTGTTCCCCACTCCCACGAGTAACATTTCAGTCACTGATAAATCTCAGGGCAGTACACATTGCCAGTGTTCCCCACTCCCACGAGTAACATTTCAGTCACTGATAAATCTCAGGGCAGTACACATTGCCAGTGTTCCCCACTCCCACGAGTAACATTTCAGTCACTGATAAATCTCAGGGCAGTACACATTGCCAGTGTTCCCCACTCCCACGAGTAACATTTCAGTCACTGATAAATCTCAGGGCAATACACATTGCCAGTGTCCCCCACCCCCACGAGCAACATTTCAGTCACTGATGATTCTTCATATTATGCCATCCCTCCACTGCAGGCAGAATTCTGAGTCCCATAACCAAAATACCCTGAGAAGGATTTGCATTGCTGATGTATCAACTGAACATACTAGATAACTTAATGACTGCCAGGAGATGGCATGTAATGCAGTTTTCAAACTTCAGGCTTTCATTTCATCTATAAAGGAAAACATTTCATATTGCCGGAATATCAACAACTTCCTCAGCAAATGAGTGTTTATATGAGGGGGAGCAAAAGTCCCTTGGAAACTAGAGGCAACGTGTTAACTGAACTTTACTGACGCAATACTTACATTTACT